>JAJOZX010003957.1:40000-377500 GCA_023014485.1 Bathynomus jamesi
ATTGTATGAGATCTGTATATGTTGGAACGATGAAAAGCATGTATATAAACGATCGTACGTAAGCAAATACAACTTCATACAAAAAAAAAGACGTGGGGGATATTAATTAATGAAAAGACTAAGTCAGTCGGGATTCATTCAAAATTCAAGTAATATCTCGTTATGACGTCAGCGGGATATGTCGTAAATATATAATTAGTTGGATCAACTTTGAAATTACCTTCAACGACTTTAATTATTGCAATTATAAACATATTATACATACAGGGAAGTGCTTTCAATTTAAAAGCAGACATATTGTTTGAAAATTTTGTTATTTTCCTCTTGCTTGTTGACAGCAATTCACTGTTTTTAAGTCTATTAGTTCACTTTATTGGCTTCAGTTATTGGAACGTCTATAATTGTTGAAAAAACCAAACAAATTTTCACATGCCTTAATATATTTTCAAAATGCATTTTATATATATATATATATATATATATAATAATAATAATAATAATGAAAATCACTTGTCTAAAGTATAATAAGGAAATACTTTCGTTGAGACAAGCCTACCCTCATCAGCCTAATAATATATAAAACTCGTCTTGCATCAGATACGTTACATTTCCTCGAGGGCAAAATTGTGAACTCTCTGATGAGGATACATCCAGTTTAGATCTGAAAAACCCTCTCATTTCGAGTCGGATGGGGGATATGATTATTTTGAGAGGTACAGAAGAGGCATGAAGGGAATATAGATGGGATAAGATTCTGGCACAATGCCATGCAAAATTGAGCACAAAGAGATTCTACAAAAGAAAGATTGCGATTATTTAAGATTTTCTCAGCCATGGCATATACTTTAAAATTTATTATAATAGTATGTCGTTAAAAATTACTAACACTACTTGAGCAGTTTTGAAAATATGGAACGGAACTATCAGGTTGTAACATAAATTCTGCTCGATTAGAAAACGGACGATAGATAATAGAATAACCTCAAGATAATGTGAAATAGTTTTAGAAATGTTGCAAAATACACGCGGCGACAGGTTCGCACATGTTTTATTACGATACAGAATGACTTAGGCTAGTGTAGGATTAGGCTAATGAATATTTTCTCTGGTGTTTTTCATACAGTTACAACGCCACCCCTACGATATTACAGTAATTGAAAAAAATATGGAACCCACGCTAGTGAATCCGCAAGAAACATTCAGAGTTTATGGAAATGATGTTGTGAGCGAATGGATGTGTAGGAGATGGTTTGAGAAGTTCAGAAATGGAGACTTCAGTCTGAAAGATATCAACGAATAGGACGACCAAATGAGTTAGATGAAGAGTTGCTGAAAGCAACAGCGGAGGAAAACCCAACGGTAACTGTAAGAGAACTTAGCCTGCAACTCGGCGTTAGCCATATGACCATTCATCGTCATTTGAAGCTGTTAGGAAAAGTAGTGAAGGTTGGAAAATGGGTTCCGCATGATTTGTCACAAGCGAATCTTCAACAGCGAATCGATATTTGCACATCACTGCATTCTCGGCAACTGCAGGCGCCGTTTTTGAATCGGATCGTCACTGGGGATGAAAAATGGGTCCTCTATAACAATATTAAGCGTCGACATCAGTGGCTTAGCCGTGAAACAAAGCCTGAACCTCAGCCAAGGAATGGACCCCATCCAAAGAAAATTTTGCTATGCGTTTGGTGGGATATGCAAGGAATTATTCATTTTGAGCTTCTGCCAGATAACCAAACAATCACAGCTGAAGTCTACTGCCAACAACTCCAACAATTGAAGATGGCATTACAAGAAAAACGTCCCCGCATTAATTGATCGCAGAGGTGTTCTATTCCATCAGGATAACGCGCGCCCTCACACTGCTCGAATCACCACTGCCCAATTGGAGGCATTTGGTTGGAAAAAATGCCTCATCCACCTTATTCTCCGGACATCGCACCTTCAGACTACCATTTATTCAGAAGTCTGCAACACCACCTCTATGGACAAAAGTTGCAATCCAGGGAAGCTATCGAAAACGAAGTGATCGCTTTTTTTAACTCTAAACCAAGGATTTCTTCGAACGTGGCACAAAAAAACTTTTCTACAGATGGGAGGAGGTTATAGAAAAAGGGAATTATATTGATGATTAATTTGTCATGTCATTTAGTGTTTGTTGTGAATAAACTAAAAATTCGAGCAAATTTGTCCTTATAAGTCATTTAATTTTTGTTCTGAATGAACTAAAAAATCGAGCAGAATATATGTTACAACCTTATACTTTTGACTTCCTCTTTTCTCAGAATTACCCAAATGGTGTAGTAATTTTAACTAACTTAACGGCTCGAATCTTAGTTAAACATCAATTTAGGTTGAAATAACTCAATAGTTTATAGTACCATTCTCCTATGCTTTTTATTAAGCTTGTCGTAAAATTTAAGCGTCACTGAAAGATATTTTCCTCATGCGAAATGTTTCGGATAGTGAACAGCAAAGTGCTCTATTTTCATATCATCAACTAAACTCTACAACGTATTTTAAACCTCTTTGATCGGATACTCTATAAAGAAACGGTTCTGAACTTTTCACGGCTCTTTACCTAAAGTCCTAAACGCTAACATGACCCCATTTCTGTTCGTCAAACCTTTTGAGTCATGACAGACTCTTTTTTTCTGCTGAATCAAAGCGCCTCGGCTGAATTTATTTCATTCAAATGATGTTACTGAAATTACTTGGCTGAAGCCGTTCATTGCAAAATCATTCTGGGCACGAACCCCACTCCGAACGTCGGAGAAACTCTAAAAAGGTGACCTTACGTTATCCTTCGCATTGACCAAATCAAACACCGCTTTCAGTTGGCTCACCGAAGTTAAGCGACGTTGGGTCTGTTCAGCAGTTGGATGGGTGACCGTCCTCCGCGTTCAGATAATGTATCGACCCGTAATTCGTCATGTAAATTTATAGGTCCCCTCCGTTACATGACCTTTACTGTTACAAAGAAGGTTAACTAACCCCAAACGTTTTTTATCATTATTCGAAAATCATCTCCGCCCAACTTCATTATACGTCAAAGCATTTTTAATTTCCTTAAAAATAAACAAACCTTCGAAAAAAAATATGCGTACTGTATACATATATATTTCTTCTTTATATTCTGTCGTTTCTCACATTAAATAACAAATTTTTAGATCATTCGCTCCCCAAAATTGTGAACTGTCGGATGTGTCTGCGGATGCGAATGATCCCAGACAGTACCACATGTTCGAAAGACGAACCGAATTTCGATTCTATGTGAAAACTCGCGAAGAAATCTCGTTAAATGGTCAGTGAAGAAGACTCTTGCATGAACAGAACAAAACTAAATAAGAGAATAAGAAGTTGTAGACCCTTTGATAAACTGTCCTATCTATACTCCCCTATTATCATTATATTAGATAAGACACTTATCTAAATCCCTTATCCTTAAAACGAAATTTGGGTCTTAAAGAACGTGTTTCGTGGTTTCATGAATTGACTTTCTGTATGTCGACTAATGTTAATAAAGTGCTGTGGCATGAATTTAATAAATGAACTCCAAAAGCATGGACTATAAACGATAATGGTGAAACGATTTCTTTCCTAAAACAATGTTAAATAGACTGCGAAGTAAGACTCTATATGTGTGTTTTTTTAATCTTAATGTGTCTTTCTGTAGAAGGAAACAGGAGCATAGTGAATGCCCCTGAACTTCGAGATGATTACAAATTATAACTTGATATTTAAGAATAAAATGTTACTAACTAAGTGAGAATTACTGGTACACGATAAATAACAGAGCATGGTAACTGCAAATCTTTCTTTTGCATGATAAACTTTTGCATGGCATATTTCGCAATTATTCCTAATTACGAACATCTGTTTATGCAGTTCTTTCAAGCTTTTGGTATGCAATCTATTATTAAATACGGAATGACATACCTTAACGCTTAATGAATACTCTGACATATTGGATTTCCTCGTTTTTGTATATAAAACTGAAATATGCATATTATGGATATTTGAATACATTTTCATTAATCAATCAATAAATATCGAAACTAATTAATTTTATTTCTATTTCAAATTTCTCCTTTGTACTTCTCCTTTATGCCTTCGGCATCGAACTTTTATCATTGAACTTCACTAAATCATCATCATTATCATCATCATCAACAACAATAACAACGTCGACGATGACGACAACAATAACAACATTCCTGCGTGGTTCTTCTACTTTTGGATTCCAAAAACGATATTCTGTGAACTCTTCCGTTGTCATCGCAACACTGCAATCTAGTTTCTCAACAATGCAACCCTGATGGAAGTATGGAATTCATGTTGCGTACTACTCAGCCGTTTAGAGGAAGAATTTACACCTTCGGGTCCTACGGCAGGTGTTTCTACAGAGGAGGAGGCAGTAACGTCAATGTTCTAAAAATATCTCCTCCAAGAGGCTTCCCGGACTGCGGCACGACAAGGGTAAGTGTTGCACTTTAACGATTTAGGAAGATGTAGGGTTATCTAACATTTCTAGTTACAGTATACATTCCTTGAATCTTTATTCCTATCAGATTTAAACACAGAAGAAAATAATACTAACATTAAACACGTAAATGAAAAACACTTATACGTTAGCGTGACAAAAAATACCATGGAGTAATAATATATGTCAGATTCGAAACGCGATCAAACTTTTTGAGAAATCTATTCTCGCTTTATTTTCATTATACAGGGTGTTTCTAAAGTAACCATCTATTTTGCGAAATAATATGAATTATAAAAAAAACACCTTTAAAACATGAAAATATATATATATATTTGTAAGCTCGGCACACATTGTTGCTCTTCGTGGATAATCTTCTTCTTGTAAGTTGTGGAACACTTGAATGTGGTATGGCTTTTTCTTTAAATCATAACGTAGAATTCTGTAAACCGTTGTTTGTGGAATTTCTAATCTGTGGGATGCCCTCCGAATCGATAATTATGGATCCTCTTCGAATGCTTCTTGAACAGATTCGATTCTTTCGTGAGATCTTCTTGGCCGTCCAGATCTACGCTCGTCATGCACAGATCCAGTCCTCATAAACTTGTTTACTAATTCGCGAATAGCCTGGTCTCTAGGGCCTGTTTTACGAAACCTTCTCTCAAACTTTTCTCTAATTTCATTGCACTTCATGCCTTTTATCCTGCATGTTACTACATAAACCCGTTCTTGCACATTCATCATCAATGATATGGGTCTGAAAATAAAATAAAATAATTAACAAAAAATCGTGTAAAGCAATTGAAATATTATAAATACATGAATTTTGTATAACAATGCACATACCATTATGCCAATATAACAATTGTTTAAAATCCCCCTATTTCACCAAAATAGATGGTTACTTTAGAAACACCCTGTATTTTAATTCTGTTTTCAGTATAGTGACACAACGACAAATATTGTAGTTGTCCAGTTTGCTGATGGAGTGCTGACGTCAAGGGATAAAAGATACAACCTTACATGCACCACCATCGGGCCTGGCGATACTGTGGTAACTTCAGCTTACATCGGAGCCGGGTAAGCAGATCTTCAAAATATATTAAACTTAGTACGAAGTTGTTCATTTTTAACTGAATGTTATTAAAAGTGGGTATTCAGTAAACGTTTTATAATGGAAATCAACTTCCAAATGATGAATTATGACATTAGAGACGCAGTGAGAAAGAAAGTAGATAAACAGTTAGGTACTCATTGCTTGAATAAAGTTTCTTTGCATTTAGAGCGGATACCTTATACGTATCAATGAATCTATACAGTTTTACACAGAAAAAAACTTTGTCACAACAACGAAACAACCTGATGATAATTCGTTTGACAATCGATCGAAATGATTACAGAAACCAAGCGATGATACCACAAACTATTTAAGTTATCAGTAACAAATTATTGCCCTAAACATTTATATATTGGTTGTAAAATGGTTTACAATGTACTTGCTGGTTGTAACCAAGTATTTTTTCTGTGTCTGTTACATTTTCGTAAGGGTGATAACGTGTTTTCCTACTTTTTAATAAAGAAATATATTTATATACAACTTCAGTATGGGAGCGCCTATTCCAATCGAGTACCTCCCTGAAGAAAGTAGATTGGACTCTATGGTACGTCTTCAGATCCTTTACAATGATCGTCCTACTACGACCGTCGCTGTAGGGGACCCTCTCACCTTCAGGATATCCTCCTTGGTAGGGAGGGGTTTGGTGTCCGACATCTTTGCAACGGATGTGATAGCGAGAGACATTCTTACAGGAAGAGCGATTGAGCTGATTGACGGCAGAGGGTAAGTTCAAAAAGTATTTTAGTTCAATCCGCTTTGTGCAAGAATTCTCAACATGTTAAGACTTAAAATGTAATAGTACGCTGTATACTTCTTGTTTGGACTGTACTATTTTTATATTATTATACATAAAAAATATTGCCTTTTATTGAACTGAAAGATGAAAATAGTCTATGTGACAAATAGTAATAATAAAAACTAATAAGCCAAATATAAGACTAAAATTAGAACATACAAATATTAAGAATAAAAATACAAGTAATGAAAAATGCCAATATCGGTGTTATGTGAAGCTGCGGACAAACGTTATTTTTACCATATGTTTAGAAGACATGTGGCAGGACTCGTGAATAGCTTGGATAATAGGGTTAGCTGATTTTTTAATTCTTTGCATGAGACTGCATTAGGCATATCGTGTTACTTCAGGATCGCTCTAGATATTGTGGTTAGCAAACATTTGCTAAGCTGAGTATCTTGAAGGTAACTTATATTTTATATATTGTCAATGAGAGGTCATTAAAGTATAGTTCTGTGTCTTTCAAAGATGTCCTGTCCAAGAAGATATTTTCCCGGCTCTTGGGAAAGCACGTACTGGTGAAGGACTAGAAAACCGGTTTAGCGCTTTCAAAATCCCCGAATCCAACATGATTGTCTTCGAAGCTAGAGTCAGAATGTGCAGACGACAATGCGAACCGGTGAGCACCATTAATATTCCTTATTTTATATGATTTAAATGTATACAAGGTGATCCAAAAGTCACGATCGGATGCGCCTTATTCTAACCTATCTTACGACAACAAACATGCAAGTTTAAACCTGTCAGCGCGCATATGATGGAATCCATACATAAACTGTCGATACTTGAGATGTACATACATTTCTTAAAAATAATATTGACAAATTAGTTAAATAAATTTTACTCAACCGTGACTTTTTGGATCACCTGTTACATATATACTGTGTGTGTGTGTGTGTGTGTGTGTGTGTGTGTGTGTGTATTTTCAGTACAGGAGCCTTATATTATATACTATATCTGATAATGTTAATATAGTGTACGTACAACACTACATAACATAAGTCAGCGCTTGTAGCTTAGTGGGTAACACCATTTTCCAATAAGCGATGTAGAGACACTGAGGTCGTGGGTTCGACTTCCAATGCTATTGGTAAGAATACTCGAAGAGTTTAGCGCAATGGGTCACATATTAGTTGGCCTGAGCGCTGTGCCAGTTTCTGGCCATAATGACTGATATATATATATATATATATATATATATATATATATATATATATATATATATATGCGCCTCCGTGGTTTAGTGGTTAGCATCTCTGACTACGAATCCATCGGCCCCGAGACCAATTCCTGGTGACGGCAGGCGACGAGCAGCAAAACCCAGCTGTTCATCCTTCCACACAATAAAAAATTGGTTGGTAGATAAATGGGTACCCTGAGTAGCCGGGCGAGGACTTTGTAATTTCTGACCGACCGTGGTGGGGCGTGGTTCATATTCCACGTTAATTAAACTGTAGGTCTAAGGTGGAGTGACAGGGTTGACCTTCGTTAGAATGAACAATTCAGGTCGGAAGCATAACCAAGGTTAATCAAGGTATACGCTATTACTCCAGCTCATATAATTTTCAACAAAACATTATTAAACACGTTCGAAGCATATGACGTATGTATCGTCATGCGCATGTGCGCGCATGAGACAGTTTCCGCGTTTTCTTAATTTTCAATTTAAAAAAAAAAAAAAGGAAAAACACTTTTTTTACAAATAAACGAGCCATTGTTTATGAGAGTATAAACAATGTTTCAGATAACTGTACTTTCGTCATCAGCGTATATGGGATCCAATCTCGAGATAGTTAACTCGAAAGGCTTTCTTTTAATTTCTTCTTCTAAATGCCGTGTTTGCGCAGAATTTTGTAGAAAATACGATATTTCCTTTTTATGTTTCTGTTATAGTTACAGCTATTTTCTATATTGTGTGTGTGTGTGTGTGTGTGTGTTCTCTTTTGCCGAGAGAAGTAACAACAGTACTACTAAATACAATTAAGGAATGTTACATTACATTTAACCTAATATTAACACTGTTCATTATTTGCGTACATCAACCGCACCAATTATAATGAAACCTTATTTACCTTAACTTAATTACCCGTGAAGGCAATCTGCAACTTCGGCAGAGGGAGGTCAGAGGTGTATTCCTACGGCAAAAGGCGCAGACGTAGGAGCGCTGAGGATGAACTAACATTAGATCCGACCATCGACAACACCAGAACTGTATCTGCAGAAACTTCTGCAGCATCTCCTGAAAGACGTCAGGAGGAGGAGAACTCCGAGATTGAGGACAAGAAAAAGTTCGAAGAGGAAGAAGCCAAATTGAATGAAGTCATCAAGGTGAGTTTAGGATTCCTCTGTCTGTCTGTCTCTCTCATATATATATATATAATATATATATATATATATATATATATATATATATATATATATATTCCAACAACAAATTTGGTTTTAAGAAACCTCCATGAGTTCAAAGTCTTTAAAGGGTCTTTTCGGTTTGAACCACTTTGAAAAAATACGGTCTGTGTATCATAAAAAACCTCAGGGAACCATTCTGATTTCATTCCCATCATGAAACGGACATGTTATGTGCCTTGAAAAGTGGACGCTCAACTCTGCCAGTTGAGGTTTAAGTTTTGGTTTTTGGCTAAAAATATAATAGTTACCCCTTTTTCTTTGATGTATTCAATCTGACGTGAAGGCAGCGAGTCTTTTGCTTATATTGAGGTTCTAAATGTAGCTGGGCTAGGCTGCTTTAAACCCTAGATCCTGTCCCAAAGCTGGATCCTATCTGCTTTGCAGATAACTGGTGAGGGAAGCTATTTTTTGGGACCTCTTTGCGAGTGACCCGTTTCCCACGTCGGGCTAGCATTACGAAAAAAAAAAAAAACTATAGTATTTGTCATTTACCATTACTTATTCGGACTATAGTGGATTTAATTTTCCTCGAAGAGCTCCTTGTTCCATGCACGGTCTGTGTGGTGTATCTCATATATATATAATATAATATATATATATATATTATATATATATATATATTAATTTTCTCATTTGGCAACGTGGTTCTTCTTGAAAGGTATACATGAACGAAGCAGAAGCTCAAGAGTTTCGAAACGTGGAAGCTGCTGCCTTTGTGCAAGACGTCTGCGTCGCTCCTTCTGAATACTACAGCATCGTTGTGGCTCTGGTTGTCACAGGGTTGCTCTTCCTGGGATCTCTCTTCGCTCTGGGACTGTATTACAGGTACACACAACAAAAATGTTCGCACGACCAGTGATAACAGAAAAATGGATCTTTTACAAGTTACATATAATGTGTATATATTTTTAAACCTAGCAACCCTACAGTGATTTCGCTCGTCGATCCCTCATCGAAAGGAGGCCAGACCTCTAATAAATAAGCAACTAAACAAAACAATAAATAAACAATTCAACCACAACTAAACAAAACCACTAAATGAACTAAGCAAAACAACTAAACAATAGAAAACCGAACTGAATTTAATCGATCTTGAATTAAATACAATTTTTTTTGTTTTTCAGGAAACACAAGAAACTCGATGAGAAGAACGCCGCTGCCGATGAATCTAATCCAAGACAGTCAAACCGTTCTGGATTTCCGGGTCCTCATGCTAGAACAGTGAATCAACCTGCGAGGCAAGTGTAAGCAACCAACTAGCTCTGCTTTTAGTGCAACTTTGGGCTTCCTGTATATTAAAAACCAAAAAGGATTCCTCCCCTCCCCCCCGAGTAGATCCTTAATTCAATCTTGTAATTCCGTATCAGAAGGGTCGAATACATGTCGACTTTAAAGAGGTGTTCAAACCCAACCAAAGTAACCATCGTTATATATATATATATATATATATATATATATATATAATATATATATATATATATATACACACACCTTACCTTATGAACCTTATGTTGTTTCGTGCGTTGGTCTCTCTTCACACGGAAGTCAAGCTGGTGGCCCAGCCTCTAGGTCTGGCTTCGTGGAGGAGCGAGTTGCTTTCTTGCGCTCTCCACCGTACATAGCCAGGCACGCCCGGCTCATCTGGTACCGTCCTGAGCCAGGCATCCAGTCTTCTCTTGAAGACTTCAACTTTGAACCCCGTTACGTTTCTGAGGTCCTTGGAAGCTGGTTGAAAAGTCTTAGCCCCCTGACAACCAAGCTATTTTCCTTCAGTTGAGGAGGTCCCTTGTCGGGCCTTTAATTTGAGAACACTACACATTCTGCCTTTCCTATTTTCCAGTGTTGTTTGAGTGGTAATTGGGTTTAGTTTTAGGTTTGGTACCAGTTTTTCGATCATTTTCCATATGTAGATTATGGTGTACCTCTCCCTTCTTCTTTCCAGAGAGTACAGATTTAGTTTACGTAGTCTTTCCCAGTAGTTGAGTTCTTTGCAGCCATCGATCTTGGCTGTGAAATGCCTTTGCGTTTCTTCTAGTTTATTAGTTTCTTCCTTTTTATATGGAGACGTCAAAACTGAGCAGTATTCAAGTTTTGGTATAATCAGTTTTTAGCAGGGGAATCATTACTGTCCTGTCCCTTCTCTTGAACGTTCTCAGTACCTGTCCGGCGACTGGTCGACAACACCCAATAGGGTAAGTTGTGAGAATTCGATTAGGCAGACTCCTGGCTCACATTGCTACGGGGATTAATTCAGCTGGTAGATTCGTGAGAAGCGCGGGTCTAAAACTCACAATCTCACCCCTTGCATAGATGTTACCTACTTATTGAAACTCACAAGATTACGGCGCCTTTAGAGCCCAATCTGCGACCTTCATTCTTGCACTTATTGCCGAACGTACCCCTTAGGGGCCGCCGTAGGCACCTGTGAGGAGGCGTCTCCCGCGTGACTAGGCGTTAGTTACGACATTGATAGAAAATTTTTGGCCGAATCGAGGAGCGCGGGGCCGGGCGGGCAAGCCTTCGGTCCTCCCACTCCATAGGTGCGTTTCGACACGTCCAAACTAACGTAGGAACCCGGGAAACTAAGACTTAATTAAACGGCGACACGCGGCTACTTTACGCGGCTACGTGCCTCGTCTGGAAAAATCTAGGTGTGTCCCGGCCCACATTTCAACTTCTTACCGAACCTGCGACCCGGGGGACGCTATAGCCGCTGGAGGTATGGACTCTCCGGCGTGCCTATCCATAAGCTAAAAGATCAATGGAAATGTTTTTCCACAATCATTAGCCCGATACTGGAATCACAGGCCGTTCCCCGAGGTAAATCGGTTGGTCACGTGTCAAAACTCCACCTCCAACATCGGTAGGGGATGGGGGAACTTCTTAGCCCCGCACCCCTCCTGTAATTCGTCTAAATTCTATGCTGAGGTGAACTTAGCGGTTGGTTTCTGAGAGGCACATAGGGCCGATACCTATTAACCACTCGAAAAATCAGTTTTAATCCGGCGACTTCTTTTTGCTTTATTTATCGCTATCTGATTTTGTGTTTCGAATTTCGCATCATCTGTCATTATTATCCCGAGATCGATCGCTTTCGTGCTTCTCTGAATTTCCTGTCTACAATATCTGGAGCATAATATGCAGTCTGTTTAAGGTATTCTTTTCTACCATATCTCAAGAGCTGAAATTTCTCCGTGTTAAATGACATGTTGTTGTCTTCTGACTATTTGTATATTTTGTTCGTGTCCCTCTGCAAGGCCTCCACGTCATGTACATCGCTGATTTTCTGCTGATCTTTGTATCGTCTGCAAAGGATGTTACTATACTGTTGCTGTTTACTCCGCTGTCTATGTCTGTCAGCATGATAATGAACAGGAGTGGGGCCAGTACTGTCCCTTGTGGTACTGAACTGCGTACTTCCGATTCTGATGATGATATACCTTGAATTTTGACGACCTGCAGACGTTCTCTGAGGAAGTTGTAGATCCATTTTCCCACTTTGCCTGTTATTCCCATATATTTAATTTTATGTGCTATTATACCATGGTCACATTTGTCGAAAGCTTTAGCAAAATCTGTGTATATAACATCGTAGTTGTCATTGCCTTCCAATGCATCTAGGATATTGTTGTAGTTCTATTAGTTGTGATAGGCATGATCCACCTGATCACCTGATCGGAATCCATGCTGATTTTCGTTGAATCTTTCCCGTGTCTCCAGGAAATCATAATTTTCTCTCTAACTATTCTTTCAAATACTTTGGTGAGGTGGGACGTCAATGACACTGGTCTATAGTTCTTTGCTTGAGATCTGTCCCTCCTTATATATAGGGACAATGTTTGCTCTTTTCAAGATGCTCGGTATTTCCCCAGTGTCTAGGGATCTTCTCCATATCCAGTATAAAGGTGTAGCTATTTCATTTTTACAGTTTTTAATCAATAATGTGTTCCAATTGTCCGGACCTGCAGCTGAATGTGGTTTCATTTGTCCTATAGCTCTCGCTACATCTTCTGGTGTAAAATCAAAGTCTGTTATATACTCTCCTTGCAATTCCTCTTCAAAGAATGCATTTATGTCAGGTATCGCTTTGTCACTTTTTGGGGTACTGAAAACTGATTCATACTGAGCTCTCAATGTATCAGATATTTCTTTTGGATCATCGCTTAGTTCATTATTTCTCATCCTTAAGGGCCCAATAGCGGCGCGCGTTTTTGTTTTCCTTTTTGCATAGCTATAGAAGTATTTTGGATTTTCCTTTATTGCTTCTACCGCCTTTTCCTCTTCCCTCTCTGTATGGTCCCTAATCAGGGCTTGTATTTCCCTATCGATACCCTCCCATTTTTCTTTTATTGCTTTCCTGTCATTATCTCCGCAGTTGCCTAAATTCGCCTCCACTCTCTTTCTTTTGCGGAATAGTCTTCTCTTTTGTCTCTCTAGCTAGCTCCTCTTTCCTTTTGGCTGTGATTTCGGAGCATATTTTTCTAAAATTCTCAGCATTTTTTCTTCCAAGGTTGTTAGCATTTCTTCAGTCGTTTTATTCTCGAAAATTGTTCTCCATTCTATTTGGGCCATGTGCGATCTGATTGCTTCCCAATTTATAGTCTTGGAGTTTAAGTTAAAGGCCTCGAATTTACTTCTTTCCTCAATATGTGTATTATCTTTTAATGCTGTCGTCATATTTGTTGATATCTCGATTAAGTTGTGGTCTGAAATAATGGTTGGGGTTATTTTTATATCAGCTATCAAGTTCGTGTTATTCGTGAATACCAGATCCAGGCAGTTATTTTTTCTGGTATTTTCTGTTATCTCCTGTGTCAGCATAAACTCATGTGTGAGAGCCATCAACATTTTTGCTTGCTCCTGGTCTTCTCTTGTGCCCCCCTTGTCCTGGTGAATATAAATATTCCTATCCACCTTTTTGTATTTTATAAATGGGAAGTTAAAGTCTCCGCAGATCATTGGGGGATGGAGGGTTTATGGCCTTTATTAGCTTTCTGATGTCATCAATGACCTCCGAGAATTTTTCGGTTGGGGTGCTTGGAGGTCTATAGATGACTATTACTATCACGTTTAGTTTTTCTCTTTTCACTGCTAGGAGTTCCACATAGCTGTTTAATTTACTTATTATCGTCTCTGTCATATGACCTTCCTGTACATATATAGCACAGCCACCTTTACGTCTCGTCGTTCTATCCGCTCTTAGTAAGTTGAAGCCCTCTATATTTATCTCTTTCTTATCAATACAATGTTCGCAGTTTTCAGTTTCCTTGGCAATCTTTAAAATTAGTTTCTGTGAGGTATGCGATGTCCGCCCTTGTTTCGTCCATAAATCCTTTCAGGTACGAAACCTTATTGAGTGATTGGTTTGGTCTTATTCCTTGAATATTAGCCAGGACAATTTTTATGTTCTCTGTTTTTCGTTGCCCCTTGTGCATTTCAAGTTCGTTTTCCTTCGATATCGCTTGATTCGTTGCCCTATGATCCTCCGAGAGAGATCCGTTTCCGCCTACTTGTACTGATAGCTTCTTGCCCGGTAGCGGTTTGGCTCGGGGGTTTCCACTGAGTCAACTGCATGTGGATGACATTTAGCATCCGTAACGTGTCCGCGATGTTGAAAACTTTCTTGTTCACTTATTGTGTTCCTATTGTTATTGTTATTCATATATATATATATATATATATATATATATATACATATATATGTTAACCCCTCCGTCTATGGCCTGGGTTGGTTCGAAGTCGACGGGGGTTCTAGTTAGGTGGCAGCACGGATGTGTTACTTGCAGTAGTTTTCTTCTATATTGCTCCTCGAGTTCTATATTGGCTCGGAGGATTCTAGGAGGCTTACTAAATTCTCTGAAGATTCCCGGATTCTTCTTATAACGTATCGGGGAAGTTTAATGACTAAGTTCTCTGAAGAGAGCAAGGCTCGAAGGAGAAGATAAAGACTATTTCTCACTGTAATTTACTGCTAAAATGTACAGGTAGTGCTCAGCCTTCAAATAGGATTCTGAATGAATATGGAAGAGATTATTGGGGTTTATATACCCCGATTTTACTAACATCATCATTATTAAATGTTGAAGAGGCTGTATTATTTTTGCATTGACAATGCAATACAACAGAATGAAAAAAAAAGAAGTTAATAATAATCTCGCAACATTCATTGCAGTATTTTCTCACAAAATTGAAATGTTCCATAAGGTAAATCTCAACAAGTTTAAGTCATAAAACTCAAAATAATCAAATTTCTACCAAAATATTTCTTTCAATGTATATTTTCCGAAGGAAAATTTTGGTACGACTCTGTAAACATTACTATTGGATTTTTTCTTTCACAGCTTTTATGGCTGTTCAGGCAGTGCATATAGAGTAACACTCTGTATTACTTCTGTATTCATTGCGTCGTGTATTCTGTGAAACAATTTTGGTTTTCAATATACAAAAATATTTGCTTTGAGTTGACGCTTTTCGCTTTCATTATTATTCTCTCGTTCCTAGAAATAACTTGGTATATACTTGTATACTGTATATATTTTTTTACACCATTTTGAATCATATATATGTGTTACATGCATGGATTTTGTCATATTAATAGGCATTTCTACATATATTTTCACTCACAAAGTGTGGATAAAAAATTAATTTCATGCAATAATAAATTGTCTTTTTAAACTTATAAAAGTAGGTAGTGGGAATGCCAGATATTCAGTGTACATATAAAATACATGAAACGATGATATATGTAGCTATAATGGCTTTTAAATAGTTAATTACTAATATATGAACGCGTCGCGATATGAGGAGCGAACTCGCCACATTGGCGATTTTGCGATTGTTCCATGAATGAATAGTTCAGTCTCCCTCCTCCATCCACAGACAACTTGGTATAGCCAAATACCCCCTCCCCCTCTTCGTACGATCAAAATTTTGTTATTTTCAATTCGTATATTTGCGCTATGTGCCCCTCGTACACAAGTCACAACGTTTAACTGCGTCTATCTCAAAACTGGTTTGGCGAGTTTGCCACTCGTACTCGTGACGTCTCATATATATATATATATACATATTAAACTATCAGCGTTTATTAAATTTTGATTAGACAATGAAACTTTAACTTTACCAAAATTAACTAAAACTGGTCCCTCACCCTTCAAATATGCTTTAACCTCCAATTGCATCAAACAGAGCTTAAAAATAACGATTTAAACCACATACGTATGTTTTTAAACTATATACTAAGAATTAACGATATATATATATATATATATATAATATATATATAATCGCTATTTTCTCCGCTGATGGTTTAAAATGTTCTTATTTTTCTGTAATTATAAACTAGGAATAAAATATTTAAATTGCAAACACTTTTTTTTTTTTGCAGTGGATATGGCACCGTTGTATAGCCCCCGTTTAGGGTGGGAGCGAGGGCTTTTAAATTAGATGCACTCGTCTTGATGCTTAAACAATCATGATTTCCTTTAAATTTTGCTTTTAAACGTTTTTTAGTGAAACTTGTACGTAATATGTATATACCGAATTCTGTGCACTTGTGTGTGTATGTATGTATGTGTGTGTATATATATATATGTATATATATATATATATATATATATATTATATATATATATACCTATATATATATATATTTTATATTTGTTATGTTACTTACGGGTTTGTATACAACTAATATGAATATAATTACAGTACAAATTACGGCTCATATATATATATATATATATATATATATATATATATATATATATATAGTGAGAAATATAAATAAAACATTTATATATATTTAAACTTTCACTCATCCTAAAGATAATACGCAATTAAATAATTCACATATATGAAATTATTTTTAAAAAGGCACTTATTTAACTTATTTTTAAAAATAAAATAAAATTTATTCGATTTATTTTTTAAAATAAAATATAATTTATTCAATTTATTTTAAAATATATATAATTTATTCAATTTATTTTTAAAATAAAATTTAATTTATTCAATTTATTTAAAAAAATATAATTTATTCAATTTGTTTTTAAAAATAAAATATAATTTATTCAATTTAGTTTTAAAAATAAAATATAACTTATTCAATTTATTTTTAAAAAAAATTATAATTTATTAAATTTATTTTTAAAAAAAAAATATTTATTCAATTTATTTAATTTATTTTAAAAATAAAATTTAATGTATTTAATTTATTTTTAAAAAGCCAATTATTTCATTAATTAAAATATAATTAATAATAAAATATAATCAATGATAATAATAAAATACATAAATGGAAATTTAAGTAGAAAAATATTTATTATAAATTTACTTCCCATTTCTTTAAGCAAATCATTTATCAGGAAAATGTGCATAAGCGGAAGGTAAGTAAATTTAATAAGCATTTCCTAAAGAAATTCTTAATTAATACATCTCGGCAATTAATTGTTCCAGGTAGCGTGTAGCGTAATGGCAGCTAGGGGGAATGGTGCTCTATCTGAAAAGATGTTTAACTCTTTATACTCTCATTTAAACTCTGAATGCAATGATCAATAAAATAAATAAATTATATATATACAGTATATATACAGGGTGGGCGGAAAGTAGCTCCCTATTTTGGATTGGTAAAAAAATACGTATATTATCCATTTATTTCAGAAGAAATAATATGAAAAGGTAGGCATACATGGTAGGTTTTCTCTAAAATTCAATGTGGGCTCCAACTCTTTCCACCAGCTTCTGGAGCCGCCCAGGAATGGCGTCCACTGACTTTAGCAGGAACTCCGGCGGGATGGAGGACATAACTTCCCGAATTCGGTCCTCCAGTTCTTCCAATGTCCTCGGTTTGTTGCGGTAGACTTCTTCCTTTACCCACCCCCAAAGAAAGAAGTCGCACGGTGTCAAGTCGGGGCTCCTGGCTGGCCATTGATGTGGACCACGACGACCCATCCAACGCCCAGGGAAGTGGGCATCCAGCCACTCACGGACAACAAGAGCGAAGTGCGGAGGGGCGCCATCTTGCATAAATATCAGATCGTCGATGTTCTCCCATGTGCTGACAACCGGCCAGACCTCGTTTCGCAACATAGCAAGGTACCGCTCAGCATTCATGGTGTTGCGCAGAAGGAACGGGCCCACAACCTGATCTGAGGTCATACCACACCACACCGTTATACTGAACCGATTCTGCCGTTTTTCAGCGGTAACCGTGCGACTTCTTTCTTTGGGGGTGGGTAAAGAAAGAAGTCTACCGCACCAAACCGAGGACATTGGAAGAACTGGAGGACCGAATTCGGGAAGTCATGTCCTCCATCCCGCCGGAGTTCCTGCTAAAGTCAGTGGACGCCATTCCTGGGCGGCTCCAGAAGCTGGTGGAAAGAGTTGGAGCCCACATTGAATTTTAGAGAAAACCTACCATGTATGCCTACCTTTTCATATTATTTCTTCTGAAATAAATGGATAATATACGTATTTTTTTACCAATCCAAAATAGGGAGCTACTTTCGCCCACCCTGTACATATTATATATATATATATTATATATATATATATATATATATATATATATATATATTGAAAAGTAAATAGATACCATCGATTTCTTCACAGGTTTTTTATGTGATAATAAAAGTCACTAAATATTAAAAGATGTATTGAATCACTATATTTAGAATAGTGTTGCTTTCCCCTTTTGCTTTATATAAAGCTGACACACGTTCTGGTGTTCTATTGATGAGCTTTGCCATTTAGTTCTTGAGGCCAATCATCGTGGTATCTTTACTTTTGTCAACCTTCCACATGTATGTACGTATGTATATACATACATATGGTGTCCCAGAAAGATGTAGACAAAACTCGTACGCTACCATATAAAGACATATTATCTCTCAGTTATAAGATGTGCTTCATTCGAGAGATGCCACAGATAGTGTACCTTGTAACGGAACAGCATACCGTTGACGCCACGTGGCACACTATAGTAGGTGTTCAAAATACCTACCATCGACATCCACGTAAGCATTGCAGCGTCTGACAACGGAGCAACACGCAACGACCTGTTTCCATGGAAATGGCGGTGCAAGCATTAACAATTCTTTGTTGGAGTTCCTGAATGGTCGCGGATTTTTGGGCATAAGCTACTTCCTTCAACACATCCAACGGAAAAAAACGGTCTGGGTGTATGAAACCTGGAGAACGTAGTTGATATTCCACTGGTCCGCGTTGTCCCATCCACCAACCAGATAAGTCCAAATTTGCTCGTACGTCACGGTGAAAATTCAAGGGCGCGCCATCTTGCTAGAAGCTTACTACGCGTTTGTACTGGCGGAAACAACGTTGCTTATCAGGATATTGAGGGAACGGGTGGAGACATCAACTCATGTTCTTACCCGTGGGTGGTTTACATCGTTTCACACATGAAGATGATGGCTCTCAGTACAGTAGCCCAGTACATACTGATGTTCATTCAACATACATCACGCCTTGTCTGACTACACAATTATGTCGACGAATGTTGGGTTCTGACGCCCTCTATTCAAAACCTACCAGAAGAATTCAGGCCTCCAGTCTGGACCATCTCCATTCAGTGTCTCAAAAGGATTTGGAGTGTACAGCCTCTAATTTACACTCCCCGCAGGATTCGATGTGGACACTTCACTTACTTGTTCCAGACTCATGATCACACTGTCGTCTGGTGAGCGTGAGCGTTCGAATAGGGTTAACAGCTGCAGTCTACTATCAATGGGTGTAGTGTTGTCTTCAATACGCGAAAGTGTGGTTTTCAGATACCCTTTACATTTCGGGTGATTTTTTTAAACATATGACACTTTAAAAGGTTTGTATTTTTTTTATTAACTGAAATAAAAACATGACATTTTTACTGTACCTCCTCTACACATGGGGAATTAGTCCCCTCGTGCAAAACATGCTCTATGTGACGTCCTCTCAGCTCCTTAACTCTGCACACGAACATCAAAATTTTGAGGTACTCTGGAATTTTTAAACATCTGACACTTTAAACGGTTAATTTTTTTTTTATTAACTGGAATAGAACCATGAAATATTTTTTTTAAATTTGTACGATTATACAGTATACACTTGTTTTGCATTAGGAACTGCATAGCCTAAACCAGACCTCACACCAGTAATGAGATGCTTCATTTCTTGCACGATACTTTCGATGAAAGAGTACTGTCCAACAGGTTTCCTGCGGTTTATAATAAAAGAATATCATAGCCACCAACATCACCAGTTCTGAACCTCTCTTACTTTTATCTGTGGGGTTACTTAAAAGATAGTGTTTAAACAGAATCCACACACGATACAAGAAATGAAAGCATCATTTGAACAAGAAATTTCTCAGATTTCAACAAATACTCTGTTCAGAGTACTGCAAAATTTTGTTGTTCGTGTGCAGAGTTAATGAGCTGAGAAGACATCACATAGAACATGTTTTGTACCTGGGGACTAATTTCCCATGTGTAAAGAAGGTACGGTAAAATTTTCACGCTTTTATTCAGTTAATAAAAAAATATAAACCTTTTAAACGGTCAGATGTTTAAAAAATCATTTGATGTATGTACAATGTACATCTTGCCTGATGCCTTCAACCTCGAATTTCTCTCTCAATCCTGCGATTGATTGTGAAGCAGGTTGATGATGATGGAGAGCTTTACTTACCTTTCCATGCTCATTGCACCTCTCCACTACCACTTCACTTCAGTATCAATTGAGATAATTAAAGAACAGTCTCACGCTTGCCACTTCGCCCACACAATGGCGACATGTAGTGACAGCAATATACTGGGATGCAAGGTACCGCTATCTGCCAACTTTCTAGTGAAACGTTTAAAACTGAAGGCAAAATGACTATGTATAGTAGCATACAAAAGCGTGAATACATATTTGTGATGTACTATATATATATATAGTTTTTTGCATGCTACATAATTTTGCACGGTTTGTAAATAAGAGCAACATAGTATAACGTCACGATGTAGTATGACGTCAGTGTAGTATGACTACAAAATATTAATAAATGGAGTAAGTATATCAAAACTTTCGAGTCATTAGTTTGGGCATTTTCTACCTGAGGGCAAAAACTTCTGAATTAATTAGCCTTTGTTTCTTTGATGTTAATAAAAGCTTAAGCCACTGATTATAATTTTTTTAGGGGGGAGGGACGAGGAGGGGTACCGTTGTTATTTTAATAAAAGGAAGATTAATAGTTCCTTTAAACAGTTAACTGACTGGATTGAATTAAAATTTATGAATTAAATTAACAATGAATTTGGTTTACGTTTAAGGTTACAGGTATATTAAACAGTCTCTCTCTGCGTTTAATTCAAATTAACTGACTAAAAGTAATCTTAGTTTAAAATTAGGTTTTAATTAAAAAATGTAAATTTAAAATTGAAATGAATCACTGATCCCAAATTTACTCCAAATAACTGGGTACTAATTTCATGTTCCTCAGCGTTTTTACCCTTTTTGTTTGGTTGATTGGTAGTTTTTAAGCCCTTCAACCGAAAAGGGTCATTGAGACGGAGATGTAATGCCACCAACTAGAAAAAATACTGTAAGACACCCACCTCCCTCAACTTCACTTCACTTGGTGGTGTTAATAACCCATTGGATTGGTGCACCATTAAACTCAGTCAATCAATCAATCAATCAATCAAACTTCACTTGGAGGCATGTTCGAACCAAATACCTTCCGAATAGAGGGTTTGCCAACTCTTTCCACTCCCCATTTTCCTCAATGGCTTGGCGGGTTGTTATACGAACGAAACCCTGTATCTTAAATCTGAGAATACAGTTTTGATGACTTACTCTCCATAATATTTATAATCAATGTTTAAACTTAAACAAATACAGTTATTCATAGTGTGTAATGTACAGCTATGGCTGAGCGGATAAAATCACAACCGTAAGTCAACCTATTAATCCTGAAATGTTTCTCGCTTCACGTGCAGGTATTTTCCTTCCGTCGATGACAAAGGTCAGTCGAACTTTGACCTCAACGGTAGACCGAACAGAAGCAACAGGTTCGCCGACCCATCGGAAACCCATCTATACAGATCCAACCCTATTCGAAAGGTATACTATATACAGTAGTTTATTATCAAATTTCATTGTTATTTTCCTTAAATGAGGCGTTGAGCTTGATGCTTCTTTATATGAAGCCAGCGCACGTAGCTGAATGGGTAACACCGTTTCCCTATAAGCAAAGTGAGGTCGAGAGTTCGATTCCCGACGGTGCTGGTAAAACTAATCCAGGAATTAGAACAATGGACTGCATTAGTTGGTCTGAGCGCTGTGTAACACTCTGGCCCTCCTAATTATCATTATCCTTTATATGAATTATGTGAATTACACTCTGGCCCTCCTAATTATTATTATACTTTATATGAATTACCTTAACTATCATTACTTGTATAGCAAATATAAATCATTTGGGTTTCATTGTCAAGTTACAACCTTTAGAAAAAGGAGGTTCACTACTTTAAGAGAATTATCAGTCGACTAATTTGGAAAATCAAAAAGGTACCTAAATATAACTGTTTGTCTAGTTTGAGGGGAAACGGGGCAAAATTTCCCGACACAAAGGTTTTTCACTATCCCTTTTATTCCATCTCAGGAAAGACTACTATGCAGTAAAAGGTTAATTAACATCCAAAACAGCACAAACCTAGGGGAACCTTAGTACTTACGTAGGCTAACTTAACCTGGATTCAGCGTTAAGTAAATATTTAATACCCAATCAAGTAGGAGCATAGTAACTTTTAACTGATGTATAACAAATATCTCCCACCTTAATTAAGCAAGAATTAATTTGTACAATAGATAGCACCCAGACAGGAACTACTTCGACTTTCATAATTATAAACTCTTTTCTTCCAGATCTCCAAAAGAAAACGAACCATCATCAGCTAAACTTTAAAAGAAAACTAAATAATATTGGCTTATTTGAAGGGAAACGAGGGGAAAGAATCTCGCATATGTTGTAAAATTATTAATATTGTAAAATAAATTATTTTCTAAGTAGAGTAAAAATCAAAACAATATTAAGTTAAAATAAGAATAAGTATGTCGTTATTTATATATAAATAACGATACAAATAACTTAAAAGAAATGACATTTAAAGCTAAAAATTAATGTAAAGTTCAAATAGATTATCTACTACTTCTTTTGGTTTAAAACATTAATTTCATTATAAATCAAATTTCCTTTGGTCAATAAATGCTTACTGATATTGAAGTTAAATTTATGTTTCAATGTAAAAAAAAATTTCAGCCATTTGAACAGTAAATTACAATAATTGCCTTCTTTAACGTTACATTTACTTTAGGTACCAAAAAACTAATAACAAAAAATACTAAAAAATAGTGCTGAAATCTACTTAAAATTCAGCCACTTCAGAAAAAAAGAAAATGTACAATTACTAAAAAAGTATATGCATTGCTTTAGTTATGCATTGAACAATAAATTGAAAACGTTAAAGAAAACGGTTCTTTCGATCAATAATAAATAACAATGAAAGTGAATAAATTAATTATAAATTATGAAAATTTTTATATAGTAACCCTAAGTTTAACTTCATTCTCATTGGGCTTCCGGAAACATCATTACAGAACTCGGAATCCATCCAGAGTCTGTTTCACTGACCAGAATAATAGCAAAAATATTACTATTATAATTGTCATTCACTTTATACATCCTAAACTAAAATTTTATATACCAACCGCTTTGCTTTAACTATTTTTTACAAGTTCATTAGTTTTTCTAAATATATGTATACGGATATTACTATTAGTTCTCTGTAGCTTAAGACTTTTTTGTATGGCCGTAAAATGCTTCTTTTTTCTTTTTTTTTGCTAAACTAACTCCGCAGTAAAAGTTTGAACCTTAGGCAGTGTCCAAAACATAATAAGTTGTTGTAAGTCCTTCCCATCAATCGCTCCATCTGATATTATACATAAACTTTATGTTATATTATGGAATATTTTTTGAAAATCCTTCATTAATAGTAAATTAATTCACAGGCAAAGATATTCAGGATCAAGTAAAGATAAGCACCCCAACCTTTTTTAGTTAGCTTTATAAGGCTAACTAACGAAAATATCACGACTTAACCTAACCAATCGTTAGGTCAACTGTACGCCCTTGACGACTGGTTAGGTTAGGTCGTGATATTTTCGTTAGTTAGCCTTATAAAGCTAACTAAAAAAGGTTGGGGGTGCTTATCTTTACTTGATCCGATATTCAATTAACATAAACATTAGTTATTTTTATTTTTAGTTAAAATGTGTAAAAGTAATAAATTAAATTTAGTAAATTATTATCACGGTAAATTACATATTATTATCATCATTATTATTATTATAATTATTATAAAGAAAAAGTTTCATAATATGACTTAAATAATGTTTTGGATCCTCTCCTGATGTTAACTTTTGATATTATATATATATATATATATATATATATATGAAGTGTATATATTTTTTATAATAATTTTACTTTGTAACAGGCAAGAATGAATGAAATGAGCAATGATTCAATGACGTAAACAAAGAGATTCAATGATTCAAAATACATTGATAATAATCAATAATAAACACTGAAAACGTAATTAACACATAAAATAAAATGTAACTTCCAATTAATAAAGACATTTATTAATTAATAATTAAAATTCTGCCTCCAATTTGTTCTTAATTATTGTATTCATAATAAATTAGCATTCCCTAACAAATAGGAAATGAAACGTAAATTTTAATATTTTTAATTGTTTCTTATGTGTTAATTTTAAATTTTTATATAGAGTATTTTAATAATTATATAAAGCTTGGACGAGCCTTTCCTAAATAGAAATTTTGCTAGACACTCAATCTTCTTTTTTAACCTTTTTATTACAAATATTTTATACGCTTTTATTATTTTTTATTATTATTATTATTTTCAAAGAGAGAGAGAGAGAGAGAGAGAGAGAGAGAGAGAGAGAGAATTAAGATTTGCGAGCAAGCCCCAAGCGATTTATAGCGAAGGGCAGGATAAGAGCTTTGACTTGACTGTGCAAGAAATTCTACATAGTTGACTACAAATATGCGAAGAAACAAAACCCGAATCGTTTATTGTCTAACAACAAACAATCAAGACGAAAATTATCAAATATCTCCTTCAACAACATCAAACAGTGACCTTTCCTTGGTGCACTTTCTCGGTAGATTCGAGAATGATATCCTGCGCACCTATATTGCGCACTCACTGTCATGTAAAAACGATAAAAAAAATGCATATACAATAACGGTGCGCAAAGTGGGGCCTTTTAAAACTACATATATGCGTGGACCCCCCATCTCGCGTATACACACACAGTTACGTCCTCGCACGCAATGACTTTAAATCACAACTGCGTATATGATAAATGGCGTTCATAAACCAAAAGAAAATTCCTTAATTTTGTAACTTTTCAGAGATCAATAAAATGTCCGATTTTGTATAATTGTCCATACAGGCAAAATCGTGCCCTATTTTTTAAAATTAGGTGATAAATATTCCATCTCAGACTACAGACGCAACTCCTTCTTTTCAATATTAATAAATTAATAAATTATATAAAAAAGTAATATATATAATAAAATAAAAGAATAAGATTAGAACGAAATATCACACAAACAATTTGAATCCGTACGACTTTCATAATAGAAAAGCCACCCCCAACAGAGTTCGAACCCACAACTTCTTGAACAGAAGTTGAGGTCGGATTTATGCATGATATTCCAGTTGAATTAAATGCCGGTCATTACCTCGAGTTCATCATCAAAAATCTTGCGAATTCATGCATGATATTCTATATTATATATTTATATGTAGTATATGTGAAAAATAGTGGGAATCATCTGGACGAGCTTCCGCAGCAGAAAAGCAAACATCATGCTCAAATTATGGAATAATTTGAGCATGATATCCATACAGAAAACGAGACGTTGCGAACAATGAAGCTACACAAAGGACTTTTACGTCTAAGATAGAAGAAACGGAAGGTGAAGACGACTGGTCTCGACTACAATCCCTGAAACTCTCCTCTCTCGAAAGAAGGCGCGAGCGGTACACAATAATATACAGATGGAAAATACTTGAGGGCTTTGTCCCTAACCTTAGAAATGAAAGAGAAACAAACTGGAATGAGAGAAGAGGCAGATTTTGTACAGTCCCAGCTGCTGTGGGACAGGGGGTCCATGAAAACGAGGATGGAAAATACCCTCGGAATACGAGGCCCAAAGCTTTTCAATGTCCTTCCAAAAGAAGTGAGGAATCTCCAGCACACCGACCTGAATAACTTCAAGAACCAGTTAGACAGATTCCTGTGCAAAGTTCCTGACCAGCCATGCGTGGCTGGCTACGAGGGCAAGAGGAGATCAGACAGCAATTCCCTCCTTCACCAAATCTCGCAAATGAGGCGGGATGCTGCAGAGGGGTCGACCGCAGGTCGATCCTGAACCATCGTTCGAACTCGCATAAAAGTTTATATATATATATATATATTTATTTATATATATATATATATATATATGTATATATTTTTTTTTATTGGGGTTGTTTAACCTCCTTCGCAACATCTAGGTCATATGACGGAGGGGACCTACAGCTTTACGTGGGATCCGAACCACGGATATATATATATAGGGTGAGTCAAAAGTAGCGCCCGATTTCTGTCAGTTGATTGTTTGTTTGTCATTTGTATTACAGTGTACAAGAAGGTAGAAATAAATGAATGACATGTTTATCTGACCATTTATTCGGGGGAAAATTATTACGGAACTGTACCGGAACTGTATCTGCAAGACAATTATTAACAACATGACTTCCCAGAAAGAATCTGACAGCCGAAAAAACAGAAATCGGGCGCTACTTTTGACTCACCCGTATATATATATATATATATATATATATATATATATATATATATATATATATATATATATATATATATATATATATTATATATATATATATATATATATATATATATATACCTTTAAGACAAAATAGAGTATTAATGAAACACTGCGAAACTATGATATATTTTTATAAATATGTTAGAATAATTACTCATATGATATTAAATAAATAATTAACAAGTTATTCGAAAAACCCACAAATAAACAAGGAAATAATATTCCAATTACAGTTAGTAAAGATTTTTATAACCTCAATATATTACTTCCTTATTTAAACACAATTAATATAAATTTATATTAGAAATTTAAAATCACAAATCGTGGTTCCGATATGATTAGTTGGTTTACTCTTCAGACGACTGTCGTGTGAGTTGGTTTGGTTCTTCGAACTCTCATCGTTCCATTATAGAGGTACGTAAATAGTGAGGTGCTATATTACTGGTAGTTCATAATATTAAATGACCAAGAAACCCACTCCCATATATATATACACGGTGAACCAAAAGTAGGTGGACAGTAGGTTGAATACGGTTTGTGTTATATTATATTATAACTATGGTGTTCATTATAACTATGGTGTTTGTGTTTTATTATATTAAATATTATAACTAAATTTATTTACATTTTATTTTGTATTATAGTATACAAAAAAATTAAATATGTATTCTCAAAATAAACGTTATCATTTACTGTCCTCCTACATTTGGTTCACCCTATATATATATATATATGGGTATACAGAGTTTATAAAGATGAGTATACTTTCATTATTATTAAATACAGATGCTAGATGCAGTTGTGAACTGTCTTTAGCAAACGTACACGCAACTCGGATTAAAATATTTCTACACTCAAAGAGACTATTTACCTTAAAAAAAAAAAATTGTTTGGGTTTTTAAACTAACGTAGTATATAATATCTTCAAAAATATGAGACCGAATTTTGTTAAAACTGAACTAAATAAACGGTTACGTCAAAACAATTTGGCTTAAATTGAACGTTTACTGTACGTTATTATATTTACTTCGAAATAATCATTTTCAAATTTCGCACATTGAGTAAAGTCCAATTCTAAGTTCATTTCTAAGTAAATATACTTTTAGATGCGTTTTATTTAAACTAAAATTATTCTGAAGTAACATCTTTCATTTAGTTAAATTTTAACAAAACTCGCCCTGATAATCTTGAACACAACTTTGTTATTCTAAAATCGTAACAGATTTTTTTCTTTAATTTTTTTTTTTTTTGTAGTTAGGCTGTGTTAAATGTGAAAATTAACCATCTTTTACAGTTGCAATATGCACAAAAATGTCGACTGATTAAGGATAGAGTGTCTCCATATATATAAACACTTTTATTTGTCGATGAATTTTAACCAAAATTCGCTATATGAATTTAACATTTTAACATCATTGCTTTATCTCAAAAATTTTTTGTAACAATTTATAACAAGTTACCAATAAAATTTTGTACTTACAAAGTTACTCTATTTTAGGACAATTTATTTTTTTACTTTTCTGCTACAGTATTTCTTTGTTAGAAAAGTTTTTAAACTTGGTTTTTAACCTTTTCTTAACCAATTATGTATAACTTTAAAAAAAAATGTAATGCAGTGGGGAGCACTATTAAACCAGAAAACCATCAAAACGGGATCACCGCCTAAACATATAAATTACAATTATACTATCGTAATAAAGCTTTCAGAATAAACAATAAACACTGATCTCTAAATTTAAATTAAAATTTGTGAATATTCATTCGGCCGATTTGCAACAAATTTACTTAAATTGCAAACAAAAAGTGTATTTTCAATTTTCAAAAAATTCCCACACTGACAACAAATTACAAAAGCTTTGAAAATATGTAATAATGACAACAAATTACAAAAGCTTTAAAATATGTAATAATGACAACAAATTACAAAAACTGAAAATATGTAATAATTAGAATGGTAAATTTCCAACTAGAAAGTATTTTTTTTTTTTTAAATGTTGTAACAAAAATGTTACAAAATTGTTCACTTCGACTTTCGATGGTGAACCAACAGTCAAATTTTAAATATTTCGAATGTTCTACGTAAACAAATTTATGGAAAGAACCGATTTTTAATAACAAACATTTATTATTATGTTTTTTATTATTATTATTATTATTTAGCATTGATTTTATGCTTATAATTGAATTATAGGATAGTTTGGATATTTTCATATTTCCAACAAAATAAAATCATTACCAACAAATATTGACACTATACTGATGTTCACCATGTATTCAGAGGAGTTGCGATTACTTTGAGGCTACATTTAAATATCTTTTGACAATTAGTGTGAATGGAATGACCGATTGAAATAATCGTCAATATTTAATAAATTTGTTATTAAAAATCGGTTCTTTCCATAAATTTGTAAATATTTAAAATTTGACTGTTTGTTCACCATCGAAGTCGAAGTGAACAATGTTGTAACATTTTTGTTATAACATTAAAAAAAAAAATACTTTCTAGTATTGGAATTTACCATTCTAATTATTACATATTTTAAGTTTTGTAATTTGTTGTCATTATTACATATTTTCAAAGCTTTTGTAAGTTGTCATTATTACATATTTTCAAAGCTTTTGTAATTTGTTGTCATTATTACATATTTCAAAGCTTTCGTAATTTCTTGTCAGTGTGGGAATTTTTTGAAATTGAAAATACACTTTTTGTTGCAATTTAAGTAAATTTGTTGCAAATAGGCCTAATGAATATTTACAAATTTTAATTTAAATTTAGAGATCAGTGTTTATTGTTTATTCTGAAAGCTTTATTACGATAGTATAATTGTAATTTATATGTTTAGGCGGTGATCCCGTTTTGATGGTTTTCTGGTTTAATAGTGCTCCCCACTGCATTACATTTTTTTTTTAAATTATACATAATTGGTTGAGAAAAGGTTAAAAACAAGTTTAAAAACTTTTCTAACAAAGAAATACTGTAGCAGAAAAGTAAAAAATAAATTGTCCTAAATAGAGTAACTTTGTAAGTACAAAATTTTATTGGTAACTTGTTATAAATTGTTACAAAAATTTTTTTGAGATAAAGCAATGATGTTAAAATGTTAAATTCATATAATAATAATAATAACTGATTTTGAAGAAAATCATCTTATGCATATATAATATAATAATTAATCTCCGCTACCTAATACGGCTCGATATAATAAACTATTTTCCTTCCTCATAAATAACTCTAAGGCAAAAAATAAAAGAAATTCAAACTATGACGTCAGAGATATCATTACTGCTCAAAATGTTCTTCCCTGAACTGTTTAATCTCTAAATATTAGTAACTACATTAATTACTATATTTACATTAATTAATTATTATTAAGCAGCTCAGAACCTCAAAACTTATCATCTTACATTCAATAAACTGTGAACAAAACCTCCGAATAGCAATTCTCTCATGATCTTATCTACAGTAGATGATAAACAAAATCTCATGAGTGTACTCTCTCGTGTCACATTTAATATAATTTCTTAAAATTTAGTCAGCAAATTATGTCATTTACCATGCGTTAGGTTAGTAATGCGTATTACCTGTTTAAGGGTCACGGGTATTACGCGAAATGCCTGAAATTTTTAGGCATTATGTGAAATAACTGGTTTCATACAGTGACTGCAACATATATATATACATATATATATATATATATATATATATAATATATATATATATATATAGAGTTTAATTTATGCCTATATGCAATTAATTATGTTTGAAATTCGATTGTATTATCTTCTTTGCTTCGATATATATTATGTTAAATGACTGGTTTCATACATTGACTGAAAAATATATATATATATAATATATATATATATATATATACACACACACACACACAGGCATTATGTAAAATGACTGGTTTCATACATTGACAGCAACATATATAATTATATGTTTGGGATTGAACTCAGAATGGTCCCCTGAGTTTTTTCAAGATACGCACAGACCGTGCATGGAACAAGGAACTCTTCTGGGAAAATTAAATTCAGTATAGTCCGAATAAGTATTGGTAAATGACAAACACTATAGTTTTTTCTTTTTCATGATGTTAGCTCGACGTCGGCAACGGGTCACTCGCAAAGAGGCCCCAAAAATATAGCTTCCCTACCAGCTATCTGCAAAGCAGATAGGATCCAGCTTTGGGACAGATCTAGGGGTTACAGCTACACCTAGCCTACTATTTCATATATATATAATATAACGGGTAAAATCCCCAAAAGTTAAAGAGATAAAAACACTAAAAACAGCGAAGCTTTTTGAGAGAACCCTTCTTTCAGGCGGCAAGACTAACTAAGAGTAAGAGTCAAAATTAAAAAAATTATAAAAATAAAGTCTCAAATTATCATGTTTCAGGCAGGTCAAACCGGTCGGTGTAAAATCTTCCGAAAAGCGGGAAATTTTTAAAAGCCAAAAGTTGGTCATAAGACTGGATGAAAAAGTTCCGTGTTTATATTAAAATTGTCGGTATTTTTCATAATAAAGCATTCAACAATTTTCGTTTCTCATTATTATTAATTATTAATTTAAAAAAATAACGTTATTAAATCATTATTAAACGATGTCTGTGTAGGGCCGAATTTCGTCGGTCTTATTTAAACTATATTTATGGTCATATCTAGGCGTCTTTTGAAATCAATAGTTGCGCCAACATAGCTCTTACAACAGCCTATAACATGGAATCTTATATACACCAGCATTGAAAGAAGGGTTAGTTAAGTGATTTTTTCTTGTAAGAAACTACGATCGAAGAAGAAATCTGTGATATCAGATTAATTTGAGGAGGAATGACTTTCCGCAGTGTCTGCGCATTGAAAGGTACCACCAAAACAACCCCCATGGTTTATTTTGATAGTATTATTATAAAACATTTTTTTTTGATAGCTCGAGAGGCTTTATCAATAAAAATTGGAGGATATCCTCGTTTTTATGATTCCCTGTCTCACCGCAGCTGGGACAGTAGAGAATACCTCTTCTCTCATTCCAGTGTGTTTCTATTCATTTCTAAGTTTGAAACACCCCTCGAGTATTTTCCATATATTATTACAGTAGAGCACCGCTTATCCGAAATGCACGGACCGAGAGGGTTTCGGATAATGAGAGTCGGATTATTACAGAAAAATTATTATAGGAACAATATTAAAAAAAATACATAATGTAATTTATCATATGCTGTGCTGTAGAATTAAAGAAAAACATCAAATCATTAAAAACTAATATTGCAGAATGGATCGGCCATTGCGTAATGTATTAAAAAAAAATCAGGACGTGACTGTAAATAACCATCAAGTGCGTTGCCAGGCAATTAATGAAAAGCCATTGTTGTTGTTTTGTCGGGAAAATGTCGGGAAAATTCCGAATGACATGTTTCATGTGGCGCAAAAAAGTTCGATTGACAAAATTTTTTTTTATATATAGAATATGGGTGAACGGCTGTAAATATTTCCGAATAATGCGAGTTTCTGATTTTCCAGAGTTTGGCTAAACGGTGCTCCATGTTTTCTTCCCAGGGAGTAGGTTCGAAATTTGAGCACTCCTTTAATAAAGATTATCACCCTCTTAGTTTATTTTAATAAATTATAAAATATTTTCAAATCTTGTTTTTTTTAATTAAGTTTATAATGGATTAATAAATTAATAATAAATTCATTAATCAAAAGACAGACTACGGCATATAAAATAGAGGAAACTGATAGCTTTTAAATTATAATAATTATAATAATTATAATAATAATAATAATAATAATAGAAGTGCATTTAATAAATTATTTAAACTTGCAGGGCTGGGAACCAGTACCAGTATCCAATACCAGTGACTACCACTTAGATTTCAGTACCAGTACCACTTATTTAAAGTTTCAAATACCAGTACCAGTCACTCTTAAAAGCAGCTGGTACACCACATTATCTGGTGGTATTTTGTTGGTATTTTCATTTAAAACACCAACCCAATCCTGATCCTTTTTAAGTAACCTTCCTCAAGTTCCTCGATGGTGTAGGCCCTAGAATATTCTATCTTTATTTTTATTACTGAATTTATAAAACCTGAAACAAAATTTAGGCTCTTAATAATACTGTTTCTAGCTAAATTTATTTCATATTTTATTTTAGTCTTATTAAACTATTTAACTCATTTCTAACATGAAGCTTTTTTGGTTAGAAATAGACATTTTTCTATTGAATAAAAAATGGTATTTTGTTTTTGAAATCTAATGGACTTAACTGAAGCAGACAATATTTTTTCTAATTTCAGTCAAATGATTTAAATTTTTTGTTTTTTTACGAGTGATGAAAAGGTGGTTTTATGTTTTATTTAGTTACCGTTTTGAATTGAATTGAAATGAATAAACTTTATTAATAATGAAATAAATACATTCGTTTTACAATTTACAAAAATGACATGAATAATTGTGAAGCTCGGCTATTTATTTTATTTAATTTGGCCCTTAAGCTTTGGGCTTTACTGGGCTCTTATTAAAAATAAACAGCTAGTTGTTATTAATTAATAATAAATAAATAAATAAGTAAATAAGTATTATTAATAGTTAAAGCATGTATTAATCTTAAATTATTTATCACTACTGACATGACATATATAAGAAATAGTGTTTCATTTTAGCAATATTAATGATAGATTCTACAGTGATGAGAAGATTAACAAATTTTTAGTTATGCATATATAAAAATTGTATTTCATTTTTGTAATATTAAAAGTAGATTCTAGATGTATAAAGTGTTTGTAGGCCCTATAACTATTAGCCAATACCACAACTAGTACCAGTACCAGTGCTATTTTGGAAAGTTAGTAATATCAGTACCACTAAGTCAAAAATACCAATACCAGTACCATTTGAGTTAAAAATTATCGCACCAATACCAGTATCATTTATAATGCTGGTACCCAGCCCTGCTTTAAAGTTTAAACTGTGTGGGGGGGGGATTTAAATTTACTGGAGTTCACCTTAAAAAACATTTCCGTTGTAATCACACACACACACACACACACAATTATATACTAGCAAAAATACCGCCCTACGGGCGGTTTTTGCTATTTCCTTCGGAAGGCTTGGAGCCCTCGGCCAATAACTTCATCTGGGAAATGAATTTTCTTACCTCAAGGTATTATTTCCTGTTATAAAATATAAAAAAGAACACTTCATCATAAACTTATCTTTATTTCATTACTGAAGAATCTCCTTGTAGACATAATTGTCAACAAATACTCCCTTTTCATTTCTTTCTGTCAGGACTTTCAGCAAAAGATCGGCGCTACGCCCCGATTTCTCTAGATCTGCGGTACTTGGGCATTCGGCCCAAACCGAATCGAATTGTGGGCCTACGGCGTATTTTATTTTGAACATCATTCCTATCCCTCTCACATTGGGCCTCAGTAATTGGGGTGCCTGCGGCGCCCCAATTACTGTCGGTTCAATTATTTGGTCAATAAAACTATAGAAAAGAACGCAGCCATGAAAATCTAAAGCTTCACAAATCTTGATACAATGAGCTCAAATGTGAAGCTTAAGATTTTCATGATTGTGTTCTTTTCTATAGTTTTTTTTTGGGTTACATATATATATCGCACTTACCTCCATTATAATATATATATATATATATATATATATATATATATATATATATATATATATATATATATAAAGGTTTTGACAAAAGTAAATAGACGCAACGATGGTTACCTTTAAACATCTTAAAGAAAACCTATAATTTGTTGAAACCAAGTTGTGAAGATAAGGTGAAGGTAATTTGAATTTCACTTCATTTATAGATCGATGCTGCGCGAATAATTTTCATCTGGCAAAATGAATGCAACTGCTGACAAACACTGTATTAAAGTTTTGGGCCGCCTTGTAAGTATTTATTAAAGTTATTATATGTATGGATGCACCGGATATCTGGTACGTATCTATTATTCGTTAATGTCTCTATGATTATAAATAAATAAATTGAGAAAGGAATAAAAAATAAACAGAGCTACACTGTCAAAGATTGATTTATTTTCCTCAACTAATAATGTTTTCCATGCTTAAAATGAGAAGTGATTATATTATGATTGTTAATCTAACTTTTAAAACCTCGATTAAAAAAGCTTTTTGCTTTTGCTATGAACTGCAATTAACTAGTACTGAAAATTAAAAAAAAAAAAAATCATAATGAAAAGCAGCATTCCCGCATTTTCAGGAGACAAACGACTTCTATTATCTGAACAGACTCTAACTGCACACTAAAAAAGTCTTTCCGAGTAAACTGAGCTACTGTAGAGACGGAGCACTCAACTATTTAATATTAACATATTAAATTCAACGGGCTATTTTTTTAATACTAACTTCTAGGCGTGTCACTTATATTTTACCATTTAAAATTCAGTTATTTTGATTTACACAGTAACATAGCAAAATTAATAATGAACAATAGAAATATATAACCAACTAAAAGAAAATCATTCCACTGTTTCTTTCCTACTTTATAAAACAAAAAGGTTGATGGCCTCTTTTGTCATTAAAGATACGGACAATCATTTATAACTTATTAGAAATATAGTTTGATGTAATGTAGCTATTTGTCATAAACATGTTTTGCGTTATGTGAAACGTTTATTCTTTCTTTTTATTTAACTCGAGTTAACCCTTTCTGTTACAAATTATTGTTTTGAGCTAAAAAAAAAAATGTTAATACTTAAAAATGTTAAAAATAGGTATGGAAACAAACAAACCTTTGTTTAGAAATTTATTTAATTAATTCCACTAGAAATTATAGTGACAGGACAACCCAACCAGTGCTAAGTCAACCAGTGCCAACTTAACCAGTACAATCAAACCAACACTGATTCAACCAGTAAAACTGGCATGCAAAGCATGAATTGTACTCTACTTAATAATACCATTATGAGTATTCATCTTTCAATGTTAGCACTCTCCCTGCACTGGCTGAAACCAGTCCAAGCCTTGCGACACTTGGAGTCGGAGTGCTTTTGCGGACCTCATTTTTTTGTTGTTTTATTATTTTTTTTTTGTTTTTATGATTTTTTTGGTATTTTATATATTTTTGTATATTGTATTTTATACTTTTTTGTATTTTTTAAAGATTGTTTAGCTGCAATTTTAAGTAGTCTAACCAACAACTTGCATGTGAGCAATTGCCCTCAGATAGCCCAACTTATCAGCCTCTCCATCATAAGACCTAACCTTAGCTGCAAGTCGATTTGTTAAGAGAACATAAGCATTTCTGGATCGCTCAAGATTTTGAACCTGAGCATTTTGAAATGTCAGCCTATGAATGCCAATATCTTTTCTGATTCCATTCAAGAAAGACCATATTGTGGAATGAGAACACATGAAAAGCGACTTAAGAGTGTTATGAAATCCTTCACAACAATTAGTGGTCTTGGGTGCAGAAGCCTCTGCATCCTCATAATGATTCCACAGCAGTGGCTCAAACCTTGGATTTCGAACGCTTCCTCCAACTCGGGGTCCACGAATGTAAGTTGACTCAAAGTATGCAATTAAGTCATTAACTTCTGGCTCATCTAGATAAATGGCTCCCAATTCTTCGAATCTCTCTTCAACCTCAGCAACAGGTAAAAAAGCAAGTGCTGGAAGAGACTTCACCAGGATTGTAAACTAATGCTGTCTCAAATCTGACTTTTAAACCCAACTCATTGACCTTTCTGATCACAGTGATTGAAGTGAAAAAAGCAACCAGAAACTTGAGCTTGAGGAAACTCATTTTTGAATGAAGTGATTGCCGCCAACTCAAAATCCGGCAAAATTTTGTAGGGTTCAGATCTTGAATCAGGTTTTTCAAAATTTTAATCATACGTGTGTATGTTTCAGCAGTTTTGTTTGGCAAAAGCAAGTAGGTACAAGGAGGATACGAATTCCCAATTTTGGCATGAATGGTGTAAAGTTGAAAGAAAATTGTTGGAGTGGTGTCAAAAGTTCCATCCCCCATCCACACCTCGCTTTGAAGACAATTAACCAACTCAAGTGTGCCAAGAACCAAGATTCTCAAAGGATCATCAACTCCAGAATCATGCAAGACAATGTCTGCATAGTCATTTGGTATTTCAAAGTTTCGAGACTGAGGAGGAGGTTGAATACCTTTAATTTGTTGGCGCTTGCGTTTGATACGTCGCTGAATGGAAGACTTTTTTGGCATTCTAGTCAAGACATTATTGTACAAGGGCTCCATATTGTCTTCAAGAATTGTCCTTGTGCTTGCACGGGTTGTTCCTGCATCCTCTTTAATTTTTGCAAGGACTGCATTTGCCTCTGCTTGAATTGAGTCTCCAGAGTGGGTGTGATCAGAGGGCTCTTTCACAACATTCATGCCAGTTGTGATCATGAATGATCTGCATTTGAATTGCTGGTACTTCCTGCACCTCCAATATTTTTTGCCATATTCCATCCAAGCCTCATTTGTCCTAAGAACATACTCATGCCCTTGGTAGACCAAGATTTCCCCATCCCTTTGTGATTTAGAAAATTGCAGTGCCATTTTGAAAGAAAAAACGAGAAAAACTGAGGAAAGAAGTCAGTATTCAGGAAAAATTAAAAATTTTTACTTTCGTCGAGCACGGGGTCCGCGTTCGGGGACTCTTTGTCCTACTGATGAAATAAAGAGAAGAAACGCTCCAGGGTCGATCCAGGGTTGCCAACCATGACAGAAAAAAATTCGCCAAGTTATTGCCTATTTATCGCCATATTTCGCCAGTCATAAAAATACTGAAATATTTTTCGTCTGGCATCACGTGATTGTTTAACTGTTTTGTTTACTTTGCTTGCGAACCGCGCGTAAATTGTGAGAACGATGAATAGTTTGATATGTAATCTTGTTGATGAGTTGGGGATGTTTTTTATACTATTGGATTAATGTCTTGTAATTAGCAGCCAAGAATATATATTTACTTACTGGTTCTACTACTCCGTAACACAACAAAATGGCGACGAGAATTTTGCTATTTTGAATGCTTGCAATACTGAATTTTTGCTTATTTTTTTGCGATACTTACGTGCTGCTAATTGGTAAGAGAAACACCACCACCACCACCACCATCATCACCATCATGGCTCGGTCGACCGGCCGCTCGCTACACACGCTTACATAGGCTATAAGCGTGATGATCATGCCTGATGATCGTATACATCTATTGTGTACAATAATAATGTGAAATAGTAATTGATCTCCATACTGTACGTATTCGTTATGATCCACTTAAAATTTTGGTGTTAAGAAGAGGGTGAAAGTCAAGAACGATGTTCATAACTCAGAATTTTTATCCGCATATCGAGAAGCAAATATATTAAATATTGAAAGAACACTAGCGCATTAGTGACACAACTGATATTAATACCATGGCAACATTACTACTACTACTACTACTACTGCTTACTGGTGTTACTGTCAATAATAACCGAGATGATGATAATTTTGAAACTAACGTTGGGTTAGGCTGACTTGATTCAATGTATTTGCCGTTGAGATAATGATCGTAGGAAAAAAAGTTACAGGAAAAAAGTCACAGGAAAAAAGTCACAGCAATAAAGTCACAGAATAAAGTCTAACTGAACCTAAATTCACCTAACCTAACCTAACGACCTGTGTTAGTTTCCCTTCCCGAGTAAGATAGCCTATATGGTTCCATGTCCTGACTGTGTACTGGTTGACTTAGCACTGGTTAAGGTTACACTGGTTGGGTTGTCTGAAGGCAATTGTTCACATGCAAGTTGTTGATTAGACTACTTAGAGTTGCAGCTAAACAATCTTTAAAAAATATGAAAAAGTAAAATACAAAATACAAAAAATATAAAATCCAAAAATACAAAAAAAAATCATTAAAACAAAAAATGAGGTCGCAAAAGCACTCCGACTCCATGTGTCGCAGGAATGGGACTGGTTTCAGCCAGTGCAGGGAGAGTGCTAACATTCAAAGATGAATACTCATAATAGTATTATTAAGTAGAGTACAATTTATGCTTTGCATGCCAGCTTTACTGGTTGAATCAGTGTTGGTTTGATTGTACTGGTTGAGTTAGTACTGGTTGACTTGGTCTACTGGTTGACTTAGCACTGGTTAAGATTACACTGGTTGAGTTGACATGGAAACATAATGGTATTATTAAGTAGAGTACAATTCATGTTTTGCATGCCAGCTTTACTGGTTGAATCAGTGTTGGTTTGATTGTACTGGTTGAGTTAGTACTGGTTGACTTGGTACTGGTTGAGTTATCACTAGTTGAGTTGGTCTACTGGTTGACTTAGCACTGGTTAAAGTTACGCTGGTTGAGTTGACATGGAACCATAATGGTATTATTAAGTAGAGTATAATTCATGCGTTGCATGCCAGCTTTACTGGTTGAATCAGTGTTAGTTTGATTGTACTGGTTGAGTTGGCACTGGTTGAGTTAGCACTGGTTGAGTTGGTCTACTGGTTGAGTTTGTCTACTGGTTGACTTAGCACTGGTTAAGGTTACATTGGTTGAGTTGACATGGAACCGAAATTATATGATTCCATTGGCGCTCTCAAGTAATAAGAGATACTAAATAACTTTGGTACTTTGAATGAAACAAATAAAAGCATTATTTGTCCTTTGCTAAACACAACGGTAGACCATACTACTTTGAATGGAATGCATTGAAACAGTTTTTGTCCTTCATTGAACATAATGGTACATCACACTTTCTGCATTTTAGACGAGAGTAACCCTTCATACAGTTTCTGCATCTCTTTTTGGGTTATAAATGCTCAGGCCAATGTCCAAAATTATCTGCAAGATGTTGCTTATATAGTTAATTGTTACATTCAAATGCCATAAGGCATCATTGAAGCTAATCTGAGGAGATTACGCGCACTTTTTGTTGATGATGCCATATGGAATCGCTGGGACAGAAAGGGTTAAAGAAAAGATGAAGATAAACATGTAATGTTACATCTTTATTTTTTTATTGTCCTGTTTTTCATATATTGAGATATAAGCATATTTTGCTTCATTTTCCTTGCGAGATATAGTTGCTCAACGTACATCTTCAAGGAAGTCTCTATTTAACGTGAAATCCCAACCACAACCCGGTCAAGGAAAATACAGAGGAAAGACCATCACTGAAATCTATTCACGATGTCCGCACTCAAACCCGTGGCTTGCAGATTACCAACACGGCATGTTTTATATAGACCCTATATATATATATATATATATATATATATATATTAGGCCATTAGGGTGGCCCTTATTTTTGAATTTTTGAATTTTCTGTGTTGCACCCCCTGAATTGGTTTGATTCCATGTAAAACTGCGACACATGAAATAGGAAAGAATTTGAAGAATTTTTAGAGGTAGCTCAATGTGCTCAAATCCTATTTATTTATTTTTTATTATATTTAATTAATTATATTTAATTAATTTTAATTTTATTATTATATTTAATCTTATTTGTTTCATTTCAGAAAAAGTATGGTTTCTAGTATAGTACCAAATACACGCTCTAAAACTGATGTTTATCTACTTGGAAGTGAAGTTACTGAAATTATTGGATCCAAGCTACCATCAATCAGATAAGCTCTTGGTGTTTTTCTCTATCGCCACAATAAAAAAAAAGAAACTAAGCGAGATGCGTCAACATATGTAATTCAGAAAATTCTGCTATTCTGGGAGAAAGCTAGAATACCGACCAAAGAAGTACATCATTGCAAGGAAAAGCTTGAGGAAGTGTTCGAAAATTGGAGGCTGCTGAAAAAGAACAAGGGACGAACATCAGCTACTCAGAAGTCTAATGAAGAGAAGTTTATTAGTACGCTAGATGATCTCTTCGACATTGCACATGCGGACGCCTTAAAGAGGATTACTATCCCTAAGGATCGTGAATTTTTGATAGCTCAACGAGAAAAGGGGCGACGCGGCTGTATGACTGGGTTTGATGTCAGCCTGCACAAGAACAGAAAGCTGCTAAGAGAAAAATGGAAGAGGATCAAAGACGCACACGTGAAACTTCAAGGGTTAGTGCTTAGCGTTATAAAATCTAATGCTGTCATTTATTATTTACATGGTTCTATATATGAGAGTAATTCAATAAGTATCCGCACTTTTTATTTTCACATCTGATAGATTATAACATCACTTCTCAACGTAGTCTCCCTGTTTCTCAATACACTTAGTCCAGCGATCTACAAGCTTCCTAATGCCATCACAAACGAATGCTTTTGGATGTGTGCGTAGCCAGTCATGCACCGCCTCCTTCAGTCAGGTCATCATCGCCTTGGAATCGCTGACTTCTCAAAGCGTCTTTTAGTGGTCCAAACGGGTAAAAATCCGAAGGTGCCAGGTCTGGACTGTAGGCTGGATGGTCGAGAACTTCAAATTTAAGTTCTTGAAGGCATTTTCTAGTCTGTGCAGTGGTATGAGGGCGCGCATTGTCGTGTAACAGAATAACACCTTCCGACAATCTCCCTCTCCGTTTTGTGCCAATTGCTTGCTTTGACTCATTCCGAAGCATGTCAGAGTACGATGCACTTGTTACTGTAGTCCACGCTCTAGATAATGTTCAAGGATAGGGCCTCATGTATTCCAAACAGTGTTAGCATAACTTTACTTGCTGACGGCTGCGCTTTGAACTTCCTTGCAACGGGAGATGTTGGATGCTTCCATTGCATGCTCTGTGACAGAAGAGCACAAGCGTAATCGTATGGACGTCTGCTCTCGTCTTTTGGCGCGGTATCATAATGAAGGTGAAACTTTTTGGAGCGCATTATCACTGGAGATGAAACCTGGATCTATCACTATGAACCAGAAAGCAAACGACAGAACATGCATCTACTCAAAGAAACTTTTCAGGCGGAAGGTCCTCCGAAACAGTGGCGAAACTACCTTCTGCAACTGGACAAGCTCAATCTACTGCAGTCTGTAATGCACTCAGAGAGTGGGGAATAGAAGAAAAGGTTCAAGACCTGTATGAGTTTCGACACAACTAGCTCGAACACAGGAAGAATAAATGGCGCTTGTATCTTGTTTGAGCAGAATCTCGGACGCAACCTTCTCTTCTTCGCCTGCCGTCACCATATTTACGAGCTTGTAATAGCAGCGGTTTTCAAACGTTGTATGGGAGAGTCGAGTGCGCCCGAAGTACCCCTTTTCAAAACGATTTGCAGCTAAGTGGCAATGTCTGGCAAACAAAATTTCCAGAACGGCTTCACCGATCCCTTCATATGCCAATCTCTCTCAGAGGAGAAAGAGAAGCTTTTGATATTCATCAACTCACAGCTTTCTGAAGCTCAACCGAGAGACGATTATAGAGAGCTGCTGGAGCTGGCAAGCATCTTCCTCGGAGCAGTGCCAGAAAAGGCACCCGCTTTATGACTCCAGGGTCCATGCACCATGCCTGTTGGATGTCAAAAGTCATCTACAGTCTGAAAGTATGGATGTTTCGTGGCCAGTTCCACCTCTTTTCTCGCGAGGAGAAGGGTCTACGAGATATCTGCCTTTTTGCGGTACGTCTCTACATTAAAGCCTGGATCACTTGTCCCAGCGCACCCTGTGCTCCAGAAAATGAGCTTCAGTTCCTCAAAGATTTGCTGGGTTACGCGTCAATACATCCAGGCATTTCACAAGTCGCCTCGGCCAAACTGTTCAACCATCTCTGGTACTTTCGGAAGAATTGGTTGCTCTGGCCTTTTTTGATGATAAGACCTCGGCTTCGACAAAGATTCAGATGATTCACGCGCTGAATGCTAACAGTATTGCGGAGGACGATGAAGCACCCCGCCAAAAAAATTCAAGTTGATCTGAAAACTTTCGGAGATAAGTCACTACAGGATTTCGTCACAAACAGATCCCGCACTCTATTCACAAGGTTTAATCTATCGGAACACTTTCTCAAGGAAGATCCAACAACCTGGAGCGAACTGGAGGAGTACAAACGAGCGAAAGAGAAGGTGAGAGCCATCAACATTGTGAATGACTATGCAGAGAGAGCGGTTGCTCTCATTCAAGAATACAGCAGTCGTCTTACGAAGGATGAAGAACAGTTACAGTTTCTTCTACAAGTTGTCAATGAACACCACCGTCTCTTCTCAGATAGCCTGAAAAATACTCTTTCTATGGCTGTATAAGTTTCGTTTTTCATGTGTATTCATTATAGTTATAGTACAGGGTGAGCCGTAAGTTTCCATACATAGGAAAAATTAAACGTTTGTTTTTATGTTTCAGATACCCTAAGAATATGCGTTTACGATTGAAGCAATTTTTACGTCAATGGAGAGGTTAATCGGCAAAACATACGTTATTGGAGTAATGCTAACCCTAACTGGCTGAGTCCGACGAAGATGCAAGGTGCCGGTAAAGTGATGGTGTGGGCCGGGATATGGGGTGACAGAATTATTGGACCAATTTTTTGTCAGTGGAAATCTTAATGCCGAAAGGTATCTTAACATGTTGCAAGAAGAGATTTTCCCATCCCTGCTAAACGAGGAAGGTAACTTCCCAGTTTACTTCCAGCAAGATGGAGCTCCACCTCATTATGGTCTTCACGTGCGTCGGTATTTGGATCAGCAGTTTCCGGATGCTTGGATTGGTCGGCGTGGTCCTGTGGAGTGGCCTCCCAGATCCCCAGATCTCACCCCCCTTGATTTCTATCTTTGGGGCACTTGAAGGCCATGGTGTATCAGGAAAAGATACGAGACATAAATCATCTAAAGGAACGTATCACCAACGCCATTACAAGCATAACGTCAACTGTGCTAATGCGTGTTCATCAACAGTGGGGAACACGTATTGAAATGTTTTCAAAACAATGGCAACCATGTAGAGCATATTATATAAATAAAAATGGTTGTCCATAAAAAAATGTTTATTTTTCCTATGTATGGAAACTTACGGCCCACCCTGTATATTATTCAATGTTAAAACTTCATGTTGCTTAAGCTACCTCAAAATGTTGGAATAAATGTTTCAAAATTTATATGCAGTGTATTTACACCAATTCGAACTACTATGAAGTAGGGGGTGGTGTTATTTTGCAAAAGTGACTTTTTCAATGCAGTCCGCCCTAAGAATATGGAGGAGGTCTATCTGAATGGGGGAATTTCAACATTTGACCAGTGGGATCATGATAACCCCACTGTACATACCCTCTGAATTTTATCATCAGAATTACCCCAAAACTGTCATTTTCACTGTTTTGCATGGTAAATACACTGATTAGTTATAGCTATAATATTAGCTAATAACATGTGTATATGTGTGTGTGCAGGCGAATGGGTATATATATATATATATGTATATATGACAGGCAGATGATGCCTACCTGAGAGCCAAAGTAAGTATATATACAGGGTGTTTGAAAACTTTCTGTACAAATTGTAATGGGGGATAGGCAACACCAAGACAAACCCTTTTCGTCTATAAGTGTATGTCCGCTGACGTCACCATTCGGCGCGAGAGGGCGCCGCTGCAATTGGCTAAAAGGTGAAGTGGGCTAGACTCGCGCTTGCCGCGGGCATTCTTAAATCGGACGTAGTACGCGTAACATGGAGCGCTTCACGACTGCTGAGATGGCTGACATGCATATGGTGTATGGGGCTGCCAATGGAAACGGAAGAGCTGCTGTGAGGTTGTACCGACAGCGCTTCCCAAACAAACGTGTGCCAAACCACCAAACGTTTGCGCATTTGCATCGGCGACTGCGAGAAACTGGAACATTCCATGCAAACATGCATGACACTGGTCAGGAGAGAAACGTGCGCACTCCTGACATGGAAGAAGAAATCCTACGGCGATTTGAGGACAATCCAAGCGCAAGCACGCGAGGTGTTGCACGTATCCTCGGTGTGAACCACGACCTGGTCTGGAGAGTGTTGCACGAGCAGCAGTTACATCTGTTTCATCGTCAGAGAGTCCAGGCATTACAACCTCGGGATTACCCTCTTCGTGTGGAATTCACACGCTGGTTTCTGCAGCAGACAGCGGTGCAGCCTAATTTTCCGGCTTATGTGCTGTTCTCAGATGAGGCCTGTTTCACACGTGAGGGTGTGTTTAGCATGCACAATTCTCACGTGTGGGCGCACGCAAATCCACATGCTACACGGGTGCATGCTCATCAAGAACGGTTCGCCGTCAATGTTTGGGCGGGTATCGTCCATGGCAAGTTGATTGGGCCGTACCTGCTGCCTGCCCGACTCGACGGGCGGGTTTATCGGATATTTCTTGAAGAAACGTTGTCGGAACTGCTGGAAGATGTTCCCGTGGCTATTCGTAGACGAATGTGGTTTCAACACGACGGGGCCCCAGCACACTCCAGCAACGATGTGCGGGATTATCTGAACGCCACTTTTGGGGACCGATGGATAGGCCGGGGTGGGCCCGTAGCCTGGCCACCGAGATCGCCCGATTTAACATGCCTCGATTTCTTCCTCTGAGGACACATGAAGAACCTCGTGTACGAGACTCCCATTTACTCAGAAGACCTCGTAGCAAGAATCGCTGTCGCCGCTGGAACTGTTCCCGAAATGCCGGGAATCTTTCGACGTGTACGTCGGTCAATGCTTCGACGCTGTCGGGCATGCATTGATGCTACCAGTCGCAACTTTCAGCACCTTCTTTAAATAAACATGCCTTCCTTAAATAAACATGTTACGCGTACTACGTCCGATTTAAGAATGCCCGCGGCAAGCGCGAGTCTAGCCCACTTCACCTTTTAGCCAATTGCAGCGGCGCCATCTCGCGCCGAATGGTGACGTCAGCGGACATACACTTATAGACGAAAAGGGTTTGTCTTGGTGTTGCCTATCCCCCATTACAATTTGTACAGAAAGTTTTCAAAAACCCTGTATGTATATATATATATATATATATATATATATATATATATATATATATAATATATATATATATCTTGTATCTTTGTATCTTTGCAGGCTGAATAGATATGGCTTCTCACGCATCCTTCACAAGATCACATTCAAGAAAGACACTTAGTGGTGTAGACTATATAGAGATTAGAGAGAGCAGAATTTCTACATGGGATGCTTCCAACGGGCAAAGATGTCATACAGAACATGCTATATTTGCTGCGTCCGAAACGAGCAGGCCAAGCCCAACGTTCCAGAGATGCAGCAGCTTATTTGCTGGCAGAACTGGTTCAGGAGCATTGGCTCTTCTGCATTCTATACACCATACAAACCAAGCATATAAAGAAAAACATCTTGAAGCTGTATGGCGATTTTGTGACGCTGATTTAGACACGGAAACAGCGACAAAATGAGTTTCCGTGAAAGATCCAAGGCCTTCAACAAAAAGGCAGAACAGGTGTTGGATATCTTCTGCCAGGACTCTGCAACACGTAAGCAGCTGGAACTGAAACATGGAGTGAAAATGGGGGACATGGAATGGGCCTTTCTCGAGGATCAAAAGACCCAAACGAAAATGTACTGTGAGGACTTTGTTGATCGGAAGTGGATGAAAACAATGGAGCGCCGAAGAAAGACTTACAAAGCCTAGAAAAGATGAGAAGATGCAGAAAAAGAGACCTCTGCAAACCACTTGCCTCTTTTGAGGACAGTGAACAGTCGGAAGACTCAGATGATCATTGATCAGGGTATGGACACTGACAAAACATACTCTGATATACAGAATCAGAGTTCTGCTGATGAAGAAGAGGGCCCCGGTGTAAAGAAGCGGCGGATGTTGTCAGTTACAGTGACTCAGCAAAGCGATGAACTACCACCCAGATACCAGCATATCCGTGAGAGCATTAGAAAAGTGCGACCAGAATTCTACGAAACTGTTGATAAGGTCAAGAGCTGCTACCATGTCTGAACGGCAGGCAGAAGCAGCTGTCATCACAGTTGGTAACAAAATGTTTGGGAGAACATGGAAGCACCATGATAAGCCAGAAGTCACTGATCTAGACACCCTGCCAGAATCCAGCAGTATCAGACAAGCAGGCAAAAGCATTGAGGCACTGACATTAGATGAGATTGTCAAAGAAATCATGAACACTAATGAACAGGTTGTGGTGACTTATTCCGCTGATGGTTCCAAGAAACAAGGCGCAGGGTCATTTTCTGTTCAGAGCATCACAGTGAATGGGAAGTACAGGTCCTTACCCACCATGGGCATTGCTTTAGAGTCCAGAGAGAACTTAGCTGCGCTAAAAATGGCAGTCTTGGAGATCCTGCAGGCTGCAAGTGGTGTCGAAGCCAAAACTCTCTTTGAGAAGATACTTTGTCATAACAGATCAGACAGCTCACAACATCAATGTGGATGAGATGGTGGTAGAAAGTCTGGACTTCGAACATGTCCTGATCATCTGTTCTGCAATGTACACCCAACACTGATGTTCAACAGGGATGTTACCAAGCAGTGGTCTGAAATAGAGAACACGCTGGGAAGGGACAAGATATACTCAAACTTCTTGGTCAATGCAACAACAGCAGCGAGTGTCACTGAGCAAGCCCTTGACTGCACGACCCGGCTGATCAACCATGACTTCGACCACAAGCCATGGAACAAGGCCAGTGAATTTGATCTCCACATAGCCCCCAAACCAAACAAGTCGGTCAGTCTCAAGGACGAACGCTTCAATCGCTTGACGCTCACTTGTGCTATCTGCGTCTACCATCTGGATGATGTGGCATCGTTCCTGCAGAAGTATGAGCATGTCACCAACCAACTAGCCTGCATCGTCAGATGTTTCCTGGACTTGGACTTCCTGAAGGTCATGTATTGTGCTGGTGCCCTCATTGGACTCCACCTGGTTGAGCCTTACCTGTCACTAACGTCATCAAAAACAACGTACTCAAAGATAATTCCTGCATTCCAGCAGCTGTACAAGGAACTGACAGACACTGATCCTGTTAACCTCCTAAATATAGATGAGCCAGCGTTCAAGTTCGCGTCCAAGGACATGTTCCAACACACGAAGTATGACCAGGATATCTGTGAGGCCATAGTCAAAGTAGCCACCTCATTTCAACCCCAAGTGATCAAGCTCCTGAACATGATCCCCCCCCAAGTTGGCTGCTGGATTCCAGAAACAGAAGGGGGATATTTTTGGCTTTGGAGACTATGATGAGTCTTCAGAGATGTCCCTTGCCTACATGGACACTCAAAAGCTAGAGAAAGCACCAATCCACAACCTGGCTGCAAAGCGAAGTGTTGGCTTCGTGAATTATGAGCTCTCAAGGAGGGGTGCCAAACAGCTTGGTAGTGCATCTTCAGCCCCAAGTGAAAGCCAAGTCAACAGATCTGATCGACCAACGGCAGCCAGGGTCATTCAGGAACTACAGCAATATTGTTAGAAAAGGAGGCAGAATACCAGAAATCATGCTGGCATGGAACACTAAACAGAAGGAACTCAAGAAGCAAGGCCTGCAAGACGAGGAAATTGCTAATCTGACAGTAGCTCGCAGGAGAAACAAGGACCTTGAGGTGCTGAAAACTATGGGAGGTCCATTTACATCAGCTGATGCAGTTGATGAGTACGTAGTATCAGACATCGATGACAACACCAAGTTATCACATCTTTACCTGGAGGTTCGCTACGCTCGCGACACGTCATTTTCACTGCCCAAAACAAGCGATCTGTTCCGTCTCATGAATGACCACAGGAAGCTTCCAATCAAAACCTATGCAGTAAACCTGAAACTGTACTTGAGCAACATCACTTCCAATGCAGAGGTGACACTGGAGGATTTCAGCCAGGCGATGGACACACTTCTGAGTAAAGACAACTAAGACACCTACAGTTGCAGTGAAACGCTGCCCTTATGATTCACAAATTGAACAATGCTAACAGAAAGTGTGACTCTATACAGTTTCTACTGTGTTCTAATATGTTTCCTATGTATATCTCATTGTTTGTTGCAGAGTAAAACTCATCAATATAATTTTCATATTGATTTTCAGACTTGTTATCCCCATTAGAATTCCATTTTGAGAGAAAACTGGCAAGTTTTGGGGTGTGTGGAGTTCGAGGGGTATGTACAGGGGGTTAGAATGGACTACTGGGTCATGCAGTGGTATCTCCACACTTAGATAGACCATCTCCATATTTTAAGAGGGGGACCTGAAAAAAGTGGCACTAACACCACCCCCTATTTGAAGGTTGCGATCATAAAAATGTTCAAAAAATTTTTTTTGCCCTATATAAGGGCCACCCTAATATATATATTATATATATATATATATGAAAATGAAAAGGTTTATTCGCAGACTATAGTCCATATGACAAATATTATTAATACAATGACAGTTCATATACTAAGGATAGAAATATATACAATTTATTAGAAATAATACTGTAATATCGAAGTTAAGTGGAGCTACAGACAGACGTTTTCATACCAAGAATTCTATAGCTTAGAGGATAAATGGCAGGACTCATGGATAGCTTGGATAATCGGGTTGGTTGATTTTTTAATTCTTTGCATTAGACTGTATTGAGCACGTCTTGTTACCTCCGGGAAGGTCGGGACATTGCGGGTAGCAAACATTTGCGAAGCTGAGCATCTCGGGGATAATTTATGTAAGAGTCTAAAAGACCTGTTGTACAGCAAATTTAGGGTTCTGCCAGAACCTTTTTTATAATTCACCCACAGTTGCTGTCCGTATATATTTACTGCAGAAAGTACGAAAGAGAGTGTCTTTAGCTTCACTTGTACAGAATCGAAAGTTCCTTATGGTCATATTCGCTTTAGCACACAGGCTTCGAGATTGTTTTCTTATATCCGAGTCATCACTCAAGGAGCTGGTAATAGTTTGATCCAAATACTTAAACGCTTGTACTTCCTCAATAACTTCACCATTCATTTTAAACCTTATATCAGCTGGCTGATTACAGCTTTTAGGATGAAATTGCATAACCTTAGTTTTCATAACATTAAAAAGAATATCACATTTCTGCGAATACACTTCGCAGACTTTTAGTAGCCGATCCAGACCTTTAACAGGGACTTATTAACACCATATCATCGGCATAAACTGAGTTATTTATCCTTGTGTTATCTATACAACATCCCACTGTTGCCTCATTAAGTGAAGCAATTAATCCGTCAATATACACATTAAACAGCATAGGGGAGAGAAAGGAGCCTTGTCTCACCCCGCAAGAGGAGCCAAAACACTCGGATAGTACATTGCCCCACCTAACGGTGAAAGATTGGTGGGAATACCAAAATTTCAATACATTTAGTATGCACATGGGAACCTTCCTGTCTTCTAGTTTTTCAAATAAAATATTGTGGTTCACCCTATCATATGCCTTACTTATATCTAGGAAACAGCTATAAATAGTTGAATTACTGTCGATGTATTTAGATATTGTTTCTTTAAGTACATAGATACACAGGTCAGTTGAGTGGGACTTTTAAAACCAAACTGATTAGATGTTCATAGGAAATCATTTAATCGGAGTAACAAGAGTTTTTCTAGTAGTTTCGAGAAGCAGGAAGCGACAGCAATAGGCCTGTAATTATTGCTGGACAGAATGTCTCTGTACTTATTTTTGACCAGGGGCATAGATATATATATATATATATATATATATATATATATATATATATATATATATATATATATATATATATATATATATATATATATATATATATATATATATATATATATGTGGTGATTAAAAAAAATTTAACATTTATATGGGGTTTTATTTTTTATTTCAAATTTATTTGTAATCATTTTTTGTGATGCAAACAGTGCTTCATACAGTCTCTACTTGCTGTCCACGGATATCCAGACCGCAACCTTCCTTCTTTCCGCCAAACTCAGCCTTGTTGCCATTTCAAATACTTATTCAGTACTCTTTAATCTTCAAATCGCTGTAACATAAAACCAATACAAGTGTTAACATTTTTTTTTAATCACCCCATACATACACAGTATATATATAATTTTTTTTTACTTTTCAGTATTTTCCCTACTATGAACCAGAAGGGGACAGAAGAGATGATATTGAAATAACACATAAAGGAGTAATGGTGTCAGTTTTGGAAGAACTACGTTCAAGATACAATATATGGTACTTATCTGTTATTAATTACCTTATTACCTACTGAGAACTTTAAGAGGCAAAAGTAATATCGTGCCAAGTGTAGTTATTATGTAAAAAACAAGACTCAGGATTGAGTGAGTGATTGAGGAAGAGGGCCAGCCAACTCAGAAACCTCAAAACCCCATTTTCAAGGTAGTATGCTCTTTCCCCGAGCAGCGAAGAGAGAGAAAAAGTGCCATCCTCCATTCAGTGTTCTGAGAAATGACGCCGCAACAAGTCCCCAATACTGGGACACCCTACCAGCAAGAGTCGCACAGTCAAGGAGACAATAGAGTATGGCATGGTTAATTAATAATTTTTTAGGAAAGTGATAAATGATGAAATTTTCTAATTAATCAATGATTAACTGATTAAAAATGATTAAAAATTAAATACTTCTGAAAAGAGTAAGAAAGAGCTTTATTGTTTCTGTTGCGTGAGATAAGACCGAAGAAAACATTTTGCTCAAACATTTAGTTTGCTTTAGTTCAAGAAATCAGGAATGGGCGGATTAGACAGTTTATACATGCAAAAAGGTGCCAAATTCAAATGATACATTACAAAATTTAAGGTAAAATGATGCCGAAATTCTGAGGAAAATTAATCATTTCCCATCATTTTCTAAAAATAGTTTTTTGATTAATTAATGATTAAATTCGAAACAATGATTAACTGATTAATCAGAACCATGCCCTGCAATACAGTCTTCAAAGTAGGGGCCCGTGAGTAAGGCTGCTGTCACATATACTCTCTTTCTAAAACAGCTTCTAAGAGGTTAAGTGTGCTGTACCGCCTCCGCGGTTTCTTCACCCCGACTCAGTTGTTGTCTCTGTACTGAACGGACGCATTTCCTGAGGTCTCTGATATTGCTTCTACTTTTGCATATTGCTGATAATTTTACTTTTGGAAAGTTTTGAATTTTATATACTTGCGTATATATTCACTTTGTTGTAGTTAAGTAATTGAATATTAGTGTTTTTTAGCGATTCAGAAGTTTTCATAGCGTGCCGGCTTAACTTAAACTTGTGACGGTTATAAACTAATTTAACTTGCGCGATGCCGTCACAGAAAGCGTCATGTGTTAGGTGTGGGGTAAACCGGTGGTATATGGATTTTAAAGATTATAACGGCGGTCCTATGGCGATTACCGAGAGATCAGTTTGTTTCTTTTGCGATTTAAGGGAGGAAATAGTTGACATAAGACGCAGTGTACGTGAGGTAACGGAAAGACTTGCAACGCTTGATGAGGGCAGGGGTATGGCTACGGTTGACGAGAGCCGAACCAATACTAACGTTGAAGACATTAGTAATTTGAAGGGTGAGGTGCGTAACCTAGTTTCTAGTTTAGGTAGCTTATCGGGAAGGTTGGATAGAGTTGAGGAAGGGGTTAAGGTTGGTCCGAGATTAGTAGATGGGGAGGGATTTAGAGAAGTTAAGGGTGGAGCTAGGCCGCGTACGTTAGGTGATAGGAATCCCCCCCTATCGAGGTTTCGAACCCTTTCGCCCATTTGGAAAGGGACGTGAATGAGGGGGAAACTATGGGAACCTATTTTAATTGGGGACTCTTTAGTGCGCCATATGGACACGGAGTTCGTTGAACGGCATCCAACCAAGAGGAGGAGGGTCTGTCTCCCAGGGGCCAGGGTTGACAGAGTTAGAGACGAAGTGGATAGGATTGACGTTGCCTCACGTCACTTGATGTTGGTGACGATGGTAGGGGGCAACGACTCGTATAGGCCCGATACGAGAGTGCCTGACCTTTTGGAATTTAGGGGGTTAATTAGGTCCCTAAAGGCGAGGTCAGATAGGTCTTTAGTTCTAGGTATTACCCTTAGGCACGGTTTGGGTCTTAGGATTACGACTAAAACGATATTTTTTAATACTAAATTAGAGATTTGTGCTGAGGAAAATGTACCCTTCGTAAAGCTGTGGTCAGAATTCAGTGATCCTAGCCTTTTTATAAAAGATGGGGGTGCATTTTAATGAAATGGGTAATGCTAGGTTAGGTATGTTAATTGACGAAAGCGTACGAAAGCTGTATAGGTCGAAGCCGCCTTTAAACGTTGTGGGTCCGGGGAACGCGGGCCCGACGTGAAAAATAGTTTAAAACGCCGGCCCGTGGTAAAAAATAACTTAAACGTCTTTTATTGTAACGCGCGTAGTATTAGAAATAAATTAAACGAATTTAAGGCGATAATTTATTCCGGCAACTACGATATAGTTGCTATCACTGAACGTGGTTAAATACCGTGACTCAAGACTTGTTGGGGGAATTTGATATACCGGGTTTTAAACTCTTTACTAATGATAGATTACATAGGATTGGTGGCGGCGTTTTGCTGTACATTCGTAATTCCCTTAGGGCTATCGAGGTTAAGATAGATTTTCCGGCAGCAATTAATGCGATATCTACAGATCTACAGAAGCTAAGGCTAACAAAGACCCTAAGAGCCACTCTAAGGTTAGCCCGAGAGAAAGGAAAGAGTAGGGGGTTAAGAGAAGAGAATAAGGGGTTAAGTAAGGAGGAACACCTATCACTCGTGGGTTAACATTCATTCAGAAAAAGAGAAAAAAGACTCACCATCATCATCCGCCGGCCACTGCCGACAAGTCAGAAAAATAGTCGGAGAAAATAGGAGAGGGGTGAAAGATGAAAAGAAGTAAAATAAGAACGCTTACAAACCATGCAACACAGTCTTAACTCACTGTCATACCATGCAAACTACAAACATGCAAGAAAAGAGTTACAGACATGCAAAGTAAGGAGAGGATAAAAAAAAAAAAGTAGGTAAAGTTGAACAAAAAGTGGGTTAGTTTACGCTACGAGCTACATCTACGTTCGTGTTAGTCTAATTTTTTTTTTTTTTTAATAATTTTATTGCTGGCATCACACGCTGGCATGTCACAAGCTGGCATTAATCGTCAACAGACTCATCCTCGACCCCCCCCCCCCCCGAGCTCCTATTGCTAATTGTTTTTTTTTTTTTTGAACAACGTTAATATTTTTAAAATGTCTGTCAAGACGGTCCTTAAACACATTAACGCTGGTAGAGTTCACGACGGGCGCGGGAAGATTAATCCATTTATCAATTACTTTAAACGTAAAGAAGTTTTTAGCGATATTAGTAATGAAACGTCTGCCACGCAACTTAAATCCGTTATTACGAGTATTACTATTAATTATCGAAAGTGAACAATTTGTCAAAATTTACGTTATCGATGTTATTAACGATTTTTAAAACTTCAATAAGCTCCCCCCATAATCTCCTAGTTTCGAGTGAATACAGGTCTAACTCTTTAATCCTATCTTCATAAGCCTTGTTGCGCAATGACGGAATTAGTTTCGTGGCACGACGCTGAACCCTTTCTAACCTATCAATATCCTCACGCAAGTACGGGCACCAAAACTGAAAGGCATATTCTAAATGAGGCCTGACTAGGGACATGTAAAGGGGCAATATAATATCCTTCGATTTAATTCGAAATTACGCGCTATGAAGCCTAACTCCTATTAGCTTTTGCGCAAGACTCCAGGCACTGGTTCTTAACCTTTAAATCCTTAGATACGCGTACGCCTAAATCTACTTCCTCGTCAATGCTCGCTAACTCCCTATCATCCATCGTGTACGTGTAATTATTGTTACGAGAACCTATATGCAAAACTTTACATTTGTCTACGTTAAATTGCATCTGCCACTTATCCGTCCACTCCATAATCCTATTTACATCGTCTTGGAGCCTATTTCTATCGTCCTCGTTAACAACCTTACCGCCTATTTTAGTATCGTCCGCGAATTTTGACACGTTACTAGTCAATCCTACATCTATGTCGTTAATGTAAATTACGAATAGCAATGGGCCTAACACTGAACCCTGTGGGACACCGCTACCTACATCTAACCACCCCGATTCACTACCATTAACTACGACCTTCTGCCTCCTAGCACGAAGCCATTCTTCTAACCAGTTAGCTACCTGACCGCGTATACCGTGCGCTTTAACCTTCGCAATTAGTCTCCTATGCGGAACTGTATCGAACGCCTTTTTAAAATCTAAATAAATAACGTCAGCCGCTCTATGCCTATCGTATTCGCGCACTATTTCGTTATAAAATTCTAACAAATTAGTTAAACAAGACCTATGGCGTCGAAACCCATGCTGACTACTATTAATCAAATCTCTACTTTCTAAGTGATCGATGATACGATCCCTAACTACGGATTCCAAAGTTTACCGACAATTGACGTTCAGCTAATGGGCCTATAATTGCTAGCTACTGCGCGGTCGCCTTTTTTAAAAATAGGCGTGACGTTAGCTAATTTGAAGTCTTCAGGAATAATCCCCGTTTCGAGTGACTGATTAAAAATCTTCGTTAAGGGGCCTACGATAACGTCTTTCAAATGTCTGGGATAAAAAGCGTCAGGGCCTGGGGCCTTGCTAACTTTTAGCCTATCGATATAATGCGCAATCTCAGCCTCGTAAACAGTTTTTCATCCAAATAGTCTCGCTACTAAATGGAACGATATCGTCCACGTCGGGAACATTATTTACGTCTTCTCCGGTAAAAACTGTCGCAAAAAAGTTATTGAAAATACCCGCCATCGCCTGAGCGTCAGAAGCCAAAGCGCCATTAACATCCACTAGAGGGCCTATGTTATCTTTTATCGGCTTACGATTATTAACGTATTCAAAAAACTTTTTTGGATTATGTTTACTATCTGCAGCTATAAGTATCTCTAAATTACGCTTGGCATTCCTAACTGATCTTTTAACCTGACGTCTAAGCTCGATATATCTATTAAAGTTAGCTGCCGTGCCATTGTGCTTATTAAGTCTATACGCTCTATTACGCTCGTTTATGAACTCGCCTATTTCCCTAGTCCACCACTTCGGCCTACCATGATTTCTAGCGCGCTTGGGCCTACGAGGAATAAGATCCCTTTCAATATTCCTAAAACTTTCTTTAAACGCTACCCAATGCAAATTTGTGTCATTACCCATAAATAAGTTATCCCAGTCCACTACTCTCATCCTATCCGCAAAACTATCAAAATTAGCCCTACGAAAATCAGGGACTTCTATTACGTTACTATCCTTAGTGTTTTCTATCAATAACTTAAACTTCTAAACCTTCGACTATATTCTCGCCGTTCGTCATCACCAAATTTAAAATATTATCACCGCGCGTTGGTTCGGTAACCATCTGTCGTAAAAAGTTATCTTCCATAAACTCGATCAATCTCAAACCCTCCTCATTACCAGTAAAAGTCTCATAATTAACATTAGGGCAGTTAAAGTCTCCGACAATTATACTATTCCGATTGTCAATAAAGTTACCAAGAAGAGAGTAAAATCTAGTATCTGTATCGAGGGGTTGAACGGGAGGTCTATAAATAACAACAAAATTAAAACTAATACTACGCGCCCTAACTTCAAGCTGACGGTACGGTATGTACCAGCATCGAACGGTCATTGACTGGGGACAAGAATCCAGAGGAGGCTGCCGGATGTCACTCAGAAAACTCAATCTGAAGCCGAGCAGTTGTTGCCGAGGAAGAGACTTTGCAGCTGTGCTCGAAAGCATAAAACCTTAATAAAGGGGACATAAACGTTATTTTTCCTTTGCTCCAACTGTTAAAAAAATTTAAAATCATGGGTTGAATTTTGCATTTTCTAAAGTAAAATTTCACGCAGATTCCTTATATGTAGTTAGTGTTTTACACGCTGTACAAGAAAATAGTGAAATTTAGCTTTATACCGTATACAGTTGCATTTGGTTTGTGAAGGCGATTTTCGGCATCATCAGGGTTACAAATATACAGGGTGGGCCGTAAGTTTCCATACATAGGAAAAATTAAACGTTTGTTTTTATGTTTCAGATACCCTAAGAATGTAAGATCTTGTTTACTGATGAAGCAAATTTTTACGTCAATGGAGAGGTTAATCGGCAAAACATACGTTATTGGAGTAATGCTAACCCTAACTGGCTGAGTCCGACGAAGATGCAAGGTGCCGGTAAAGTGATGGTGTGGGCCGGGATATGGGGTGACAGAATTATTGGACCAATTTTTGTCAGTGGAAATCTTAATGCCGAAAGGTATCTTAACATGTTGCAAGAAGAGATTTTCCCATCCCTGCTAAACGAGGAAGGTAACTTCCAGTTTACTTCCAGCAAGATGGAGCTCCACCTCATTATGGTCTTCACGTGCGTCGGTATTTGGATCAGCAGTTTCCGGATGCTTGGATTGGTCGGCGTGGTCCTGTGGAGTGGCCTCCCAGATCCCCAGATCTCACCCCCCTTGATTTCTATCTTTGGGGGCACTTGAAGGCCATGGTGTATCAGGAAAAGATACGAGACATAAATCATCTAAAGGAACGTATCACCAACGCCATTACAAGCATAACGTCAACTGTGCTAATGCGTGTTCATCAACAGTGGGGAACACGTATTGAAATGTGTTTTCAAAACAATGGCAACCATGTAGAGCATATTATATAATAAAAATGGTTGTCCATAAAAAAATGTTTATTTTCCTATGTATGGAAACTTACGGCCCACCCTGTAGATAGGATGGGAGTTCTTGTTTAATTTAGTTTTTATTTAGCTGTACGCTCCAAAGTTAAATATTTTTAATATTTAATTGTACTTCATGTATTTCTCAACAGTTATGATATCGATTACAAAAGTTGGATGCCGTGGGGAAAATTTATAAAGGAAAACCAGAGTTTCACCGGATCTTTAGGACTTGTACAGAAAGGGGTAAGTATAAATATATTTACTATGGTACTTGTTCGGTGTCACTATCAAATAAACTTAACATTTTAGAACAATCACATTCAAATACTGACAAACAATGAAAATATGATATTTCTTAAGCGGTGACAGTGTCTGAATTATATTAAAATGGTAGAAGACGTGATTGTTAAAGCCACATGAATTAATACAAATACCTGCGTGGTGAGATCACTATTACATCTGGTAAGATTTGTAGCTTCGCAAATTTTATATATAATTTCTTGAAACTAGTTGACTGATTGAGCAAATCCCCAAAATTTATCCGAACATTTACAAAGACTAGTAATGAAAATTTTCGAGACGCTAAAACTCTAATAAAATTTTTCTTGAAATTTTTTCTTCTGTTGCTCAAAGTGTAAAATATTCCCAACTCGGTCCTATATCAGTGAAGTCGGAAATATTTGTTTTTTGTATAAAGCACAAAGAGAACAAATTTCTTTTTACCAAAAATTTTAGAGAACAAATCATTTAATATAAGATGTCACGCGCATCACAAATGAAAAAGTTTACATTTGAACTGTAAACATTTATGAGAGCCCAAATTTAAGCAAAAGTGGTTAAAATCGTTGAGGTATCAATAGACAACTGATTAGTAATGTAGTAATGAACTGCAATAAATTTAAAGAAAAACTTTGATTCAGATGCTACTCGTATTTTGAAAAACAAAACTTAAAATTGAATAAAAATACTAGATATCATTAAAGCCAATTCTTTTTTTTTTTTTAAAAAAGAATGAAAAATAATTATATCATTATTTAAAAACTCTCAAGAGAAATTCAGAATAATGCCTAAATTCTAACTTTTCAAATTAGTCCAGGCAATCTAGAGCAAAAATAGCTCAACCTGAACAAAATTGCTTCAGAAACTTTCTAAACTGTTTTGCAGCTCAGGAACCATTGCAGAATAACATATCCAAAATCCGACAAAATGGACCGCGGGAACACCCCCAAAAATGAAATTCAAAATGGCGGACTGGCAGTTTCCTACGAAATACAATAAATTTTAATTTCGCTTTGTAGAGAGAGTTATGACGTTTTTGTTGATCAGTAAAATGTTTTAAAACACATTTTCGTTTCTAAATTAACCTATATGACACTAAAAATTGTATTAGACGGCTAGTATTAAACTATGACGTCACGTAATGTAAATAAAATATACTGTATGGAGTGTATGTGAGAATGGACATTGCTACATCTTTATAAACTTATATTATATACAACTCTTTAATTCCTACTAGTGCTTGCATAATACCGAAAATTTTCAATACCGGTATTTGGAGGCAATTATGCTAATCCCGGTATTGATACCGGTATTATGAAAAAAATAATTTATTTTGATTTATTATGGTGCCACCCTACCACCCTCCACAAGTCTGAGGGACTTGCAGTACTCACCACCATATTTACTATAAATTAATGACCCAACTCCAAATAGATGGCATTCTATTCGAAAAAGTTTATACAGTAAATTACTAAATTGTAATAAAAATATTATTTGAATTTTTTTTTAGCATATTATTATACAACTACTTGGGTAGATAGAAATAGTTCCACCACGCTAATGATTTTCTTGACATTCTTGACAAAGTTTGAAGGGGTATATTAGTTTTAAAAGTTTTCTTCATATAAGAATATCGCAAAAGTTATTTGTAAAATGTTTAAATCGATAGATCTATTAGCAACACAACCTTCCTCTACAATGTTGAAAATCCAAGTGACAAATGTAAGAAGAAAGAACGATGCATTGGGATTTGGGAACGCGATGATTTGAAATCGTGTGCATACGTTTTTGAACGTATCTAATACGTTTTAAAACGTTTGAAGCGAAAAATTGACAAAATACGTTACAGTTTAAAGCATTACTTATTAAAGTCTCCTAGGACACGATAAATCTGGTTTATAAGAATTATTATGTATAATAATATAATAATAATAATAATAATATATATATATATATATATATATATATATATATATATATATATATATATATATATATATATATATGTCTGCAATAAAGAGTTTTTGTTTGTTTTGTTATAACCTCTTCATGATCCATACATAATATAAATTTATAAAAGTTAGTGCAATAATAGTTTTCTTTGATAGAAAGGAATAGAAAACGAAAAAAAGAGGTTAACTGCAAAATACCCCGAAACTTTTTTTTCTCCGAATCCTCCAAAAACAGTTTATTTGCCTATCGGAGGACTAAATTGCCTAAATTTTACAATAGCAATTTTTGTCAATACCGAAAACCTATAATACGGTATCGGTATTATTTGTACTTCTTCAATACCGGTATTAATACCGGTATTTCAATACCGGTTTTAACCCCTAATTCCTACTACCCACTATCAAATCTGCGTATTTGTGCTTGTCATTTTCTTTGAAACTGTTATTATGTACTCCTTTTAAATACTGCAACACAGTTTATTAATTTGTGTTTTCTGTTCCAGACTGACTCGGTGTACGGCTGACTCGGTGTGCGTCCGCCTTCAGAATGCAGATCCCTGAAGAATTGTGCGTGATTTTTAAGGAGAAATTGGACAGCGGACAGGAAGTGGTTCACATCTCGCAAAAGGAGCAGATGGTATAAATGCATCCAGCCGCAGCCGTGGAAGCGATGTTGTTGCAACAGCTGGAATAAGTGTTCACGTTGTATGTAGGAAAGGTTTACGGATAAAAAGACCATTGAAATAAAGAAGCGACAGACCGCAGCCGAGGCAATACCAAGGAAAAGTGCTCGTTTTCATGAATACGCATTTTCCAGTGCTACTCACTGTTTGTTTTGTGATACCTTTGTGGACTTTTTTCCAAACACAAACCACATCAAGCATGTCAAAATAAGAACTACAGAGTTCTCCGAAACCATAAAAAGGTGCTGTGAAAGCCGCTGCGATGAATGGTCGTTTAATGTAAAAGGCCGTCTGGAGTATTATCTTCGTGATCTTCCTGCTGCAGATTGTGTCTACCATCACACCTGCAGCGTAAATTTTCGAAGTGGAAAAAACATTCCTCGCGCATACTCCTCCGACGATCATGATTCGAAGAAAGGGAGACCAACTAATGAAGAGCAACACCAAGCATTCCTTCAGACCTGTGCTTACCTGGAAGAGAATGATGATGAACAACTGTTGATTGGAGACCTAATTTCCAAAATGGAGGAATATCTTCAAGGAAGTCAGAGCTCTGTCTACGAACGCAGGCACATGAAGAGAAAGCTTTTAGAACGTTACGGAGACAAGATCATAATATCAGGTGAAAGTGGGAAGGCAGATGTAGTAACACTACGAGAGACAGCTAATGAAATTCTTATAGATTATCACAAAAAGTCGAAAGAATGTGATATAGATATAGAGCTACAGAAGATTTACCTAGTAGAAGCTGCTGCAAAAATAATCAGAAGTGATATCAAGTCTGTCGACTCGCCTAGAAAAGATGTGTATCCATCTCCAAATGACATCACTGCAGAAAGTGCTCTTGATTACATTCCCAACAGTCTGAAATTGCTATTATCAAAAGCATTTGCGGGACAGGATGCTTCAAGAAAAACAGGTGCAATTGGGCAGAGCATTATGCAAGCAACCCGTCCTAGAGGATTACTATGTCCACTACAGATCGGTTTGTCGGTTCAGCTACACCACAACTTTAGGTCAAGGTACCTTATTGACGTTCTCCATCAGCTGGGTTACTGTTCGTCGTATGCAGAAGTAACAAGATTCGAAAGAAACGCGGCGCTGGCAAGTGGGTCTGGCTCTTTTACTGTTGATGAAAACACTGCAGTCCTTCTAGCAGCAGATAACGTCGATCATGATGTCTGCACTTTGGATGGGAAGAATACCTTTCATGGAATGGGTATGATTGCCGCAATAACTCCGAAGATCAAGATCCACCCTTCTATTCACAGGCGTAATGTTGGTAACAATGACATTAAGAAGATTGCAACCGTTGACATTAGGGAATATAGACACGCGAGAAGCATGTTGAGGGACATCTCATTCCGCGAACTTCCAGTACCCACTGCCACCATAAGTCGACTTAGTCTTCTCTGGCAGATATCTTCAGCAGAAAGATCAGGTCCAAGTTGGTCCGGAACAATGCAGGCAATTCACGGTGGATCAAGTGTCTCACATCCAGGTGTGGCGTCGATCACGTTCCTTCCCATCATAGATATGTCGCCAACTGACATGACCTGCATATTTTCGACATTACTATATTTGAACAAGATAGCACGCGATCAAAAAGTCCCATGCATTATTACCTTTGATCAGCCTTTGTTCTGGAAAGCTTCCCAAATCATCAATGAACAGAGAGACCTGCAGGACATTGTTTTAATGCTGGGATCATTTCACACTCTGATGAATCTTTTGGGAGCAGTCGGTACTCTTATGAATGGTTCAGGATTGTCTGAAGTACTTCAAGAAATATACGGACCAAATGCCGTGCAACACATGATGTCTGGAAAAGCTGTTTCAAGAGCGATACGTGGTCATATGATAGTAGATGCAGCTCTTAGTACCTTACTAGTCGCAGACGTTTTCCCTCGTAATGAAGATGGAACTCCTCATGACCTCCATAAGGAAGCTTGTGACCTGCTCGACGATGTTATGACCGCCAAACAATCAGTTGAGGATGTGGAATCTTCGAATGCATTGTCTCAGATTGCTACCACTTTGGATGCGAAGAAAACTGACCTACAATCTACTTCGCAAACAAGTCAACTCTGGTTGGAATATCAGCGAATGATCAACATTGCACGTTCCTTAATAACAGCAGACAGAACCGGCTCGTGGGATTTGCACTTGCAAGCTATGCTGGAGACCATCCCCATAATTGCAGCAGCCGGACATCACAATTACCTGAAATCGATATACCTGTACCTGCAGAAAATGTTAAGTTTGCCTTCTGAAAATCCAGCCGTTAACAAAATGTTCCAGGAAGGTAAGTTTGTGGTAAGAAGAAGCGACAGATTATGGGCCGGACTCGGCACAGACCTGGTGATAGAACAAGTACTAATGCGTTCCCTGAAAAGCAGAGGCGGACTGACACGCGGAAGTGGATTTACAGACATCCAAAGGACAACGTGGCTCTTTTCTATGCCTCTGTGTTCCACTTATAACTTAGCAATGCAGGAATACACCAGAGTTTTGTTGGAAAGTAGTGAACAGCACAAGGAAATGAGGGGAAGTAGACAAATCAGGGACAGTAATGACATGAAGAAAGTACTTGAACGTCTGGAATCCTTATCCCCATTCCATTCTACCTCGGTCTCTGCAACATTGTAACAGGGCTAACTGCTGATCCTAGAGTTAACGTTCATCAATTGCATTCAATCGGTACGAACATTGTCGTAAAAATGATTGGGAAACAAGCCTTTACATATTCTGCCAAAAGATCTGACAAAGTGAAAACACTAGGATCTGCTTCTGCCGTTGTGATCACTGATGCTTCAGATATAGAAGTAGATCCTGCACTACTGTTTCAGAGAATGATGACTGTTGCCACTGGCGGAGACATGAATCTTGAAGATGTCATGTGTTACGAACTGTGTGCATATCCTCCTGCATTGTTCGAATCACGAAGTATCTTGAGGAAACCCGATAAGTCTCAGCTAGCTCATGCAATAATCAAATACACTGACACTTTACGCATGGAAGAAGTTCAAGAAATTCAGTGCACAGACCAGTACGTATTGGATGGTGGATCTCTACTACATCGTGTTTCCTGGCGTCAAGATGAAACTTATGACAGCATCGCCAACTCATATGCCGATTTCACTCTGAAAACATATGGAAAAGCAATCATTGTTTTTGATGGCTACAGCAGCTCTCCTACGATCAAGGACATGACCCACAGAAGACGCAGCACCAAGACAAGCAGAAATGTGAATCTCAGTCCAAGCATGAAGTTTGTTGGCCAGAAGGAACACTTCTTGGCTAATGAAAACAACAAGCAAGCATTTATTTCCCTCGTAGGTGAGATGTTGAAGAAGCACGGGTGTACTGTTCACAACGCAGATGGGGATGCTGATGTGGACATCGTTCGTGCAGCAGTTTCCTCATCAGAAAATGCAACTACAACAGTAATAGGAGAAGACACCGACTTGCTGATTCTCCTTCTGTACCATGCCAAGGACAGTGGTTTCAAGTTGTACTATCGCAGCGATATAAGACGGGGACCATCTCCTAATCCTGTGTATGATATTCTCAGCATTCAATCATTGTTAGGCAATGACATCTGCAAGTATCTCCTGTTTGTGCATGCTTTCACGGGCTGTGATAGCACATCCAGAATTTTTTCGATCGGTAAAGCCAAAGCATTCGACACACTGATGAAGGTGGCTGAACTCCGTTCAGTTGCAAATACATTCTGTTCTGATTGTTGCCAACACTCTGACATTGAAGCCGCTGGAAGAGAGGCAATGCTTCTGTTGTATGGCTGCAAAACACTTGAATCCACTAACGCACTACGTCATCGAATGTTAGTTGAAAAGGTAGCTACAGCTAAATCTTTTGTTACACCCGAACGTTTGCCACCTACCGATGCGTCCACAAAGTACCACAGCTTTCGCACATACTTTCAAATACTAATCTGGAAGTCTACAGAAGAGAAGATCGATGCAGAACAGTGGGGTTGGTATGTAAAGAATAATTCCTACTACCCTACAGCCTGCGACAAGCCACCAGCTCCAAATTATCTACTCAACATGATCCGCTGCTCCTGCAAGATGAAATGTGCTACTTCAAGATGTGGATGCAAGCGTAATGGAATGCCCTGTTCAGCCGCTGGTGGCGAGTGCCAAATCAGTGGTTGCGATAACAACCCAAGTACCGGTAATCTATCCGATGATAGTGATGAAGAGGATTAATTTCTGTATGTTTGTGACCAGGTATCACTTCTTCTGTAATGAACATAACTTGAAACTGGGAAAAAAATAATTGTTGTATTATTGATTATAAAAATCTGTAAAAAGCTATATAACATTATATTTGCGTAATAACTGGTTGTGTTGTATATTGTTGAATTATTTAAAACATTACAACTGAAAGAAAAAGCATCAAATGTATCTCTATAAATAAAAGCGTAAATTATATATTTTTTTTTTTCGTAGGAAACATCCAGTCCGCCATTTTGAATTTCATTTTTGGGGGTGTTCCCGGGGTCCAATTTTGTCGGACTTTGGATATGTTATTCGGCAATGGTTCCTGAGCTGGAAACAGTTTAGAAAGCTTCTGAAGCAATTTTGCCCAGGTCTAACTACAAATTGCCTGGACTAAATCAATGTCCATCCCTTGACTCATGGTTTTCGTCACTCTAAGGGTAAATACTGTCTGTTAATATGTCACGTCTATTTACACAAAACTTAACTTATGTTGTTTCAGTTGATGAGGCAATATCTATTCCATAATAAGTGTTATTTTCTAATTTTAAAGCATATTCTTAATGGAAAATTAGGTCTTTTTTAGTGATAAAAAGGATTGAAAAAATTCTTCTAGTTTTAGTCAAGTGATGAGGAACATGGTCTCACATACTTTAAGTAGAAAGAACTTAGGCTAGCCCATATTTTAGTTTTGTATTGTATATATACCACCAAGAAGGATGCAACCATTTAACAGTAGTTACTACAGCTTTCTCGTTATGAAGACCCAGACTCTTGACCAATCCTAGGCTTAGGGTCACCAAATTAAAAAAATCAGGGTTAGGCTCCTAACTTATTAGGCTTAATTTGGCTTATTTTTACTTCCATTATTAATAGCCAGTTAAAGTAAAAATTTATTATTTTAGTTTTAATTCTGAAGCATGAAATTAATTAACAGAGAGCCCCAAAAGTAAATATATAGTGTCTCTTCTTTTCAAATGTGACTGGGACAAAAGATTTTCTGGAACAGCTATTTTTCTTCCGTAATAACAGAAATTGTCGGTTGTTATGATAAACTGTCAACTTTCAACAAATATGAATTTCCGGCCTGGCAAAAGGTGTATTGAGTCCCCTTACTGTGGTTTAAATACATTATCGCTTTCTTCCAATACAAAGGTGCTCCTACACACCACGCTATCTTCAGAATGCATAAAACGCTTATCAGAACGGGTTTCGTCCATGACAAGATTTGCACTGGTCGACTTCCATGCAGAGGAAGTTAAGAAGAAAATCAGTGTTTACCCTTATAAATTACAAGTCAATCAACTGCTGCATCCCGAAAATTGGAATCTCCAATTGAAAATATGCGAAGTGCGTTTGGACCATTTTCCAATAACTCTAACGTCTTAATTAACTAAATTTTGTAAATTCTGGAAATAATTTTTTAAAATTTGCATAGTAGAACCTCTGGAGGAAACCTTCAGACTTTTAGATTCGAACTGAAAATCAAAATGCTTAGCCGAAATTGGAGTTAGCCAAAAATCGAACTAAAAATTTATGAGGAAATTCAAATCCGAACACAAAATTAAAACCCAAATTTGAAATTTAAAATCTGGATCACGTAAAAATCCTTGCACCCAGAGGCGGCCCTCGGTGAGTGCGGGACACCCTTAAAAAGTTCATATAATTAAAAAAACTTACCGATCAGTGTTGCACCGCCTACTTTCTAAAATCCACCTTTCCCGACTTCCTTGCAGCAGACTCTGCTATGAGATCTTGGTAATCTAATGTTGATGCGGTTTCCTTCTCGTTGGAAAGCGTGGCAAGTCAACCCAGCCTCTCTTGAGACATAGTTGTCCTAAGGTAGTTTATTATTATTTTTAATTTGGAAAAACTTCGCTCCCCTAAAGCCAGTGTAACTGGATTGTTAACAAAATCCTATACGCTATGACTATGTTTGGGAAAGGACACTTAAGAAACTGAAGGGCTTGAAGAGCGTAGTTCTTGTTTCTCCAGTGATGAGTTCTCAGAGCATCCGCAGCTCTGAGAAAAGGTCTATACTCTATACCGTCAATGTCATAAAATTCTTCGTTACACAATGCATTATTCAAATTCATTCAGTGCTTCTTCATGTCCTCTTCTGTCATTTCTAGAAGCTGCTTCGAATCATACAGGAAACTGAAGTAGCTGGCGTACTTTTACATTTGTTCGAATCGTGTGATCAATGATATGAGAGCTTGGTTCACGATGGACAGAAATTAGTGTTTCAAATGCTTTCTGGAAATTGTGTTCTCTTCCGTTTCATTCGTCGTTCTCTGAATTTTGCGTTTTGTTACACTGTTTTTGGTATTAGTTTTATTTTAGCGGTTTTTATGTCGGAATTAAGTTTTGTCAAAAGAATTTTTGACGGCAATTAGTTACTTGGCTGAAGAACTGATTCCAAAAACAAAGTCGTGGCAGAACAACCAGTCAGCTCTCAGCTCAGTCGGCTGTGAACAAAACGCCATGTTGAGAGTTGTCAGTCCTGAATTTTTAGATTCCGAGTTATACAATATCATGAATATTGGTAGTAAATTATGTCATCCTATTTCATTTTTAGATAACTGCCTTAGGAAAGGCAAGAATAGGTATTATAATGTTGTAACTGCAAAGGAATTTGAGCGTAATTATATCCTTAACCAACCTTACCAATTACCATGTAAGTTTTCAATATCTTCCGACTTTACCTAAAGCAATTGGTATCAATGTAGGCTTTAAGTATAATAATAGTGTTAAATCACGCCTAATAAAGAATAGCCCGGATAATGTGGTTGGTTGTGTGTATTCGATCGGATGTGCACAATGTGACTCAGTATATATAGATCAAACGGGTAAAACGTTAGATATTAGGGTAAAACAGCATAAATATGCGTATAGAACAGCAAATAATTCTAATGCATTGTTTAACCATATGTATAGATGTAATCATAGTATCAAGTGGGACAGTTCTAAAGCGCTCGTTAAAAACAAAGATCTAATTGAAAGGAATATTCTAGAATGTGCATTTATCTATTTTAAAAATAATTTCAATAACAGTGCGGGAATGTATAAAATTGACAATATCCTGTTAAAATACCTTTTGCCTCCAATCAACTTTTGTTAATCATGCGCTAATCTTTTTGTTTTTCTGTTCCGTGGCATATATTTTTGTCATCTCGCCTTCTCCCTTCATTCTCTGACGAGGTGTACTTCTGAATACCGAAAGGCCTTGGAATAATTTTTCTTTTTCCTTGTCGGTTTGCATATATATATATTTATATATATATATATATATATATATATATATATATATATATATATATATATATATATATATATAAAATCGGATGAATGAATTATTTTAGTGAATTTATTCAAAGAATCGATTCAGTAAACTTAAAGTGAACTATTGGGTTTTTCTGCCATTTCTGCATTTGTGTGTGATGTTGCAGGCGCGGGATCCAGAGCGGTCGCCCCGATTCGCCGTACCCTAAGGCCGGCCCTGCTTGCTCCCATACTACGATAAAGTTTCAATATCGAAAAACACATCTTCACTTGTGCAAGCGTTCCACGTCAACCTTCTCATTAAATGTAAAATAACAATGATACATTTTAAAATTCATATACCGTACTTTATTCCTAATCATCAAACTTAAAAAAAAGTCTGAGCCAACTTTTCAAAAAAGGTTGAAAGAATGTAAATAAAAAAAGGTCATTTGCACAGTAACTTCACATTGCATAATCGTTCCGAAAATGCAAGAACGAGCAGTGCCGTGCAGAGAACATTTAAGGGGCACGGGCTTAAGGCCAAAAAAGGGCATCTCTTTGGGGGTCCGGAATAAATTCAGACAGGTGGTACATTGTGGTGGGTCTTGAGAGAGGAGTTTTAACATAGAACTAGTAATTTCATTGTTTTTCAGATTAGTTATACAAGTTACTTACTAAATATGTGCGGACAAAGTGCAGTCCGGCCCCTTCCTCTTCCTGTGACGTCAGTCGCCAGTACTATTAAGTGTAAATAAAAAAACATGAAAATTCGAATATGTTGTGTTGGTAAGTACTTAAGTGTTATAAATGGGACACATTTTTCCCATATACTTAGTGTTATAATGGGGAATGCGTTCCCGAGGGCAAATTTTCGGATTCACTAACTTAAATTAATAGCCTACATAGAAGTGTGACCCCCTTGAGAGGAAAGCCCCAGTTCTTTTTTCACCATACTAAGGCAGGATAAAAAACGTTTACTGTATTCATATATACATAAAAAAGTTAATAAAGAAAGGGCAGTTCTGAGTCATGGATGGAAAAGGGCAGCGGCTCAAGCCCCTGTGCTCCCCACTTCTGCACGGCCTTGAGAACGAGAATGGTAGATTAGTATTTAGTACATTTTACTTAGGGAAAGTTCGCGACAGCGCCGATAAGGACAACGTACAACCCAACAGATAGTTTGCCTCGACTTTCGGTTCTCTCTCATTAATTTTTATATAACCCCTTAAACCTCTTTTCTCAGGGATACGATGTGTTATTAGCTCCAGTGTTTACGGATAATGATCGTGCGAAGTATTTTGGAACTAATAACGTGATTGATATGGCAGCATTGACGACAGTTTATGCCTCTCCCCAAGTTGAGCCAGACATCCTCAGTTTCGTGACTACCTTCCAATACCAAGTAAGTTTTACTGTAAGCCTTATTAAAAAAAATTCTTGTAATTTCACATATAAGATAAAATACGACTGCACATTTCATTCATTTTAACATATGGTCTCTGTTGAGGCTTAAAATACTGGTTATCAACCTGGAATTCAATATCCAGTTTAACCTGGAATTTAGACCGTGAACCATCAAGACTGAAAGCACAATTAATTGTTGAAATCTTAAGTTAATGAATCTCAAACTCTCGAGCACAGTTCAGCACCAAATCTTTTAGCATATATACTGTGGTTGAAAGGTCACATATAGTATATACTGTCAGAATTAGACAAATCTGAAACTTCTGCTCTTTTTTTTATTTTTACGAGGAAAACACCGTTAAAGCAAATAACTAATGTCAGTTTTGCATTTCTCAATACAGAGGTGATTTTATTATTTTTGGTAAGGACGAAAGCGAAATCCATGTACAATTTAGGGTGGTCCAAAACATAAAATGTAATATTTACTTCCACATGGGTGCTCCTGTTCCTATATCTATCAAACATCTCCATGCCAAATTTCAGCCTAATTGAATGATATTTACTGGTCGCTATGAATTTTATTTTACTACTCATTTTCTAGTACATTGACCTTCTGGGTTAAAAAATGAAAAAACAAGGGCAAATACTAGTTTATTTGTTTGAAAACAGATTAAATCTCAAAGAAAAGCTTATTTTTTTTAGAAAACAGAATAACTCTTAAAGAAAACAGATTCATTTTTAAAGAACAAAAATGATATGTTTGATAGAAAATTACATTTGTCATTCGTTTATAATATACATCAGTACTTAGATTAACGCTTCACCACTGACTCCTTCGAAAACAATGAGTAGTCTTGGCGATGCTACTAATCGGAGGATGAATTGTTTTTTTCTTCATCCTTCGTCAAAGATGTATCATATTATATGCCTTGATAAAGGCGATACCTCTCTCCGCCGAATCATTGACAACTTTTAGGTTGATCGCTATACGTCGAAACTCTTGAAAGCAATCATCCTCCGTCCAGGAATTGGGATCGGTCCTCAGGAAGGTATCCTCCGCTGCTTTCCTTCCTTCTTTCTTTAACAGATTGAAGATTCCCAGGGTCCTTTTGATGACCATTTCATACAAATTCAAATCTTCAATGTTTCTTTCAAGCTTCAATCGACGAGTAACAATGGTATTCTCGTTACGTTGGAGGTTTACGACCATCTTCCGTTTGGCCTCGGCATCCACTCTAGGATCGAAGAATGCAAGGCCGATGAGATGCTCTCCAAGATACCACAGGTACCGTTGAAGAGCTGTGGATGCTGCTTTGGAAATGGTCTGATTTGGGTACTTTTGCAAGATTTTAAGAAGCAGAATATCGTTGAGAGGAGCGTTGATTCCGACGGGGGCCTCGTTCCAAAAACGTGCGTAGACCAAGGCGATAAACAGAGAGCTCGGTGATATTCTCCATCTCACGTGCTGTCAGCTGTAGTTGATGCTTGAACAGATAAATTTTGAGGACGTAGATGGCCTTGCCATCCAGCGTGTATGGTGAGTTGGTCCTGGAACGCGGACCTTGACTTCTTTCTCATCACGGCACCCGAGGAAGGTGAGGCAGAGTCGTAGCAATTCTTCGTAGTAATCACGTGATTGTTTAGACTCCAATGCCTTTGTGAAGTACTGGATCATTTCCTCTCGAAGCTGGAACATCTTTGGATCTCTGAATAGGTTGTTTGAAGCCTTCATGAAGGAATCCCTCTGAAGTGGTGGCCAATTTTTCTGAAAACGTTTAAAGAGTCATTTCCGGGCCACCTGTGGGTCCAAGAAGTGCGTTGCAGGTGTTTGACACGACGACTTCAAGGATATGATGTCGACAAGCGATCCAAACAAGTTCCCTCCCTACTGCTTTTTCAATCATGGCACAGGTTCCCCTGTGAAGGCCAGTATTAGACGCAGTTGTGTCAAATAGACCTTGAATCTCACCGCGAAGATTCCAGTCATCAATCATCGGAATGCAAGCCTTGGCCTGTTCTTCTTCTGTAGCTCGTTGTATTTTTGGCACGGCGAGGAGTTTTTCCATTCCATTTCCCGTAACGATTACCGCGGTTCGTTCGGCTGTTTCCTTTGCGCCGCCGATGTCGGGAAGTAGTTTCCCATCCCAGTGAAGAAGAAGGGGTCCTTCGACAGAAAACGAAGCTTGATCCTCTTTGGCTGCTGCCTGCCTTGCTTGCCTTCTTGAACGACGGATGGAGCTGCGTGAGTCATTGTAGAAATATCATAGCCCAGGGCTTGAGCGACTGATCCAGCAACGAAGACTGCTCCTCGATCGGAAAGATTGACGCGATCAAGAGCAGCAACCACATCTGGTGATGTGAAGATATTGTTTCGTTTCGGAGGATGAGAGTGTACATCTGCTCTTCCGGTAGAAGTCGACGGACGATAATCATCGTCTTCAGCGTTGAGTTCTTCAGAGGATGAAGTGGATGTGCTGGATGATGGACGAGCAGCAGCTCCAGCCTGGAATGCAGCCTCTCTTTCTTTGTACCTTAGAGCTTTGTCAGCATCTTTCTCCTGTCGACATCTCTTGCGGTATTCTTGGCAAAATTAATCTTGTCAGGGCCTGCCATACTGCAGGAAAAGACGTCTTCTCATTGCATCATCAGGAATTGGAGGTCTTCATTATCTATCACCTTCAAGGAACTCTTCGTACAGCTTTGACAGCTTCCTAAAGGGCAGTTTACACTGATCAAAGTAGCATCCAAGTGACATCCAAGTGCACTTGTACAAGCTACTCATATGAAAGTAATTTGATAGCTACTTGGATACGAACTTGGATGAAGTGTTTACATTTATCAAAGTGAAATCGTTTCACTTTGAGAAGGCCTTGTCAGTCTGCCTACTAGAAAAACAGAAAACAAACAAAGAGCGCGAGTCCCAGAGCGGGAACACCGACGTCCTGCTCCCAACGGCTGCTTGGATGAGACTACTCGTATGGTTTACTTGGACAGATTTCAAACAAGTTCAAAGTCGACTTGGATGGGAGAGCGCTAGTTGTATAAGTAGCTACTTGTACAAGTAGCCAGTTTACACTCATCAAAGTAGCGTCCAATTTCGTATCCAAGTTACTTTTACGAGCCCACTTTGATGCTACTTTGATCAGTGTAAACTGGCCTTAACGCAGGAATCGACTCGCTGTGTAAGAATCCTTGCTCTCTGCCATACTTGCAGGGCCTCTTTGCAGGCCAAGTTGTAGCTCTCTTTCAAGGTCTTGGACTGTTCATGGTGGTGAAACTGAACCAAACGAAGCACATCACCACATGTGGGTAGCCTTGCAGTTGATAACTCGTTGTTGGGCTTTCCTAGAACCCACGTTTCTGCAGATGAGCGAGTACTTCTAGCCATAACCTGAAAAATGAGATAAAATAATGCATTAACCGTTTAGCACCAAAGCACAATTTTATAAGTGTTAAAGTAAAAAATTGCAAAGTCAAAATAAATAAAGTAAAAAAATTGGTTACAGTGGTTAGTGGTTGATGGGTAGGAAGATAGCTAAATTTTTAAAAATATATTTAAGAATAAATAAATAATAAAATTCAAGAGACATAAGCTACATCCCTTACAATTTTAATAATTTAATTTAATAGCAACATCCTTACCGGTTATAAATTTGCATATAAAGAACATAATTATATACATATATATTTATACTGAATAAATATAATACATATGAATTAACACCCTTTGCTTTGTCCGGAGCGATAAGGCGCGTCCCTCTGTGGCGAATGTGGGAATACACCTTTCTTCGGTGTAAGGGCTTTCTCTGCCCTCGTGGACCATTGGACCCGTTTGGGGACCCGGCTGATCTCCTGCTTTTTTCTTTCTTTCTCCTTTCACCCATTCTTTCTGGCTTCTCTCTGTTTTTTGGCGTCGTTCTTTGGACTTTGATTTTGACCCCTTCCTTGGCCCTTGGGTGTGGGAGGTGGTTGCCCTGCACCCTTGTCGCTTTTCAACCAAACCCAAGCCCTGTCCCTGCCACTTTTCACCGCGCGTTGGATGAGAGTGGCCGCCTTTCAGGCACAGGGACTGGGTACGGGTGTATCTCCCGTGCGTGACATCTATTGGCGGTGGGACCAAGTGTGCCCACGATTCGCCTTTCCCTTGTTGGAGTCGGTGGTGGCTGGATGCGCGCGGGGGATGAAGTTCTCTTTTGTTCGCTAAGGATACTTCTCACCCTCGGCTTACGACTACGACTACTGCTTCTCATTCCCGGACTACTCCTTCTCTCAACACTCGGGTGGTGGGCAACCAGGCCCTCGAGTCCTCTACCACTGGAAGACCGCAACCTGATAGGGTTGACCCCCCTGTGGAAGCGGAACGCTTGCACTCTCCTTTTCCGTTGCCGACCCCAGTCCGTCCCTCGACTATGCCCTTGGACCTACACTCTCTGGAGCAGGGGTCTCGCCCCAGCCCACTTCAGCCACCTTCGGGCAAGTCAAGTTCCACCGAGGACTTGCCCCCACATCCCGGCTTGCTCTCCCCATATGCCCCCTTCACTCGCCATCAGCCCACCTCCCCACGGAGAGAGCCTCGCGGCGGACGGGGGAGCCGGCATTCACGGCCGTCCTATCGACCGTTGAATATCCCAGTCCATTTCGACTCTACAGCCTCCCTCTCCTTTCCAAGTATCCACAAATTCCTGGTGATTCGGCCTACATCTGGGTCCCTCCCTCCCAACTCTGAACGGACGTTCCAGGCGATCCGAACCCACAGCACCTCCAGCCGCTATGACGTACTCCCACAGAGGGATGGCTCCCTCCTCGTAAAATCACGCTCAGCCGCAGAGACAAAAGCCCTACTCTCCGTCACCGAGGTCCTTCGATGCTCGGTGTCCGTTTCCCCACACCCTCGCCTGAACCAGATTCAGGGCACTATTTACACCACCCGCCTATTGTCAATCGCAGTGAACGAGCTCCTGGAGGACCTCGCACCCCAAGGAGTCACTAAGATTTATCGCTTCACATCCCGACAGGGAGGCACCACCTCCCCCACCCCACGTCTGCTCCTTACTTTCAATACATTAATCCCCCCCCCGACCGCATTGTATGGGGTATGGGAGACCGCGCGTCATGCGAGTTTTCTATCCGCCCATACATCCCAGACCCGACCCGTTGCTTTAAATGCAATAAGTTTGGACACGTTAGTTCCGTTTGTCGGCAGCCGCATCAACTGTGTTCACTGTGGACAACTCGCTCACCCTGACAAGTGCCCCAACACACCCAAATGCTCCAACTGTGAAGGCGTACACCCCTCTTCATCCCGCGAATGCCTTTTCTTCAAGTTCGAGGAGGTCCGAGGCCTTCAAGTGACGGACTTCCTTAGCCCCCGTGAGGCACGAGACCGGGTGCGGAGTCGGGAGGTGAGGCCGGGGGTGTCCTATGCCGATGCTCTCGGCTCTATCATCTCGGCACGCCGCCCTGGCCTGCCGCCGAACCCCCCCCCCAACCACTGCTCCCTGTTTCCCCCAAAGAAAATCCTCGCAGGAACCGACGGTCTCCTGTCCCCCCACCATCCCTCCTCTTCCCGCACCTCACCTGCCACGAACCCCCCAGGAGTCTGGGACCAGGACACCCAGGTCCCATCCACCTCAAACCCTGCCTTCCCGGTACTCCCTGCACACGCCCGAACCTGCCGCCCGGAGCAAGCCGTCGAGGCGGAGACGCCGGAGCGTGTCGCCAGACCCTCCAGCCTTCCAACGTGTCTCTCCCTCTTCCCCTAGAACCAGGAAGACGGCTCGGACCCTCACACCGCCCACTACGTCTACTATGTCCATCTCTCCCCACCGCAGAGGTCCCACCACTCTACCCCCACAGACTCTGACAATAGTGGCTGAAATCCACGACCCGTCCCGTACGACGAGACCCAGTCTGAACACTATCCTCTCCCCCGAGGATCCAGTGGATGCGGCCCTGGCGCAGCTGCACAGTGTGACCGAGGGAAACTCGGCCGCGCCCACGCCCACGAGTCTCATGGATCTGCCCTTGCCTCCTGGTGCCATTTTCTCCACCCCTCCACGAGACCACTCTGGTTTATCTCCTTCCACCCCCATAGTACCTACCCTCCCAACATCCCCGGCCTCCTCCTTGTCAGCCACCCTGAGTACGCCCTCCCTCCCACCCGCTCCTTCTGGTACCCCCTGTCACCACCTAGGGTCCGCCGTGAGACCCCGGACAGGCGGGGTGGCGCCACTTTTGGGGTTAACGTGCCCCCTCCTGGCCCGACCACAGAAGTCCGTCAAAACACTTCTGACCCTCTCAGCCCACGATGTTCCTCTGTCTGCCGTGATCCACGCCTCCGGTCTCGCTCGGCCGACTCGACCCCGCAACCTCCGCGGGGTTCGACAGGCCGATTCCTTCCCTGGTGAATGGTAGATAGCCAGCCATGCTCCCGACCCATCCTTCAATTTCGCGAACTCCAGATCTCCCTTCACACTCCAACCTCCTAGCGCCTACACCTTTATCTATCCCCCTTCATCAACTAATGGATTCCCCCGAAAACCACAATAGTCCACTGGAACTGTAGAGGAATATTTGCGAACTATGAAGGCCTTAACTCCTTGATTGCCACTTCCCGTCCAGTGTGTGTCTGTCTCCAGGAGCTAATCCTGGGGACCAGGCTCATGCCCTGCCCTACTGGTTATTCTTGCATCGCCACCCCGCCTCCTACCTGCACTCGAAGGGGAGCTGCCATTCTCGTACACCACGCAGTCCCCTTCCACAATCTCTTCATCCGGTCCCCGCTACAGGTGACTGCCGTCCGGCTCTCCCTGGATAGACAGTACACCGTCTGCTCAATCTACCTCCCCCCCCCACGCTCGTCTCCTGCGACGACCTGGTGGAAGTCGTACAACTCCCCAGGCCCTTCCAACTACTGGGCGATTTCAATAGTCGCCACCCCTTGTGGGGCGACACACACACCACCTATATGGCCCCAACCCTGATATCTGTCATGACCGAACTCTCCTTCGAGTGCCTCAATGATGGCTCTCCTACATTCTACCATGCCACCACCTGCATGCACTCCATCCTGTATAGACCTGTCCCTCGTTTCAACTGATGCCCTCCTAGACTTCACGTGGCAAGTCCTCCGAGAGGACCATGGAAGTGACCATCTCCCCATTCAACTCACGCTCAATCGACCCGACCAGACTGTTCGGGTACCAGTAAGGTGGGCAGGGCCGGCGCTAGGAAGTGCGGGGCCCAATTAGAAAATTGTTAGCGCCTAGCGGGGCCCTCTACCCTACAAAACCTGAAGATCGATGCTTTATGCTTCGTGCAGTACGCCAGTCCCAGCCAAAAAGCGTTGAGGGCTTGAGGCTCCACCATTAGCCACAATGATATACTAAAAATTGAAAGCCCATATGAAAGTTTTGATGTTTTATTACAAGTCAAGATAATTACTGACATACTGTTTGTGCATAGGCCTTCTAAAAACAGACTTTTCTGGCTTTTTTATCCGAGAAATCTTTCAAAATCATTTCAAACTCAATGGTTCTTGTAATGTCATTTTCTATAGATAGCATTGCCAAATTATTTAGTCTCTCTTGTGAAATTGTGGACCGTCGGTACGTTTTAATCAGTTTTAGTTTTGAAAAACTTCTTTCACCTGATGCGACTGTTACGGGCATTGTTAAGTAAATCCTCAAAGCAATAAAAACATTAGGAAATGCTGTGAATCGATTGTTTGCTGCCAGGTATTCAAGCAGAGCTTGAGGCTTAACGGCACTGAAAGGAAGAAAAGGTTTTAGAGCTTCAAGTTCTTCGGCCAACAGATAACCATGCATGTCTTTAGTTGTTTCAGTAACTACCCCTCCATCAGTGCTGTGTTTTAGTGTGGTTTCAGCTAAAGCTGCTTCAAGGTCTGCAGTGTGCTTCCTAATTTCTGCCTTTTGTAAGCTCTGGAAGCGCAGGGGGCAAAAGAACAAGCTCTAGTAAATAGAAATGTAAATGCTCTCTATGATAATGAGGCAAAAACTAGTTAATTTAATATGTAGGATCTACTTACCACCACGTTTCTCTGTTACATGCAGGCTTAAGACACTTCAAGTTTGCAGTTTGGACATATAAACAATTTGGACATATTTAGCAAACAACACAACTTTACATTCCAAGCTTTATGTTATATAATCTCATTAACAGCGCTCTTTCTGTGTTGAGGGTTTGAATATCGTCCACAAATTACCTTTTTTTTAAAAAAGCTAAACGGCGACGATAAACTGAAATTACAAAACAAATAAACAAACGATTAGCAATAAAACATTGAACCATAGATATACGAGGACGGACTGAATAGTTTCACTGCCTTCACAGTAACAAGAAACTTCGTGCACACTGGACACTCATTAATTCATCATAGCGTCCCCCACTCGAGCGCGTGCGCGGGGTCCCCTCGGGGCGCGGGGCCCAATTTGAACAAATCTGTCTAATCGTCTTAAAACCGGCCCTGAAGGTGGGTTACTACCAACGCGAATTGGGCCCACTTCCGCGACAACACGTATACAACCCTTACAACTGCCCACTTCCCATCCATCGACGAGTGCACTGCATACTTCGAGTCCGTCGTTCTAGCGGCCGCAAGCACTAGCGTACCACGATCATCCGCCTACCCCTGCGCCCGACGGGTGCTGTGGTGGACCCCGGAGTGCGCGGAGGCCGTGCGCGCCAAGAAGAAGGCAACTCGGCGCTTCTACCGGACGCGACTCCCCATCAAATCGCACGGAGATGCAGCGGGCCAGGGCCATCGCCCGCCGCACAATGAAAACAGCACGCCGAGCCTCTTGGCGTGCCTTTGTGTCCGGCATCACCGCCACCACACCTTCGGCTACCATCTGGAAGAAGGTACGGGGTGTCGAGAGGCGACATGTCCTCTCCCGACCCCCGGTCCTCCGGACTGACGACGGACTCCTATGTGAGCCCAAGTCGGTGGCAAACCACCTTGCTTCTACCTTCGCCGCCGTTTCTTCCTCTGCAGCCGATTCCGTACCCGCCCCTGGCAATAGCCCCTCTCCACCGTCCATAGACAGCACCTACAACCGATTGTTTACCATGCGTGAACTACAGGCGGCACTGGCCTCTCGACGATCCCCTTGTCCCGGTCCAGACGGTATTCCGTACGGCATGATCCAGCACATCCACACTACCTTACAAATTTTCCTGCTAGACCTATACAATCGTATATGGATAGAGGGGGCCTTCCCCTCTAGGTGGAAGGAGGCCCACGTCATCCTTATCCCCAAACCCGGCAAAGATTCCCTGGACCCCACAAACTACAGACCAATCGCGCTGACGTGTTGTGCCTGCAAAATCCTCGAAAAAATGGTCGCTACGCGATTATCGTTCGTCCTTGAAAATAGCAATTCCTTCCCGGCTACCCAGTCCGGCTTCAGACAATTCCGCTCCACCACTGATCCTCTCCTGCTGCTCAGCCGAGACATGCAGGATGCCTTCGACAATGGACAGTTCGTACTGTCAATTTTTTTCGACATCCAGAAGGCCTATGACACCACCCGTCGAGCAATGATCCTCGGTCAGCTCCGACATCTGGGCCTCGTCGGAGCCATGCCGACCTTCATCAGGGACTTCCTTTCCTCCCGGACCTTTAAAGTCCGGGTGGGCTCAGTCCTCTCTGACAACTTCGTGCAGGAGGACGGGGTCCCACAGGGAAGCATCCTCAGTGTTCTCTGCTTCTCCGTCGTGATGAACACGGTCTCACAATGCCTTCCACCCACCATCCGCTCTTCCATTTACGCGGATGACCTTGCGATCTACTTCGCAGGGCGAGAACCGTCCGTCGTTCAACGACAAATGCAGCTCGCCATCTACCGGGTGGAAAGGTGGGCGACGTCGGTGGGTTTCCGCCTCTCAATCCCTAAGTCCAAGTGTATGGTCTTCAGTAGAAGACCCACAACCCTTCCTCTACCCTCTGTCACATTATACGGCAGTCCTCTTGAGGTGGTACCCTCCACGCGTTTTCTGGGCATGACCCTAGACCGACGGCTCAATTGGGTTCCCCATCTCAAGCACCTAAAGCAATCCCTTCGACGCCCCCTCGCTCTCCTGGATCACCTCTCTCACACCATATGGGGTGCAGATCGACGCTCTCTTCTTCGCCTTTACACTTCCATAGTACAGTCGAAGCTGGACTACGGTAGTGCAGTTTACGGTTCAGCCTCCAATGCCCGCCTCCGTATCCTGGACCCGGTACTTAATAGAGGCCTCCGCCTCGCCACCGGTGCTTTCCGCTCCTCCCCAGCCTCCAGCCTCCATGTGGAATGCGATCATCTCCCTCTCGCCCTCCGACGGGGTCTACTCCTCATGAGGACATACCTCCGTGCACAGAGGCTACCTTCTTCGCTTCTGGGCACGGCGGTTTCAGAACTACCACCTCAGGGACGGAGTTGGCACTTCACTGAAGTGGTCCGCTCTTCCCTTGATCTTTTCAACATGCCCGCCCCCTCAGTTATCCCCATTTCATTCAGCATCTACCCCCCCTGGATCCTCACCCCTATCAAGTTTTGCAAGGATCTGTGTCCTACCGAAGAATACCACGAGCGCCATGATATACAGGTCACTCTTCCACGAACACGCAACCGAACACCCGAACACAGTCGCCATTTACACAGATGGTTCCCGCTCGGAAGCTGGTGTGGCCTCCTCAGCGGTGATTCTGTCCCAGCCGCTTTCCCGGGGCGTCGGCCTGCCCCGCGAGGCCTCCGTTTTTTCGGCGGAACTTTTCGCGATTACGGAGGCCCTCGATATTGTGCGCACCCACTCTGCCAGCTCTTTCGTCATTTATTCGGATTCCAAGATTTAACTCTCCCCACCCGCTCGTCTGTACCATCCAGCAAACCTTCCACTTTTTAACGACCTTCCAACACAAGACAGTCGCCTTCTGCTGGGTCCCGGCTCATGGCATCCAGGGTAACGAGGCGGCGGACCGCACGGCGAAGACGGCCTGCTCACTGCCGGCCTCCTCCCGACCCCTCCCCTTCTCCGACTTCTTTCCGACTTTCCGCTCCCACTTCCGCTCCATATGGCAGCGGGAATAGGACCAGGCCACACAAAATAAACTCCACACGATCAAGCCACAAATAGGATACTGGGCCTCCTCATTCCACCGGTTCCGCCATAAAGAAGTAATCCTAGTCCGTCTCCGCCTAGGCCACACCCGCATCACCCACGGACACCTTATGGCGAAATCGCCAGCCCCGCTTTGCCCTACCTGTCATACCCCTATCACTGTCATACACCTCCTGGTGGAATGCCCAAAGTTGTCCGCTCTTCGTCGCAGGATGTTTCCCTCTCGGCCGAAAATCCCATACCCGACCGTCTACGATCCATACTCGCCGAAGGCCCCCACTTTTCAACGGAAGCGATTTTCTTCTTCCTTACTCACTCCCATCTGCTCCATCGCATCTAAAACCATACCCCTCCTACCCACTATCCAGCAACTGACCCTTACTCACTCCCCTAGTCTACCACCCCCAGCACAGTAACATCACCCACTCACTGCCTCGTCGAGATATGTACCGCTTTCTATAGGTATGAATCGGCGGTAAATTAGAGAAAGAAAAAAAAAATGAATTAATACTTAATATATATGAATTAATAATTATATATATGAATTAATAATTAATATATATGAATTAATACTTACAAGAGATACGGTACTATTCCTAAGCTCTTGAAGTTTGGACGAACTTAAAATCGTCCTCCAACAAGTTTAACCTTGAAATGATGCATGAGTAAATGATTTGTCTGATTCACAAACAGCATTATACAAGAAATCGAACAATTGCAGCATCCTCTGAAAGGTGGGCGGAGTCAATGTGGCGTGACTGCCGCGTCCTCTAAAAATGAAGCGGGTGGAAAATGGTTAGCTAATTAATTAATTGAAAATATGAAAATCATAGCGACCTCTTATTATGTACTGAATCGACAGATATTTTGCACAAAATCACTTCACATCTAAAGGAATAAGAGCAGCCATGTGGAGAGTATTTCCAACTATTTTGAAATTTTAGCCCAAATTTTGGACCACCCTAATGTACATTACATTATATTTTTATTAAATACTGGGTACAATCAACTCATAAAAATCTAATATGACTATTTAATTCGTAAATAGACTAAACTTGTGGGTATGATTTAAGAGAATTACAAAACTCAAGTAAATAAGTGAAACATTCTAAAAGTTCCCCTTTTCTTCTTCCTAATGAAAATACTTTTGCCTTCACCTGGAGTTCAAACCCAATTTACTCAAGTAGTCTTGATATCAATAAGGGTAACATTTTGCTAACCGTAGATACTGATTAATTAAGATGTACATTCGCAAGTTCGAAGAAAAATGTATGGGGAAATAGTGAAATTTAAAAAAATACTGTTGGTTAGGAATTAATTACGAAGTCACGCCTTCGCTATTTTATGTTTGGGTATGGAATACTCTACCCTTCCGAGAGACGTCTATTTCCACAAAAAGCACAAAATTATCTATAATAATAATAATAATACGCAGTTTCTGCCCGGCGTTCTCCTCGGAAACTGCTCAACGTAGGGCACTCATCCTTACATGGTCGGAAAGGTCTCCGTTCTGGGAAGATCCTAAGGATATTTATTTTTTCGTTCGCGTACGCGTGCGCAGCTTTTAAACGGTCAGATAGCGAAAACGTTCATAGAAAATATGTTTCTTTTGGTCTGTTTAGGCGGAATTTAGTGAAAAAATTTACTGAGTGCGCGCGCGCATGCGCAACTTTTAAACGAAGCCAGATAGAGTAAAAGTTCATGGAAGAAAAAAACGTTAGGTTAATAATAAATGAAACAATAAAAACAATAAAACATATACTCGGGAAGCCAAGTGCCTTTCTGTACAAGAACAGGAAAATTACTAACCAGAATTAATTGTTAAATGATGAAGCAGCTCTTTCAGTTTCATGTGAAAACTCTTGCAACAATATCTGGCCTATGTTCTGGTTTTGATAAGCTTCAATGCTTTCAGCGATTTCAGTCCATCTAGGATTGCAAGTAAACGTAACAAATAGATTCGGGTTCCCAAATCTTCTTACAACTACCATAACATCTTGATAATTCTGCTGCATTGCTCTCGGGCTGCCTCGATGAAGATATTAATTCAACCGCAGATGTTTTGTATTTATATTCCTAAACCTGTTTTTACATATGGACGGCTTTATGTAGCTTTTTCTACAGTGAGAAGTTTGGATTCTGTCAAAGTCTTTGGTGAAAGAATAACGAGAAATCCTGTATTTAAAGAAGTAATGTTGCAATAAAGATACTAATTTGACCGCAAATAGTTTGAGGGGTTCTGCTAGTAATAATAATATTTCCCCCCTTCTCCACTTCATGCGCATATTTAATACTACAAATGATAGTGATGAAAAAGAACGAGTTAATATTTAAATTTACAGTTTCACTATCAGCATAATATAAATATGCTTTAACATACTGAATAAATAAATGTGCACGTTTCCTTTTATTAATAAAAAATATCATTCATAAGCAACATAGTCACGTTTTGTTCCTCAACCTTCCCGCAACCCCTTAGTAAGGAAGCACACAGTAAGACGGATTTTATTATTTTTATATATAATAATAATAATAATAATAATAATAATAAATGATTGGAATCATTCCGAGTAGGAGGAACTTACTGCAGTTAAGGCACAGACACAAATATATAGGGAGGGAATTAATGACAAATCTCATGGAGTCTACATTTATTAGATAGGTGTGCGAACAGAGAGCCCGCTGAGAGGGATATCTTGCCGTTGTGGCCTCGGGCAATGGAAAATGGAAATAAAAATACATTTGAAAACGTCAATGGAGAGTTATTGGAATAGCGGATGTGACTGCATACCAACAGTATAATGGGGCCAGAAGGGCATCTGAGGGAGAGACTTCGTTTTTGAAAAACAAGAACGAATTTACAGCAACAATTTGTAGCAAAGGGGATTTCTTAGGGTGAGCAATTGGTGTGCTTGTGACATGGCTTTCCCTTTTAAGGGAGGATAACTACTGCTGCGTACAATATACGGTGTGTATATATAAGAACAAAACTCCAAAAGTGAATATACTGTATGTAATTGGGCGGCAGTTGACAGTTTCGTAATGATTAAAAATTTATAACAATGCCAACTAATACCATTATTAAGGACACAATTTAAGAATGATCAGGAAAGAATAATCAATTTACCAGGATTAGGAAGACATTCCAATGTTGTTAAAGGTCATATAGTACAGAGGTGCGTCTTGACTTGAGCATTTTAGTCCGAACAAACCGAACGAGCAGACAGCGCTGAGCAGAATTCGGCTAGTAAGTACTAGGGTTTCTTTCCCGGGAAACCGGGATCCCGGAATCATGGGAGTTTTTATTAGATTTGAAAATCCCGGGAAATCCGGAATTTTAAAATGACTTAATTTATTTTTTATTGATTTATTTGTTTTTTTCTTTTGTTATTACCAAAGAAGGGATCCTTATTTGAATCTGCAAAGATGACATTGTCAAAGCTTTTCAATGAAGACGAATCACAATCTAGCTCTTCACATTCAGAAGAGGAAAGTCAGGAAATTGCACAATCCATGACACTGGCAGACAAATTAGAAGCAGCAATACAATCAAAAACAAAAACTATGCATCGTTCAACTTTTTCATGTCAGGCTCAGAGTTTAAGCAAGCATTTGAAGCAAGAACTGCAGTTATTCGAGACAATAGGGAACAGAACTTCAAACATCATGAATTTATTTGATGCACTGAAAACCATTCCGCCAACCTCTGTTGAATCAGAAAGAGCCTTTTCTGCAGCAGGTTTATCACCAAGTTGAGAACTCGTCTTAGTGATAGAAGTATCGATTGTTTATGTTTTTTAAGAAGCTATTTTAAAAATGTTGATTGACTCTTTAAATATTTTAAGATAAAATATTTTAAGATAAACGGATGAAATTATTTTTTCTAATGAAGTTTGTTTTATTTTAATTTTTTGTATTGGCTAAATATTTTAAGATAAAATATGTTGAGATAAGAGGTATAAATTATTTTTTTTTTAATGGTTTCTTTTCTTTTCTTTTTTATTTGCAAATGCCCTTAATTTAATTAAAGGAATATTAATATTTTAGCCTTTTATTTGTCCCCTGCAGATGAATAGCATGATAAATATTATGTTTAATAAATAATAAATAGCTACCATTGATTGGTAAACTCAATTCAAGTATTACAATGCAAAAGTGGTCATCCCAACCACAAAATTGTGGTCAACCACAAAATTGGTTATCCCAATTCTAAAAGAGTATTTTATTACTGAACAATAAAAAAAATTACCGTTCTCTTAAATATGCAACCATTTCTTGGATTTCCCGGGATCCCGGGAATTGGCTTCATTTTTCCGAGAATTCCCGGGATTCCTGGGATGAAGAAAGCTGCATATAAGGAGAAACCCGAGTAAGTACGTGTCTCCGAGCCGAGCCGAACGCGCCAAACTTTTTCCGTCGCTTGTCGGTAAATAGTGCGTTCTCAAAAGGATTCAGTTGCTCGTTGGTGCGCAGTCAAGACGGGTGTTCGCGCTGTTCCAGCTATTCGGTGTTTTATTTTTATCATGGAGTGGGACAGAGAGAAATGTTTAACCTTACTTGATGAATATGAGAAGTATCCTGAGCTTTGGAATCCCCAACATGGCTTATACTACAATAAAGCCAAGAAGCATGATTGCTGGGTTAGCATTGTACAAGTTATTGAATGTTCCCCGGGAGAAGCGAAGAAGAAAATGGAAAGCTTGCTTGCCAGCTTCAGGAGGGAAAAGGCAAAGGGAAAGAAAACCGTCGGGACTGGCAAAGGTAAGCTATTTTACAAATTAACTATCAAACGTCAGAATTGATGTATATGATGAAAAATAATAAATCTAAATAATAATATGTTATATTATTATATTATAAAACAAACTGCTTCAATAATCTTTTTTTTTACAGGCACACAGGAAGTGTATGTGTCGAAATGGTTTGCCTTCAAGCTACATTGAATACCATGGAGGTAAGTATATGAATACAAACATTTTGAAATATTTATTTACTTAATTAGAGAGAAGAAAACAAGTATGGGTATAAGGTACTGTATGGCCTATATTCTTTATTACATTTTCACATAAAGTATTTACAAAATACAGATAAAAAATATGTTACTGTTATCAGTTCCTCTTGTACTTTACTTTATCTGTCTTTGACACTTTCACATCCAACTTTTCGAAACGTACTGGGCAAAATCATTACGAATTTCTTTCGCCTTCATTGCTGTCTTCCGTGGTACGTTCCTGATGGGAAGGAAGGATGATATTTCAGAATTGCTTTCAAATCTCCAGCTACCAGAAACAACATTGCCATCCTCGTCTTCATGGTCAAAAGTTCCATGTGGTGTGTAAACATTTCTGGAATTGCGGCTTCTTCTGAGAAAGTTGTGTAGACAATCAACTGTCATAACAATAGTCTGTGCCTTTTCTGGCTCTAAAAGCATGGGTTTTCTGAGAACTCGAAAAACTGAAGATGAAATTCCAAAAACATTCTCTACTATTCTTCTTGCACGACTGAAGCGATAATTGAATACTCTTTCATTTGTTCCCTTCTCATGAATCCCGGAATAAGGCTTCATTATGCGGTTTGTTAGAGCAAATGCTTCGTCGGCTACAAAAACGTATGGCATCGCCCTATTCAAGCCGGGTAGCATTGAATCTTGAGGCAGGCCTAAGCTTCCATCCTCTAACTTTTTGTGAAGCAGTGTGTTTGAAGACGCCGCAGTCGGAGATCCTGCCTTGGCAGCCAACATCTACAAATGTGAAGTTGTAGTCAGCATCCACGAGTGCAAACAAAACAATGCTGAAATTAGACTTGTAATTAAAAAAGTCACTGCCACTGTGAAATGGGGCTTGTATGATATGTTTCCCGTCCATAGCACCAAGACAGTGAGGAAATTGGCATTTTCTTGAAACTGAGTAGATATGTGTAGCCACTCCTCTGGCGTCGATGGAACCTAAAAAAAGCCAAGAAATACAAATATTGAAAAATGCTTTATGCTATATATATATATCAGGTCATCCCATAAGTAATGTCGTTTTTTAGATCGGAATTTGAAGGACAAAAAAAAACTCAAGTGAAACTTTTTAATTTAGTATATATTTTCCATCGGAATCACTGACACTCTGCCAACGTCCTACAAGCTTTTCAATGCCATGTTTATAAAATTCAGGCGGTTTTGAGGCAAAAAACGTACAAAGACTGGTGTGCAGGTCATCTAAAGAAGTATACTGTTTCTCATCAAGATAGTTTTGCAGACTCCTGAAGAGATGATAATCTGAAGGCGCAAGGTCTGGAGAATATGGAGGATGTCGAAGTTTTTCCCACCCAAGCTCCTCAATTTTTACAGAAGTGATCCGAGCGGTATGAGGACGTGCGTTGTCGTGGTGGAACACGATTCCTTTCCGATTAACCAAAGAAGGTCTCTTTTCTTTTAGTGCAGTGTTCAATCGATCCAGTTGTTGAGAGTAGACTTGAGCGGTGATTGTTTGGTTGTGTGGTAAGGTTTCAAAGTGTATTACACGACCTTTATCCCACCAAACACTAAACAACACCTTCCGAGAGTGAAGATTTGGTTTTGGCTGTGGTGTAGCTGGTTCTCCGGCACAAACCCACCGTCGACGGCGCTTAACATTCTGGTACAGTATCCACTTTTCACCACCAGTCACTAAACGGTGCAAAAACGGATCTTGGAGTTCACGGGAATGAAGAGCTGTGCTAATATTTACCCGCACCCTCAAATTGTCGACCGACAATTCATGTGGCACCCATTTTCCTAACTTAGGCACTTTCTCGAGTTGTTGCAAATGTCGATGGATGGTGGACGGGGATGAATTGAGTTTCTGGGCCAATTCTTCGACAGTTGTTGAACAGTCTTCTTCAAGTGCGGCTAACAGCAGGTTATCATCAAACTCAGCAGGGCGTCCAGAGCGTGCTGCATCTGTCAAACAGCAGTCACCATTCCTAAACTTTTGAAACCATCTTTGACATTTCCTCACATGCAGAATATCATTGCCATAAACGTCCTGAATGTTTCGCGTTGCTTCAGTAGCACTATTCCCTTTTTTGAACTCGTAAAGCATTATATGCCTGATATGCTCTTCTGATACCGCCATGTTTATGAGGGGTTCACATAAAGCAAAACACACGTTTTCACTGGTCAAGGTCTGTAAAGTATGTAGCGAAACACGATAGATCTCCTCTTAGATATAACCTTCGGAAAATTTATGCTTAAACCGAGTAGGACTAGTTTAAACTTAATCTATCGTAAAAAAACGACATTACTTATGGGATGACCTGATATATATATGTGTGTGTGCGTTGAGGTGGATGTGTGTATGTTTGTGCCACTTATTTTTGTTACTCTCATTTCTGTAGAATAATATTTACATTTATTGCCCGTGTTTTAGGCTGGGACTCCACCTGATGATGAGCCTCAAGACACATTCAGCCAACAACACACAACAGCTGATGACACCAATTTACAGACACCGCTGCAAAACGATGAAGAAAATAATGATGATACCCCCCGATAATTATTGCACCACCAACTAACTACTCGGGCACAGAAACAACCTAAGCGAAAGAAGCCTGAGTCAGGAGAAGACCCACGAATAGGGGAAGCTCTTAACATTTTAAAAGGTGCCGCTGCAAGTGTTTCTTCGCAACAAGATGAGTGCGGCGTCTATGGGCAACACGTGGCAAACAAATTAAGAAACTATAATAAGAGAACGAGAGCCATAGTCCAACATCAGTTGAATAACACACTATTTAATGCTGATATGGGACATTTTGACATGGAAACTAGGCCTTTTTCCGCATCTTCAAACTCAACCTCCACCCTTAGTCCACTCCTCTCCTGCACCCACTCCTTCTCCCCAAACCCAGAATGAATCCAAGTCCATGCTGTCCGATGAATCCCAGGCTGAGTCACAGTCAGTCATTGTTTTATTGGAAGGATTTGAGTTAAAAAGTTACTTTGTATTCTTAAGAAATAAAATTGAATAAAGATATTTTGTGATTATATATTTCTCGTTTTTTATTTTATTCCCTACACATAATAATATTAGGGTAGCATGCAACTTTACAACACACGTGTAGTATTTATGTATCGCAAAATATCATGCTATGTTATTTATTATGACTATATTAATGTTTAATTATTACCTTCATGTAATCCTTCAGTGCTTCAATCAAAGCGTTGTCGTGTTTCTGCAATTATCACACTAATGCGTTGCTTGGATATCTTGAATAAATACTGCAGGCTGGTATATGAGTCCCCTGAGACTAAAATGCGTAGAGTTACAGCCAAACATTCTTTGACCGGTATGGCTCTTCGGAAATGTGTATCCTTCTTCGCAATTCTGGGGCCTACAAGGTTAATTAATATTTCAAAAACCTCTGCTGTCAATCGCGTAAAGTTTTCCAAATGCCCATGGTCAGTGATGGGCAGTATCTAGATACATGTATCGCCGATACGTATCGATTGATACTTTTGTATCGGTATCGGTATCGCTTTAGCTACTTGACAAAAGTATCGATTTATCGGTATCGCTAAGGTCAATTTTCTTAAATGTATCGAAAAAAATCGATACTTCGATACATCGATACATTAATAAGAATTTTTAAATATTTAAATAGATGTTATAATATGACACTACTGAGTTATATTTATGAATATACATAAATAATAATATTATTAAACATTTATTTAATGACAGTACTACGCTACTGGTCACGTCACACAGTACGGCGCAACGTTTAAACACGTTTGTACTTGTGTTATTGAGATTAATTAACCATAATATAGAAACGCTCATATAATATAACACACCACTACCATCCTCTGCTCCTGTAGAACGGTTGTTTAGTTTGGCTGGTCACATTCACGCTCCAAAAAGGAATAGACTGTCTGACCAGATGTTTAGCCAGCTGGTATTTTTGAAGGGTAATAGTAATTACTTTTAATTGTTAGTGTAATATTTTCAGTCATTCATGTATCCTACAAAATTAAAACATACTTTCATTAAATAAAGCAATCGTTTTTATTTACATCTATAAAACCCATTAAAATGTCGTTGATTTTACTTACAGTGCGTACAAATTACTAGTATAAACAATAATATCTAATACCTACATATTAAATGAATAATTATAAAAATGTATCGGTATCGCTTAAGACATCTAGAAAGTATCGGCGTATCGGTATCGCCTAAGACGTTCTTCTTGTATCGATGTATCGGTATCGCTTCAGCGATTTTCATGTATCGATGCCCATCACTGCCCATGGTCCATTTCACTCAATAGCGACATATTTTTACGTTCAGAAAATAGTCGCCTTAACCACATTCTCTTCGATTTCCTCTTCTTTTTGGCTAAGGAATAAATAATGAAGAAAGTACCTGCTGCCACTATCAAATCCATATTTACACTGAGCAAAACGGTGGGAATAAGACGAGCACCGGCGAACACGCAGAATACAGCGAGCTTGCGCTCAAACAGCTCGTTCGGTTCGTTCGTCCGCTGTCTGCTCGTTCGGACTAAAATGCTCAAGTCAAGACACGCCTCAGAATGTACAGTGCTTACAAGAAGTCTCGCGCCTCTGTCTCGTCCCAAGCTAGTCTGTTAGGTATAAAATGGGCGGTCCTTATGGCAGCGGAGGTGTGTTCGGATTGATGCACATAATTGCTCTAACCCCATCAATGACGTCCACATTATCTTTGTGTTAATCACTCTATCTATTTATATATAGAGACATATTGTATATACAGAGATGGGCAGTAACGCGTTACATGTAACGACGTTACGTAACGAACGTTACAAAAGTAACGAGTAACGGTAACGCTTTAAGGATTTTCAAAAGTAACGATGTAACGGTAACGCCGAGTACATTTTCGACGTGTAACGAGTAACGGTAACGCCGCCCAATTTAATGTAACGGTGCCCATCACTGTGTATATAGATATATATAGAGTATGCAGGGGATAACGTGTCTCAGTCCCAGCTACGGTAGTTGTCTTACAATTAACAGTCCCAAGTGCAAGTTACGTTAACACCTCCACATAAACTACCCTGGACTAAAATAACATACGTGAAGTCCTTACCCAGAAACCATTTAAAAGGTGTGATTTAAAAGCTCGCTCTCTCTCTCTGATCACACCGCATCCCATCAGAGGTCTTCAGCAGGGACATCGGCAATGTATCCATATAACGTTAATAATAACCGAAACTCGGGGAAAATATACTCTCTGCCTTCCGCTCTATCCCAAATCCTTTTCTCTTAGTAACCTCTTAATACAAACTAATCTATCATATTTTGCGACTTTTTAACTCTGGTAGGATTCAATTCCATTCCTATAGTGTAAGAGATACTTAAATTCATGCGTGTATTATGCCATATGATGTGCGTAATAAATAATCATTTTTAAATAGTTGGAGCGTTCAAGGTCATCTGTAATAATCTATAGACTACCCCTCAAGCCCACAGGCTTCTTCAAGTAACATGAATGCGTAGAGATCTAAGGTGTTAGATTTTCCATATTATATAATTCATGTGCTAGGTTTAAGAACGCTGGCATTGAAGGATGGAAGGAAGGGACAGTAAAAGCGATAATAGGTTTAATGAAGGAAGTGGAATGAGGATGGATCTTTTCTTGCAATGTCTACGCTCGTGGAGATGATAATATATGCATTGTTGAAACAAACTATGAGAAGGTAATAGTTTCAGGAAAAAAATAAAAACTGGCAACATCGAGGCCATCACATGTTTATGGGAATTGTCATATGATATGCTACCAAGAAACTCTTATATACTACTATATACAGTATACGGTGCTGGTTAAGTGTGCGGTCTACCTACGATTGGTTAGGTTTAATCATGATATTTTCGTTAAAACTAACGAAAATATCATGACTAAACCTAACCAATCGTCAAGGGCGATTGACAATGGGATGTAAACAAACAATTAGTAAACAAGATAAGAAGCTATAATTAAAAGGTAGACCGCCGAATCGTAGGTAGACCGCACACTTAACCAGCACCCAGTATACTATATTACGTAATAATTACGATGAACAAATCAAATGCAAATTTCTCTGATTCACGGCCCACCAGTCTTGCTTTAGACTAATGACTTTCATAAGATGGAATAGGTTACCACTTAAAACAATGGATAAACTATCTATTAGTGAGACGACCATGACTTCCTCGAAATGCGAGCGCGTGAGAGGTTCACTGAAGAATTTGGTCATTAGATTCTTCACGTAGGATATGTATCACAAACAACAATATTGACAACAATTCCCAACAATTACTTAATATCAATCATTGCATTTGAGCAAATAATTTAGACCTGCGTCAAAATAACTTAGGTATCATGCCATGATTTGGGATATTTGCGGAATTAGTCGTTCTCTATAGTCTACAGTATATATTGGGACGGTATAATGTAATGCCCAGCTAATATTATGATGACTAGGATTGCTCCATAACCATCCCAACATCCCGAAACTTGCTCCATTCTGCTTCTTAATCATTTGTATTTTAAACACTAAAATGTAGCAGAAGTGACGTAATAATGGACGTCATTGTTTGGGTTAGAGCAGTTATGTGCACCAATCCGAACACACCTCCGCTGCCATAAGGACTGCCCATTTTATACCTAACAGACGAGCTTGGGACGAGACAGAGGCGTGAGACTTCTTGTAAGCACTGTACAACTATGACTTATAAAATACAGACATTTAAAATCACTTATGAATACATTTTTAAGGTAAGTCCTTGAACTCTGTCTCACTCACTTTTCATAAACTTCTGCGAAAACAGTGGCCTTTCCACAAATTCCACGTCTGTTCAACACCACCTCTCCTCTAATTTTCACCTTCTCTCCCTTACTGAAACTCAGTGTCTGAGACGACTGACAGCAACCCCTTTTTGGTACCCTCCTACTTTCTCTATGCTGCGTACATGTTGCGTACATGTACACAATGAGCTAACTTGCTCTCGTATTCCCGAAATTGGATCCTCTGAATTCTATACCCTCTGAATACGTTTTACGCGGACTCTCAAACTAAATACATTTGCACTGTCTACCTTTCTCCTAATTCTACTGACTATCCAAAACTTTGACTATCTCACTTCCGAAGTGGAATACATTCTACTCGACTCTCCACCACTACCCTTTGGCTTTCCTCAAAATTTCACTGACATCCCTGGTGAACTAGCTTGCAACTTTTCTATCCTGAGTGACCCAAAGCAGATTCTACAGAACCCTACTTGCATCTCACGATCGCCTTGGAGATAGGTTCAACATTCTGGGTTTATTTCTCACTACTTATCCTTCTTACTCTCTCAAACTTTTTCTCCGTTGGGCTCCTCCGACCACAACCTTATATCTGCTTCCTGTCCAATCGTTCCAGTATATATTTGGTGATTGGGAAGCCCTTAGGCAGCACTTCTCTGATTTCCCATGGAATGACTACTGCTTCCGTGGCCGGGACACCTCCAAGTGCACTGAGCGCATTATGGAGGTGATTCTCTCGGACATGGAGGCGTACATTCCATATTCTTTTCCTACAACTAATGCAAAAAAAAAAAAAACACCTTTGTTGACCGTTGCTTGTTCTAATGATATTCGCTTTCAGAAGGTACTCTTGCTTATATTTCTGCCCGGAATCGTGCAACATCGGTTCTTTGACTCGTCATAAATTCCTTCATCAGACAAAAATGTGGAAAACTGTCTAATTCTAATTCTTCTCCCTCTTTCTGGCACATAGCCAAAACCTACCCAACAACTTTAATTCGTCCGTCCCTCCTCTTTTCTATTCTGACGGCTCAGTTACCATCTCTTCTCCCGATAAAGAACTCTGCTCAAATTTTCGCCTCCAACTCAATCCTAGACGATTCCGGTGCTGTTCCTCCATCTCCTTCCCTCTCTGACTTAAATGTCTAACAAAAGAATCTCCTCCAAAGATGTCTTTTCTGCCCGATCTTTTGTGCTTATACCCTGGATAGGGAAATCTTTAGATTTTGTCTCTCATTTCGTACTTTTCCTTCCTGCTGAAATTTCACTTTCATTCAGCCTGTCCTAAAGAAGGGTGACCCTCTCAACCCTCCAATTCTCGTCCAACTGCTTTAATTTCTTGACTCTCTATAGTTTTTGATCTATTCTTAGTAGGAAGATTCTTAAACACCTCTCTTCTCACAATCTTTCAGATCGTCAGTATGGGTTCCGCAAGGGACGCTCTACTGATGAGCTTTTTGCATATCTTTCTGACTCTTGGTCATCTTGTTTTCAGGATTTCGGTGAAACTTTTGCTATTGCGCTAGACATATCAAAAACTTTTGATAGTCTGGCACAAATCTTTAATTTCGAAACTGCCCTACTTCGGTTTCTATCCTTCTATCTGTGCCTTCATCTCTAATTTCCTTTCTGGCCGATCTACAGCTGCGGTTGTAGATGGTCACTGTTCTTTTCCTAAAACTATTAACACTGGTGTTCCTCAGAGTTCTGTCCTGTTACCCACTCTTTTCCTTTTATTTATCAATAATCTCTTAAGTCGCACTTCCTGTCCTATTCACTCCTATGTCGATGATTCCACTCTTCACTTCACCCGCTTCACAAAGCGTCCCTTTCAACAGCCACTCCATGATTCGCGTAGGACGGCTATGGTACACCTGGCCTCTGAATTTCCTGCCATCTCTGATTGGGGCAAAGAAAACCTTGTGGTTTTCAATGCCTCAAAAACTCAGTTCCTCCATCTGTCTACTCGTCACAATCTTCCACACGACTATCCCCTTACCGTCAACAAAACACAACTCAATACTTCTCTTCTCTTAACATTCTTGGTGTTTCTCTTTCTCATGATCTTTCTTAAGAAAGATCACATATACTCTCTTTCCAAAACAGCTTCAAAGAGGTTAGATGTGTTGTACCGCCTGCGCAGTTTCTTCACCCCCGCTCAGTTCCCTCTCTGTACAGGGGTCTTGCCCGCCCTTGCATGGCGTACGCTTCTCTGGTGTGGGGTGGCTCAACCCACACAACCCTACTTGACCGGGTGGCATCAAAGGCTTTTTGTCTCATCAATTCCTCGCCTCTTACTGACTGTCTTCAATCCCTCTCTCTTCGCCGCAATGTTGCCTCTCTCTCTTTACTATCGATAGTATAACGGACACTGCTTTTCTGAACTCCCTAACTGCATGTCTCCTCCTTTAAGGAGAACACGCAGCACCAGACTTTCGACACATTTTCATTCCTTTTCTGTCCAACTCTCTAACACAAGGGTTAATCAGTATTTTCGATCTTTCATCTAGTCAACCGGTCAACTCTGGAACAATTTTCCTCACTCAATCCATCTTTCCCCGTCTATGACCTTCAATCTTTCAAAGCAGAGTGTCCAGTAATCTCGAAAACCCTGGACCTTGATTTCGGCGCCCTTCTTCTTCTTCTATAGGGGTGGGTGCTTTTGCAGGCATTGCTCTTGACCCTTCCTTCCCGCATAAAAAATATGCACTGCGTGTTTTGAAGTTATCTGTTACACACAATGAGGCCGGATGTTGGTAAAGGATAATTATCTCCTACACACAATGAGCCGAGACGCCGTAAAGGGGAAAAGTTAATTATCTTCTACACTCAATGAGTGGAAAAGGGAAGGGTTCCATGCATACTTTGAAATTTTATTTGTGTACTAAACGGAAAAAAATTAAGTTAGGTAAGAACGCTCTCTATTCGGGACAGCGGTAGGTAGTGTGAAACATAAATTTAAGTTAGGTTAGGTTACCACACTCTGGCACTCCTCCCTCCTTTACCCTATTTTCACCACTTGGAGCTGGCACTGATTTCCCTTCACATTCATTTTCCATTTCTAGTAGTTTCTCCCCCTTTTCCCATCTTAACGCTGGCACCCACTCTAACTCTATGTACGCATACTACTAAAGCATTTTCCGGTTGAAACACATTAGATATTCCATCGTTTTTATATAATTTTATAAATTTAATAATTACGTGATTATAATCTTTATAATAGGGAGTTCATTCAATTTTGTTCATTTATATCGTTACACACACACACACACACACACACATATATATATATATATAATTCTCCCCTATTCCCCTCCTCTCCATGTGCGCGTGCGGGATCGCGTGGCAGCTTCCTTCTGCTAACCCTTTCACTGCATTCACCTTTCCATGCCAAATATTTCTGTCTAACTGGACGCCCACCAAAATCGAACTCTTCTGTATATTGTAGACAGATAGATAGCTAGATTTGGGGGTTTATACAAATATTATTTATATTACAGAAGAATATTAATATTATCTATGAACATTATTATATCTTTCATAATAACGAATGAGACATAAAAATATACTACAGTACTGGAGGAAGTTATTATTATTATCATTATTATTAATATACTTATTTTTATTATTAGTTGTGGCGGATCATCGTTGCAGTGTTGGTGATTACGACAGGATTTCTTTTCTTGCATCACATCTTCAAAAACTTTATATTTCGGTAAGCAATTCTTATACTCTAATATTTGTTTATTAGATATTTTGATTAAATAAAACATACAATGGAAAATGTATACATTAACTAGTGCATTAATACTTCCTTTTTGTGATTCGTGGGCCTGAACCTGCGGTTCGGATGCATTCATTTTCAAACTGAAAATTACCCTCAGGCTCTCCACCTTCGCGTACATTTTAATGAATCCCGAGTAATATCATATAAACAGCAAACCTAATCAGTATTTTTGTTATTCATATATTTAATGCCCAACTTGTTATCAGTGAAACTTGACTTCTTCACCCCCCTTTCATTTTCTTTTTTAGAACAAACTCAGAAGACAAAAAGAAACCAGGAATGGCTAAAACTTTCTTTGAGGATTTTCTCACCGTCTGGCAAAGTTTCATATCTCAAGGTACAGTTAAATTACACCAAAAATCAACACTGCTTTTGTTTTTAATAAGAAGCTTAAAGATGGATGGTTGTGATAAGCTGCTATTTATTTTACTCCATAAGTAGTAGCTATAGGGCTATAGGGGTGAATTTTTTTAATTTAAACGTCCTACCGCCCAAAATTACTCCATATGATGAAAAAACTAAGTGTGTCAACTTTCTTTTAAATTTATTAATATTTAGAGGTCGCCCAAGAGCAGTGAATTTTTAGCTACTGCTTACCATATATGGCATCACATGGCATTGTCCCAGTTCTAGCCGATTTCTTTGTCGTTCAATTTTACATATCTCATCAGTTCACGTTTTATAATTTTTTTATTTTCTTTGTTTAGTTTAGTCTTCTGTATATACTAGGGGTTGGGTGGGGGTAAAACTAGTGGCGGATTAATGGCCTGATAGACCTGGGGCTGATTAATCTAAATGGGCCTATGGTCAGGAACGTAGCCAGGAATGTCCCAAGGGGGAAGGGGGGGCGAACTTGAGCTACGTTCATCAGGTTCCGTGGTGAATTGGGCGAGCCCATACAGTTAGGGGGTCTGGGGGAGAGCTGGAAGCTTCTCCAGCGGGGTCCGGGGTGGAGCCCCGGAAATCAGCGCATTTTAAGCTTATTTTGTGTAAAAACTGTCTGAAAATGTCAGTGCAACTGCCATTTTCGAACAGCCACTATACAGCCATCTACATGAAATATGTACCCTTTCCAACAAAAGTTTGGATAGGACAGTCACATTGGTGCAATCTAAGCTATATTATGATGTAATTACTTGTATTTTCTGAAATTTGAAATCAGGTATTGATCCTATAGTTTTCATATTTAACAAAAAAGTAACTATTTTACTTACGCATTTATTGATTTCATGCATACAATTATTTAGTGTATACACGTTTAACAGTATAACATATGATATCTATGAATAACGAAATCATTAGAAGAGATCCAAATGAAACACTCACGTATAAGGCAAGTCAAACGGATGCAGAAACAGCTAGATCAGTTGAGACAGAAAAAACGCGTATCTGTTTAACATATATAAAATTTTAAACAGGATAATCAATTGGAAAAATAATTTCGGGGCTACTTGACAAAAAAGTATGTGCTTTATCAAATACGCAAATACTTTACAAATCAAAATCGAAATAGGTACACCACAAAATCACATCCAGCGGGGGGGGGGCGACCGTCTCCGTCGCCCCGCCCTTGGCTACGTCCCTGCCTATGGTTACGTTTGTTCATGTTCATTGCGTTACATATATGATTCTGATCCTGAGTATGAAAACAGGCCAGTATACAGTATTCAACAAAGAAAGCATATATTCTGTATCAAGTTACAAGTAATTTGATACAGTTCCTATGTCCCTTGGTGGGCCCACGTTGTTTGGTGGGTCTATGTTCCTTGGTGGGCTTGGGGCTGCAGCCCAATCAGCCCCCTGTCTAATCCGCCACTGGATAAAGCTTCAAGGTTATTGAGCGACCTCTAAATCTTACTCGATTTGTAAAGTATTTCACATACATTGTTTTTTCATTAAAAGCAACGATTCTAGAGGGTAGGAGCATAAAATTTCCAACTTTAGGAAATAAGAAGCACCCTAATAAGTTGTCAGCGCAGATTAACGAAGTTAAATCATTAACGTCTCCTTTGTTATTATCGCGACAGTTCCGTTAATTTATTATGGAAGAGGAGGTTTAAAAATTTTTCTAAAGGGTTAGATCGCATATAGAATGGGTCCGTTCGGCCGACGTTGGAATTTGGGATGTAACAAATGTCAACATCGACCCAACGGACGCCTGCAATCTATGATGATTGCAGTTTACAAATACACTATTAATATTTATCGAAATAACTGCCAGAAATCTTCGTTTTAGCCATTTTGTCCATATTCACTAGGCATTTCCACGCTGGACAACGCTAGGTGGTCTGAACGACTTCTTTTGGGTTCATGGATTCTCACAAGCCTATTCCTCAACTTGAGCTACAAATGCAACCTCAAAGCTGCTCTAATTATTCCAAAAGTTAAAATTCCTTTTGAGACTTTCGAGGAAATGTTTCAACAAGACAAAATTGCTGGAGTAATGTGGAGAGGAACAGTCCTTAAAAAAATAGCTGATGTACGTATAAGCACTATTAATTTTCCAAAGATGGTCAAACCTCCATGGTTTTCTAGCACGAAGTCTTTCTTCTTCAATTTCATTTAAGCATGAATTTCAAAATAATGGTACTCTTCCATTTTTAGATGTTGAAGTAATAAGGAGCACAAAGGACAAACTTCTGTTTAGGGTTTACAAAAAGCCAACTCATTCGAATTCTTATTTGCATAGCTTCTCCTACCATTCAACTGCATTCAAGAAGGCTGTAATAAGTGATTTTTATCTCAGGGATTTTTGCTTGTCTGAACCACAATGTTTAGATACAGAATTTGACTATAAACATTGATATTCAGAGTTTAATTTGTCAAAATGAACAGTTGAACGGTATCTTCATCATAAACGTTTTTACGATACACCTGTGGTGGCTAAATGAAAATTTCTCCCGAAGACCACCAAGGTAAAGATTAATTTTTTGGAGCACATGTGGCATTGTGTTAGTTTGTTAAACATTTCTGACTAGCCACGCATTCTACAATTTACATTACCGGTACTCCGAAGTAGTATGCCCGCAAAAAGGCCGAGGGCAATTGCAATGTAACATTACATGCAACATGCTGAGTGTTTTGAACCACCCCTTTCAGCCCCCTAAAAAAAAAATATATATATATTTTATATATACACAGGGTGTCCCGTAAGTCTGGACCCATAGGGAAAAATAATAAAATTACAAAATAGTCCAAAAATGTATTACATAATCTGTTCAAAGTGTCCGCCGTTGTGTCGCACACATAGTTGAAGACGCAATCTCCACTGCGACAGCACTTTCTGAATCACAGTCGCAGAAATTTCTTGACACGCCTCCACAATGCGTGCTTTAAGGTGGAAAATGTTCTGAAGTTTGACCTCGTACACTTTGGCTTTCAAGTGGCCCCACAAATAAAAATCATAATAAAAAATAATAAAAAAATAATAATAAAAAAATAATAATAAAAAAATATATTATAAATCCCTATGGGTCCAGACTTACGGGACACCCTGTATGTATATATATATATATCTGTGAACTCCAAGGGGTAACCTAACGTGGCTGCTCAGCCCCCCCCCCCCCCAAAAAAAAAAGAGTTGTATATGAACTTCAAGGGGTAACCTAACCTGACTGTTCAGGCCCAAAAATATATGTATGTGGGTATGTAAATGTGGGTAGCCTAAAATAAAACAAGGTAAGAGAGAGAGAGTCCATCCATTCGTAGCCATGGAGCATCGCAAAATGGTGTTTTCAGCATCACAGCTATCAGGCTTAGAAGGCAGCCATTTTCGCCTCAGCAAGTCGTATAGGGCGTACACAATTATTTACATAGATATAAACTAGCATCGCCTTGCCTCAAAAAACACACGTAAAGGTAAATTAACGCAGTTCTACCCAAAAAAATACACGCGAACCCGTAGAATATCTCGCAATTACACATAGCCCCATCTCAACAAACACAACGTACACGGTGAATTAAAGCAGTTCTATTATATTAAAATTGATGCAAGCCCTTACAATACCTCACATAACCCTTCATACACAGCCCCATATCAAAAATGCATGCCATACCTCATACACAGCACCACCACCACCCATTAGACCGGTAAAATCTAAAAAAATGGCACAGATAATTTATAATTATCAAACTCCTGACAGAAAGCCATCACGAGGGGCCAGGGTTGTGATGTATTGGAAACCTATTTGTTCTTTCAAACAAAATCTGAAACACTGGTAAACCAAATTTAAAGCAAAACAAAATTTTTACCTTACTCTAGAAATATATCTTTAAATCTTATTATAAAAAATATTAATATAATTTTATAATAAAACGATTTTAGTTTTAGGGCTAACTTATTTATTTCTTGTAAAAATATCCTATTTTTGAACGGATCCTGTGTTTCACAATATATAAAAAGTCGGCGAGCAGCAGTCAATTACCATTCTTTTACCAGGCATATCTGGCATCTAAATCCACCACCTGGTTTGAAACATTTGCCAGCGCTGCCCTTTCAACCGCTATTATTTTTCTAAATGTATTTTGCTAATCAAAATATGCTGATGAATTTATGTAAATCATTTTAGATACATGGGTGGCTATAATTTACATATCTCTCTCTCCCTATATATATATATATATATATATATATATATATATATATAATATATATATAATATATATTAGGGATGTGCCGATAGTATCGGTATTGGTATCGGCAGTATCGGCCTTTTTTTGGAGTATCGGTATCGGCAAGGTGACAATATGGCCGATACTCCGATACTTTTCTACTTTATTTATTATGTGATTCAAGACAGTTATGTTTAATGACAGTAATTGATTAACACAGATGATATTATATTATCATATTAATATTAATTATTATAGTGCTCCTACATTAACAGTACTCCTACCTTAACACCGGCTTTCCCAATCCATACCATAATCCTGCAAATATCGCTCTTATTTCACCTTCAACTGAAAAAGACAAGAGTTCTATGTAGCACGCAAATTTGGACCTTATACCATAATAAATAAGGTCCATTTTAGCCTGCCAAACTTGGTCTCAAGTGTCTCTGTAACTCGCATGAAGCAAAGTTCCGACTGTCATTTCATAGACCGTTATTGAAATTTCGGCCAATTTGTTTCAAACCAGTATAATACAGTATTATTATATATAAAACAACTTCTTATGAGATAAATAAGGTAAATAATGATAAATATAGTCAGCTGAAAACGACGCCGCGCCGCGAATTCCCAACAATTATAAATTAGCGAATTAAAACGAGGTGTTTCACCGATGGTGTCCGTGTCACCTATCTGGCTATCTCAAATCTAAAAATTGCAATGTTCGCATGTGTAGTATTTATAATTTCCTATAATAATATGAGCATATTAAAATATTGGTTTTATAACTTTTAGTACTTTGTGTGCTTACGTATTCTTTCATAGAGCTATGATACAATACACTCCACTGCTAAATTGACCAATGCCCACTAGTGGGGTTCGGGGGAGTGGGAGGAGTGTTAGGCGATGGGAAAGTGGAGCTGTCTCACGCTGCGTGTTAGTTTGACTGCACCAGCCACAGAGTGCGGTTGTGTTATTTGTCGCTGTCACACGTCGTCTTATGCGCAGTGACAAATGTGCTGAGTGCTGACACTGCTGAGGCTGATAAATCTTGCATTCTGCTTCGTTATCATGGCTTCTACTAGTCAAAGAAGTACATCCTCTCTCGTCTGGAAGTATTTCGACATAGATGAAAACGACGAGTCTAAAGTAGTCTGCAAAGAATGCAAGAAATTATTGTCACGTGGAGGAAAAGAGGGGGAAATCTTTTAATACAATAAATCTTAAAAAACACCTGCAAAGCAAGCACAAGGAGAAGAATGAAGAATTAAATAAAGACGCTCAAGTTAAAGAAGAAGAGAGGCTACGGAACAAGAGGAAACTGGAGGGATATTTCAACAAACCTGCAAAAAAGAATACTGGCGCATCAACATCAACAAGTTCTACAAATGAAATTCAAATAACTGGATGAAACTTATGTTCGGAAGCAAATTTGGGACATCAACAATCCCCAGTCGCAAACCATTCACAAAGCCATTGGAGAAATGATTGCTGCTGACTGCCAACCATACTCTATTGTTGAAGACGTTGGATTTGAAAGACTAATGAAGAAGCTAAAACCTAATTATGAGTTGCCGGGAAGAAAGTATTTCTCTACAAAAATTGTTCCCGATATTCACACAAAAGTACTGGATAAGGTCAAGACTGCATTGGAAGAAGCAGAGAACATCAGTTTTACTACTGATATTTGGACAAGCAGCTCAGATACGGCTTTTATTAGCCTAACAGCACATTGTATTGACATCAATTTTGAGCGAAAAACTGTTGTACTTAGAGTTGCACTTTTTCCGGGATCCCATACTGCTTCAAACATTGCTGAGGTGATCGAAAGTGTTGTTCAGGAATTTAAAATACCATCCTACAAGATTCACGTTTTTGTATGGGATAATGGGGCTAATATTGTCCGAGGTATTCAAGACACAGGCTATGCTAGTCTCTCGTACTTCCTCCACACTCTACAACTCGTGGTTCATGACAGTATTTTCGAACAACGAATAGTTAAGGATATGATCGCAAGTTGTAAGCAAATAGTTGGACATTTCAGCCATTCAGCACTTGCATACAACGAACTAGCTGCGCCTCAGAAACAGCATGACTTGCCCGAACACAAACTGATACAGGATGTTCCAACTCGGTGGAACAGCACCTATTTCATGATTGAACGTATGTTTGAGCCAAAAACTGCAATTGCCAACTACTGCCTTGATACTCCCAACCTCCCTGTATTTGATGCCAACAAGTGGACTTTGATTGGGAAGTTTATTGCGCTGCTGAAAATATTTCACAAAATTACTGTTCGGTTGAGTGAAAGGTCTGCTACTATCTCAGAAATAATACCTCAAGTAAAGTTTCTACAAGTCTTCATAGCAAAAGCATCAACTGACATCAGATTCTTTGGACTTGGAAGTACTCTTTCGGCTATTAACGCATCAATGAAGAGTCGCTTTGAACGCTATCTGGATGATTAAAATCCAATACTAGCCACATACCTAGACCCCAGATATAAGACCTCCTTGTTCCAAAATAAATCTAGTGAAGATTCCAAAATGCAAGAAAGCAACCTGGAGAGAGCAATGATAGATGGCGTCAAGAAAAGGAGCGAAGCTGTTCAAGAGGAAGAAAGTGGACATACAAGTACTACGAGTGAAGAAGATATGCAAGAGACTGCGAGTGCTTCTGACAACATTATAAGTGATGACTTTGACAAGTGCATGGACCAATTGGTTCAAGAGGACCGTGATGATAGTGAGGGAAGTGGAACAAAAAAATCAACTCCAGGAAGTTCATCTAAGAATAAGAAGCACTGCACAACATCATTTCTGATTAAAGATGAAATTACCAAGTATCAAATGTTGGAATTACAATCACGGGATGGAGACCCTTTAAAGTGGTAGAAACAGAATGCAGTTACGCTTCCAACATCAAGCCGTCTTGCAAATAAGTACCTGTCTTCTCCCCTTCATCAATTGAAAGTGAGAGGTTGTTTGCATTGGGGGCAATATTTACACCACACAGGAATCGTCTAAGTGCAAAAAGAGGCGAAATGTTAATGTTCCTTCACTACAACTTACGAATTTTCGATTTTGAATATTAAGAATATATTTAATGTTTAATTATCCATATGTTTCTAATTTCTATTAATCTTAATAATAATTATTTACTGAAAAATTGGAAATTTTTTTTTATATCTTAGTATCTTACAATGGAATTTTTCATTTTGCAATTTGTTCAAAATTTTAGTTTTTTTGTGTTTAAAGAAAGAAAACGTTATCTTTTGTGTTTTATTTATTATTCACACAATGCAGATTAACAAGTCAACTTAGGCAAGAAATATTGTTATTCCCAAGGGCATGCTTGGTAGTTGAGGTCATGGAAACTGTCCTCAGCTCAGCATTGTACGGGAAGTTGCGCTCCCGGGGTCCTGATTCCTGAGCTAAACAAACAGGTGGATACTGGATAAAAGTTCATAAAACTATATTCTATTTCAATTTCGACAGTATGACTGTGTTTGAATTTTTTTGAACTGTTAATTTCATCCAATAACAGTTGTCTCCAACTTCCCCTATTTCTAATATTAAAATAAAAGTAACTATTTTTTATAATTTAACAGATTAAGCATTGATCAAAAAGTATCGGTATCGGCAAAGTATCGGCCATTTGTTAGTATCGGTAAACATCTTGGTATCGGCATATCTCTAGTTGATACCTACTGAAATGTATTTATATATATTTGCCTTATACATATCCGTGTATTTATTTCTGAAATTAATTGACTGCTGCACGCCGACTTTTTATATATTGTGAAACATAGGATCCGTTCAAAAATAGGATATTTTTATAAAAAATTAATGTTAGCCCTAACACTAAAATCTAGTTTTATTGTAAAATTATATTTTTTTATAATAAGATTTAAAGATATATTTCTAGATAAAGGTAAAAATTTTGTTTTTGATTTAAATTTGGTTTACCATGTTTCAGTTTTTGCTTGACAAAGACAGGATTCCAATACATCACAACCCTGGCCCTCGTGATGGCTTTCTGTCACGAGCTTGATAATTATGGATCTTTTCCGTTTCATGTACTGTTTCCGATTTTGTTGCAAATAAGATATGTAATGTAGATTTTTACGCTGATTTAAAAAATGTAAGTCGTTTTGTGGAGGAATGAGCGGTTCAAAAGTTGTTTGTTATTGTAATTTTGTATTAGGTCAAAAACTATAACAATACAACTGAAAATTAATACAAGAGTTATTGTATGCTTTAGTAATATTGGGTTATGTCACTAACAAATAGATTTCGACCGTTATTTTTCTGTCCGGGTAAGTTAATTGAATGCCCGGTTAGGTCAACTAAATACCCGGTTAGGTTAACTGAATGCTAGGTTAGATCAACTGAATGCCAGGTTAGGTCAACTGAATGCCAGGTTAGGTCAACTGAATGCCCAGTTAGGTCAACTGTATGATTGATTAGGTTAAGTCGTGATATTTTCGTTAGTTTTAACGAAAATATCACAACTTAACCTAACCAATCGTCAAGGGCATACAGTTGACCTAACCTGGTATTCAATTAACCTAACCGGGCATTATATCCCATACAAAATTACAATAACAAACAACTTTTGAACCGCTCATTTCTCCAAAAAAGGACTTTTCTTAAATCAGCGTAAAAATCTACATTAAATATCTTATTTTCATCAAAATCGGAAACAGTACATGAAACGGAAAAGATCCATAATTATATTATCTGTGCCATTTTTTGAGACTACCGATTTAATGGGTGGTGGTGGTCGTGCTGTCTATGGTTCTGAGGTATGGCATGTATTTTTTATATGGGGCTGTGTATGAAGGGTTATGTGAGGTACTGTAAGGGCTTGCATCTATTTTGTTATAATAGAATTGCTTTAATTCACTGTACGTTGTGTGCTTGTTAAGATAAGGCTATGTGTAATTGCGAGGTATTCTAAGGGTTCGTTTTTTGGATAGAACTGCGTTAATTCACCTTTACTGTGTGTTTTTTGAGACAAAGCGATGCTAATTCTAGTTTATATCTACGTAAATAACTGTGTACGCCCTATACGACTGGCTGTGATGTAAATGGTTGCCTTCTAAGCCTGATGGTTGTGATGCTGAAGACACCATTATGCGATGCTCCATGGCTACGAATAGATGGATTTTCTCTCTCCTTGTGTTTTATTTTAGGCTACCCACATTTACACACCCACATACATATATATTTTCGGGTGGGCCTGAGCAGCCAGGTTAGGTTACCCCTTGCAGTTCACATACACAGCTCATATATATATATAAGCTTTTCTATACATACATACATATATTTTTGTGGGCCTGAGCAGTCAGGATAGGTTACCCCCTTGGAGTTCACATATATATATATATATATATGTTACGTTTTTTTTGCGAAATCGGTCTTTTTGCAAATTCTTCGGTCAGTTTGCAAAGAAACCAACACAATAGTAATTTTACAAAATGACCTTAAATGTTTGATCATTTTACAAAAACAAAAATCGGTCAATTTGCAAAAAACACAAAAATCGGCCACTTTGCAAAATCACCAATAATCTTGGTGTATTTGCAAAATCTCGTTCTAATACTGTAGAACCTTCTAGCTCCTAACCTAACCTAACCACAATGACACTGTTGGTTAGGTTAGGAGCTAGAAGGTTCTACAGTATTAGAACAAGAGATTTTGCAAATACACCGACAAGATTATTGGTGATTTTGCAAATTGACCAATTTTTGTGTTTTTGCAAAATGATAAAACATTTAAGGTCATTTTGTAAAATTACTATTGTTTTGGTTTCTTTGCAAACTGACCGGAGAATTTGCAAAAAGACCGATTTCGCAAAAAAACGTAACATATATTTTGTGGGGAGGCTAGGGGGGGCCAAAAAACACTCTCATCGTGTTGCATGCAATGTTGCAATGCAATTGCGCTCGGCCTTTCTGCGGGCACACCATTCTCAGAATACTGTGAACGTCAACTGAAAAAGCAAAGATTTTCTTCCACATCTGCGGCAGCTCTTAACCAAAGATTAACTGAAATTTGTGAATCTTGATCATTCAAAAACTTATTCCCTCGAAGTCAAAACGCGCCATAACCTTTCATGAGAAATGTTGAAAGCTCCTTGAAATTTAATTTTGATCTCAAGATGTGTCATTAATATAATTCATTTCTATTACAAATATGCCAATTTTATTCTGGTAGGGTTCTGCCTTTAAATTTTATGCGAGTGCGATTGGTTGAGAATAAGGCACCATCTAAATCCAAAAAAAAGAAAACTAATCTAACCTCACAATATCAAAATAGTTGATAAAAGTTCAATATTATAAATTCTGGCAAAAACGTTCCCTCTAATAACATTATTTTTTAAAAACCTTTTACAAGATGAATGATTTGTGTTAAAATTTAAAATGAACTAATACAAAACACTTTAAACTTTTCAGAACGCACCTGCTAATACAACACTTGGGAAAATTAAAATTGTGACCAAAAGGTATGTGACAAGCGGTAGAGAGGTGATCCCTCTACTTCTTACAAGAAAATATGCACTTATTGTTAACAGGATTGGTGCGCATGGTTATGTTTGGTCTTCAATGGAAGGTTTGGATCAGGTTGGTTCTTCATGAATAATGATTAAGAAAAAATAATGTAGAATCTGTACAAATTAGTCTCATTTGCGTGTGTGAATGTCAACACGAATTATTTAAATAAAGTTTCGATATCCATACACTAGATCCGATACTAGAAATAGTTTACACCTTTTATGTCTCATTATAGAAAATAATTGTCTTCATATACTTCATTTTAATTTAGAACTTCCCCGCTGGCAGTCACCTTTCTGTGAAGATTGTGTCCCAATGATGTTTTGTACCGTAGTGAATAGGGCCACCGATTCCAGGGGGGGGGGGGACACGACGGAGAGTTCAGACTAAATGCTGTCCCTGCTCCTCAGGTTTGGAGCTGGGGCGGGGGTATAGTATCTGTCAGCTTCCCACATGTTTGCCATGCATGGAGACCCGTATACTCTCTGTTTCCCTTCATCTGGAAGTTGAGTCTGCCTTGAAGCTGCGGCGCTTTGGTGGGGAATAGGGGTAAAACGGGAGGTTCATTGTGTTGTGGCCCCACTGAATCAATCGGCTAGTCATGTGGGCGCTAGTAGTGTTAACACGCTTTCAGTCTTGGGGGCTGCAATGTGACGCCCTAATAGTTACTTGCGTATTGCTCTCCGTTACTCCAAGGGTTGTCGGGGTGTCTACGTTCCCGGCGGAAGATCTTCCTTTGTTGGAATCCTGTCCCATGGTACATTCATCCTCTTCCATTTTAACCTTCCTTTCCCGGGGATCAGAGAAATATCTTTCCCATTCTTTTCTATACTTGTGAAGCGTTTAAACCAACACTTAATTTTTTTAGGATGGAAAAATATGATGCAATAAACTCTGTTACACCTTTGGATATCAGCACTATCATTTGTGTAGAAGTTGTGACTGACTAATGTAAGTTGTCATCAGTACTTCCACTAAAATGAACTGTAAAAGAATTAGCTGAGACTGGTGTGAGTATATCCTTCAATGAAGGTACAGCTGCGCTCATTATTCTTAGGACACTCTTGAGAACAGATAGACACACCTGGCATATATTTGTTGTGTGTACTACAAACGGTTGTAACATTTTATGAATAAATCTGGGGTTTAGTTAGAGCGCTGACTGATTGGTTGACTCATTGTCAAATATCTTTAGAACATAATTATTTCCATTCATCACTCTGGTTTACATATTACAAGGAAACATAAATGAATAATTAAATATAAATTCAAGAAGGGGATGTATATTAACAAGGGGAATGTCAATGAAATGAATAAAAAATGGTCTTGTAAAAACTAAAAAAAAACGTTTGGACGTGATGACAGTGTTCATGGTATTGGCAACAGGGCTGTGGAGTCGGCACATAAAAAACCGACTCCGACTCCTCAATTTTTTGTCTATCCGACTCCGACTCCGAAGGTATATTAATTCTAAATCTGCTATGATGATAATTACACAAGAGGCATTTCATCACCACCACGTGAAGCATCATCATCTGTGGTCATTGTTACGGTAACTTTGTCTGTAGTAAAGAATCTTGTAAGTGGTGCTTGTCGTTCAGTAGATTTCTGATCTTTTGTTAACTTTGAAGTAGTTGGAAGGTTTTTATTACTATCTTTCTCAATGACAACTTCTAAAATTTTGGGATGGAAACACTGCAAATGTCTTTTCAAATTTGATGCTCTGGTTGGTGCATTTTTATCAGAGCCAGTAAAACCACTGATTTTTGCTTCACATAATTTTTCATCATCATCATCTTCTATCATACACTGACACACGAAATGTTTCCCATCTGTGGTTATTGTAAAATATTAAAAAACTGCAGACTTTGTTGGAAGTGTCTTTGCCATTGTGAAAGGGGTTTTAGACTTGAAAGTTAAAAACTTATGAAATTTAGAAAGAACTCGAAATTAAATAAGCATTAAAAATAAAAAATATTATCTGAAAAGAAAAAATGAATTAATGGCATTAGTGTCTGAAATGGAAAACATTGTGTTTATTATTTAAGTGGTTTAACCACCATAGCTGCCAGTGATATCACACACAAAAACATATTTTATTAAAATTTATATTAAGGTCGGAGTCGGAGTCGGTACATTTTTACCGACTCCGACTCCAGCACCACCAAAATTGCTTCCGACTCCGACTCCGACTCCACAGCCCTGATTGGCAAGCCTGTCATCCTGAACAAACTGAAGTTTCAATGTATAAAAACAGAGCCGTAGCCCGTAGGTAGGCATTATTGCGCCCTGAGCAAATTCCATGACCTGCACCACCCATCCCCCCCTGTATTTATTTACTGATTCATTTATTTATTTATTTTCATTTAATATTGAACATAGATTCAGATATTATTGGGTTATAACAAAGACTGAGCAAAAACCTGATATATATGTAAATACATATGTAGGCGGTTTATGAATGAAAAAAAAACAATGTTTTGATGCATATTAAATTTTAATAACATTATAACATTACCAAATTGATGGGTATCTGTAGGTTTCATACGTCACTGCTTAGAATAACTTCCAATTGGCAAATGGACGACAGCTGAATGGATACTACTGGTATGGCATTGTTATATCCGGCATTGTTATTTCTAGATGAGCAACAGTGATATAGTAATAAAGTCACTGAGAGAAATATTATTTAGAAACGAAGAATTTTTTTGTATTGAGGAAGCATCATGCATGCATATAATTGTTTTGTATCAATAAGTTCCATGTTACAACTTAAGTGTTGAACCACTGCAGTTGTGACTCTTAGCGGTCTCTCACCTCAAAGGAGAGAATTACAGAAAATAAAACTATTACAGTGATTCATATCAATAAACAGAGAGCCATTTAAACGATAGTATTTGACAATTTTGCAAAGGTGCTACACATTCATAATTACCACTGTACAGTATTTGAGGGATATTTTATACATGAACACAACAAATTTAATACCTTGTCCAGCCACCGTTATTGTCTATGACATCCTGCAGTCGATGTCGTACAGAAGCAACATAATTATATACCAGCTGTTGATTCCTCCTCAGCACCTCCCACTCACTGTTTGTTGTAAAAACTGGTCGTTGTTCGTTCCTCCGCTGCTTCCCACACATCTACAATATTGGCCCATATATTCTCGATGGGATTCATATCACAACCCTTATTTGGCCAATCCAGAAGGTCGATATTTCTTTGCTCAGAGAACCAGCGTGATGATCCGTCTTTATAATTCTCCTCGTGGTGTAGCCGTTCGTCTTTTGTAACACTGTGACCACGACCTAAACAGTTAAACGGTCTAACTCGAAAAAACAAATTTTTCACAAAACGAACACTAAAAAAAAACAATTTTCAGGAATTCATTTTTACCCCTGGTAAATTTCAAAATTACCCCCTTGGGGGTAATTACCCCGACTTTGGGACCCGTTGTGCTACACAGACCATCACATACTTACAAAGTCTAGCATATATCTGTAGCAGTGTTTTTTGCAACCTTTTCTAGGTCGAGGGACCCTGTAAGCAACGTGTAAGATATTGTGGAACCCAGATATTCTCAATCCATTCTATTCCCCTTCATTTTGTAAGCAAAATGATGGCAAACTATGTAATAAACCAATTACATTCGTTACGAACAAATATAATGCATTATATACTGCTTGTTACAGAATACTTCTTTATTTCCATTCTAACTTAGTTCCGTCTATATATTCTGAACTACTGGGCTTCAGTATGTTATGTTAAATATTTATTACACAACATATCAGGACCCTTAATGTTTTTTCGCTGAACCCCGGTAGAAAACAATGACGTATGTGCTAGTGGATATTTTCGCTCATCTATCGTTCAGATGGCAATTCTAACAATGCTTTAGGGAAAACCATAATATAGAAAACTCACGTAGTACTCTTGCAAGTGTGTGAGACACACGATGACACAATATATTGGCTTCCTTTTAAGCTGATAACTACCATTTACGTGTTAAGTTGCGTTCAACCAATATGTCTTATCTGGGAGATTGTGAATTGAACATGATGACAATGTTTATCACATGTTGCTGCATTGTATGTTATGTATCACAGTGTTTATTCATTGAAATGTCAGTTAAATAGAGGATTACAGGCTTGCCAATACCATGAACACTGTCATTACTATTACGGCTTTTATTAATAGAATGTATAAAAACTGCTTTATTCACGTCATTGATGTTCCCCTTGTTAATATACTGCATATCCTCTTCTTAAATTTATATTTAATTATTCATTTGTTTCCTTGTGAACCATTTGTGAACCAGAGTGATGAATGGAAATAATTATGTTTTAAAGACATTTGGCAATGACTCAAGAGCTGGTACGTCACATCATTCATAAAATGTTACAACCGTTTGTAGTACACACAACAAATACATGCCAGGTATCGCTATCAGTTCTCAAGAGTGTCCTACGAATAATTAGCGCAACTGTACATAACACTCGTCACTGAAGTGAGTGCGTTTCAAAAACTCAGGATCTTCATTTAGCTTTTCTAACATCCAGGTTGTAAATTCCGTTTGTTTTTGTTTTTGAACATTAGTCAGTGAAGCTTGTGAATGAATTTTGTAGGGTAAAAGTTTTAATTCGGTACGAAGTATATGATGCGCAGATGTCTGTAAAATACCTACTTCGGCTGACAAATGTCAAATTAGGATTTAGGAAAGTTAATCGCCCACAATTCACTACCCACAATTCATCGCTCATACATTTCACCGCAACACAATTCATCGCCCATACAATTCACCGAACATACATATATACATTTTATATATATATACTGTTTATGTATTTTTGCTCTCGTCATTTTCGTTTAAACTAACGAAAATATCACGACTTAACCTAACCATTCATCAAGGGCGTTCAGTTGACCTAACCGAGCATTCAGTTGACCTAACCGGGCATTTTCCGTTTTATTTTGTTTTTCCGCTTAAAACGGAAAATGTGTTTTTCGTAGGTAGTCCCGATAATACTAATGAAGACAAAGCATTGGATGTTTTTATCAATTTCGGTGTTCTTCTCTCATCCTTAACTTGCCCGAAATGTGATAGTGAGTGCCTAATACGAAAAGATCAAAGATATTTTGGTGAAATAACCAATATTAATCCGTTAGGTTAATTGAATGCCCGGTTAGGTCAACTATACGCCCTTGATGATTGGTTAGGTTAAGTTGTGATATTTTCGTTAGTTTAAACGAAAATGACGAGAGCAAAAATACATAAACAGTTTGGTAGTCCCGATAATACGTAGGCGATGAATTATCCTGAGCGACGATTTGTGGGCGATGAATTGTCGACGGTAAATTGTGGGCGATGAATTATCCTGAGCGATGATTTGTGAGCGATGAATTGTGGGCGATGAATTGTAGACGGTGAATTGTGGACGATGATTTTTCCGGATACCGTCAAATTGACTTCAGCGGATTGCACGCAATAATTTCATGAACCATATTTACGTGTTGCACTGTTCTTGTGTGTGGATCGTCGCCACCACTATTAGGCGCCGTTCAAAAATTACGTAACGCTATTTTTGCTAAAACCTGACACCCCCACCCCCCCTGTAACGCTCCGTAATGTGTGGGGTGGGGGAAATGTTACATAACATTTTAGGGGGGGGGGGTTCTCGTCTAGCGTTACAGAACGTTCCTGGGGGATCTGGGGTGTCAAGGTTTTAGCAAAACTAGCGTCACGTAATTTTTGAACGGCCCCTTACGTTATGTTCATCGCTTACATTTCCTTTTTTTTAAATTTTCTAATTCGTAATAGTCTTTTTATCGGATGGATTTCTGCATCCATATTTTCTACAAAAGTTCCTCTGCACCTGCGTCACAGAATTTGTGACATGAAACAATACAACGATCTTGATTTTCTGTTTCAGCTCCAAACACAATCAGTTTGTGGGTTCAGCTATATTGTTCCGTGTTGCCTAGGTCCTTAAGGAGTCTTACTCAAAACTTAGCTTTCCTTAAAGACTATATCCTAGTAAGACCTTCTATGGCCTTACTAGGTAGCATTATCGTTTTTTTCTAACTTCGTAGAAATTAGGAAAATTTATTGCTTTAAGTATGAAATGCTGAAAGTACGGTTTTAATATACAATATTTATGTTAGTAAGTAATGAAACATTAAAAGTGTATTGGTGTGTGTGTGTGTGTGTGTGTGTGTGTGTGTGTGTGTGTGATATCCATTACATAACGCTTCAATTTGATAAGATTCCATCTTCAGCATTCATAAAATGTCAAGTAATAATAAGTTGGTTTAAACCAGTACTTAAACCAGTGTGTGTTTGTAAGCAAGCATGTTAGACTACTCACAGGGTAGATGAGACACGGAAAAAGATCAGCTACGAAGGACAGTGATAGGAGAAACGGGAGTTCCAGCACTTCCTGTCTCCTGCCCAACGTCCCTCTAGCTTGATGTATACAATTACTGTAATCATCAATATTTTATTTATTAATTTTATTTATCATTATTTTTTATTTTGCAGGCTTTACTTCGCAGGGCAACTCATATATGATAGTTTCAGGGTAATTCACGCTCTTCCTGTTTAACCCACAGTAGACATTCACACACACACACGAAACCGACAGATTTTTGTTGTTATACGTACGTTACCATATAATGGAATTTTAAGATACTGTATATTTATGACTGAAATAAAGGTATGTCAGAGAGGTATTTTAATTCTAATACTTTGCGTGGCTCCGTCTTGCTTTTGAAAACCTCTTCACCTCGTCTTGGCATCGACTTCAATGATTTATAAATGTTGGTCATTCTTTAATCACTTGGACAACACTCACGAAAGCGTCTTCTGAGCTTTTCCTTAACTGAAATGTCTTCCTTTTGTATTCGTTTCTTCAAAATTGACCAAAGATTTTTGACTGGATTTAGATCTGGTGAATTTTAGGGCCAATCTAATACTTCAGTGCCATTTTCCTCAAAAACCTTTTTCACAGCAGTTACTCTATGGCATGGTGCCAAATCTTGTTGAAACAACAACTTCCTGCGTCCAAACCCATATAAACTACGTGGTTTTAGGCTACCAGTCACGATGACCCCCCTCTTCCAGCCTTACCCCGTACAAATACGTGTGATTTCCGGTATCTGTTCCAACCCATCCCCGCAAACTACCCCACTACTGCAAAGGTCAGGTATTCCCTTGTTTATATATATATATATATATATATACACGGTGAACCAAAAGTAGGTGGACAGTAGGTTGAATACGGTTTGTGTTATATTATATTATAACTATGGTGTTCATTATAACTATGGTGTTTGTGTTATATTATATTAAATATTATAACTAAATTTATTTAAATTTTATTTTGTATATAGTATACAAAAAAATTAATATGTATTCTCAAAATAACGTTATCATTTACTGTCCACCTACTTTTGGTTCACCCTATATATATATATATATATATATATATATATACAGAGTGGGCCGTAAGTTTCCATACATAGGAAAAATAAACATTTTTTTATGGACAACCATTTTTATTTATATAATATGCTCTACATGGTTGCCATTGTTTTGAAAACACATTTCAATACGTGTTCCCCACTGTTGATGAACACGCATTAGCACAGTTGACGTTATGCTTGTAATGGCGTTGGTGATACGTTCCTTTAGATGATTTATGTCTCGTATCTTTTCCTGATACACCATGGCCTTCAAGTGCCCCCAAAGATAGAAATCAAGGGGGGTGAGATCTGGGGATCTGGGAGGCCACTCCACAGGACCACGCCGACCAATCCAAGCATCCGGAAACTGCTGATCCAAATACCGACGCACGTGAAGACCATAATGAGGTGGAGCTCCATCTTGCTGGAAGTAAACTGGGAAGTTACCTTCCTCGTTTAGCAGGGATGGGAAAATCTCTTCTTGCAACATGTTAAGATACCTTTCGGCATTAAGATTTCCACTGACAAAAATTGGTCCAATAATTCTGTCACCCCATATCCCGGCCCACACCATCACTTTACCGGCACCTTGCATCTTCGTCGGACTCAGCCAGTTAGGGTTAGCATTACTCCAATAACGTATGTTTTGCCGATTAACCTCTCCATTGACGTAAAAATTTGCTTCATCAGTAAACAAGATCTTACAAACGCATATTCTTAGGGTATCTGAAACATAAAAACAAACGTTTAAATTTTCCTATGTATGGAAACTTACGGCCCACCCTGTATAATATATATATATATAATTTTTTTTTTTTTTTTTTTTTTTTTTAAGGCTGCCAGCTGTAAATTGAGAATTATGAAAGGTGACTACTGGACCAGACCTTTGACAATCCTCTACAACAAAAATTTCAAGTACGAAAAGATCTTCAACAAAGTGTAAGTATTCGTCAATTATGCTCATGACTAACTTCAAAGGTTCTTTTTTATTCACACATTTCCAAGTGCTGAATTCAGCCAAACAAATACCTCGCTCTCTTATCGCGTAAAAATGTCTTTCTTAAATCTCGTTTTAATGGATTTTTTTTTTTTTTTTTTTTTTTTTACAGATGCATTGAATTTCAGGTGTACGGATTCATGTAGTCACTGAATTTCTCTTGAAACAATTATTATTTATTATAACCATCCTCTCATTTAAAAGTTTGTTTCCCGTACAAAAAGAATGTTTACTAGACTTCTCGACGAGATGTTTTATTGGCTGATAACCTGTGAACAGTGAATTAAATGGGTTACAAAGTTATGGTGTCTACAGACCAAAAAGCTCTCTCTCTCTCTCTCTCTCTCTCTCTCTCTCTCTCTCTCTCTCTCTCTCTCTCTCTCTCTCTCTCTCTCTCTCTCTCATGGCAAAAGTGCGCGCGCTGGGTATCGGTGGGGAAGTAGGTAGGTGGATTGAAGACTGGCTGAAGAATAGGCGGCAGAGGGTTGTAATTAAAGGGGCTAGTTCGGGTTGGGCCTCGGTCACTAGTGGGGTTCCTCAGGGTTCCGTTTTGGGGCCACTGTTGTTTATCATTTACATAAATGATATAGACAGTGGCATCGTCAGTGGGATCGCCAAATTCGCTGATGACATCAAGCTTGGGGCCAATGTTGGGACGCCGGAGGCGATCGAGCAACTGCGTGCGGACCTAGGTAGGATAGGAGAGTGGTCCGAAAAATGGCAAATGCCGTTTATCTTGGGTAAATGCAAGGTGATGCACATTGGCTACGCCAATCCCAAGTCGGACTACTCGATGTTGGGGAGTAATATCGAGGCGACTGATTTGGAAAAGGACTTGGGTGTGCTAATTAGCAGCGACCTTAAGTTTACCAAACACCGCGTAGAGGTGGAAAAGAAAGCCCAGAAGCTGTTGGGTTATATCAGGAGGCAATTTCAGTTTCGGAACAAGGAGATTGTGCTCTCTCTGTACAATTCCCTGGTTCAGCCGCACCTGGAGTATGCTATGCAGTTCTGGTCGCCCACCCTCAGGAAAGATATTGAGAGGCTGGAGCGAGTGCAGGCGAGGGCCACAAAGTTAATCCCTTCCGTTAGGCAAATGGGCTACAATCGACGCTTACGCGCCCTGAACTTTTTTTTGCTGGAAACTCGGAGGCTGCGCGGTCAACTCATCGAGGTTTTCCAGCTCTTACGCGGGTTCAATGATGTCGATTTTAGAAGCATGTTTAGTTTAAATGAGAACCCAACTCGCAACAATGGTTGGAAGTTGGATTTGAAACGGTTTAGGACTAGTGTACGTGGGAATTACTTTATGTATAAGATCTGTGACACGTGGAACAGGTTAGCTTCAGAAGTTGTGAACAGTTCCTCTGTGGATCACTTCAAGAAAAGGTTAGACCAAATCTTGCACACTATTTGAGTGTGTAGAAAATTTTCCCTGGCACCCGTTGCCATTGGTACCTCCTCGGTATGGGCCGCAAGGCCTTTTGAGGTACTTCTTTTCCTTGTAACTCCTTTTAACTCTCTCTCTCTCTCTCTATTGCTGACAATGGATGATTGAAGGAACATAGGAAAGTCAGAAAAAGATTAGCGAAAGGAACTTCTTTGGAATACACTCACAACCTGTATACACCTACATCCTTTTACATCTGTATCCATTTACTGAATAAATAAAATTATAATAAAGGAAAGAATGGGTGTGTACACTTCGAATAACTAATCTACACCTTAAGGTTTTAAAGGGGATTATTTAATTTAATTTAATCACTCGTCATGCCCTGTTCGTACTGAAACTGAAACTCGTTATTTACATAACACTAAGGTATGACGAAAAGGTTTCCGCAGAAAGTTTGATGATGATGAAACTCTTGAAAACTCTTGAAAACATTTTATAAAAGTTAAGGTAACCTCAAGACACCATCAACAAAGGAAATTATTGATGTATTGAATATAATTTCAAGTGTAATTTGCTATTGCAATGATGAGCCATATGCAATGCTAGATCTTATTATAATTAGTCATTAAAAGCTATAATACTTAGAACCTTTCAAAGATATTCTTTCTATGGCCATATACGTACGCTCATAAGTATTCGTACAGAGAAATATTTCACTTACATTCGTTCTTATCTTTTGTACCATGCATAATAGCGTGTAGCGTCATGAGCGATCTGGAGGCACATTTCAGGTTTTGTACAATCAACCTTGCTGATTTCAGAAAAGAAATCAAAAATTTTCTGCAACAAGCAGAACACCTCCTTTTTCGCATGTAAAAATACAAAATTCTTGTTAATTACAGTTGGCAACACTGACTGACATGGTACTTCTGGCAGCTTTCTAATTATTCTCAGTGAGTCATCCCCTGGAATTTCTTAGTTCTACGCTAGCTCGCTTGAGAGAAACAAGTGTTTTTTCTGTGGCTTGGGTGTTCAAAAACCCCAAGGTACTAACGAAAGGTGCGTTTTGTGATATATACATTATACACATTTCTTTGTTTTGTTGTGTTTTACATTGTTTATAAGTTTGTTATATGTCTTAGGGTGTATATATACCTATGGATATTTATATACATAATACATATGTGTGTGTGCAGTATATTTATTTATATATATATTGGTAAACTTATTGTTTACCAATAAACCAAGCCCTATATATATATATACTCATAATCATATATATTTTTTATTTATACGTTTGTGTTTTTGTTTCAGTGTTCCTGTGTGATACTTGTTGAGTTTTGCTGGTACAATGAGCACGCAAAGAACACAGGGATCTGCCAGCCACATTGTCTTTGGTTCTCCACTATCAGAGCTTCCTCTGTCTGAACTTCCAACCTGTATATAAGTTGCAAGGCATTTCCTCTTCTTGAAGGAGAACAAGTACACCAGCAACAGGGAGATTCTTCCGGAGGTATGCCAAACACTCATTGACCTTTGGAATCGTGCTAACATTCCATCACAGCCAATGAAGAATGTGAAGACCAAGCTGCTCCGATTGATGGAAAAAGGCTCTCAAGCATCGAGGCAAGGCAAGCAGGCCACAAAAACCAAGAAGTTCGAGGCAAGCCTGAATCAATTGTTTGACATAGCTGTCTGCCAATGCGATGACCTGTCTCCATGCCACTGTGAAAAAGAAATGACAGTTCCACGACGAAAGCATACCTTTCTGATCGACCAGATAACCACGCGGATCATTCAGATCAGTCGGGTGGATACGAATGTGACTCAGATGATGGAGAGAAGTCAAGAGAGGATCGGATGCAAGAAAGACAAGAAGAGACTAGAAGAAAAACGGAACGGCAAGAGGTAGCATCCTCTGCAGTCTTGCAGATGTGGTCGAATCAGCTCAAGCAGAAGCAGACTCCAGTGGTGAAAGTGTTGGTGATGAGTGGATGGGTGATAGTGCCCAGGAGGACAGGAACATCACACCGATTCCCACTGTTGCTTTGGAAGCTGACCGGTATGGTGTATCGAACAGGGCTGCTGCAGCTATCAGCACTGCAACATTGGTTGACTATGGCATCATTAATTCTGATGATCAGATAAACGTAATTGACCACCACAAAGTATGGAGAGCACGGCAGAAGGTACGGAGGGATCTGAAGGAAGCAGTAACTTACCACGATGTGGAAGTCACTGCTTTATTTTTTGATGGGCGGAAAGACATGACACTTGTCAAAGAGAAAAGGGGGAACAAATGGTACAGCACAAAGAAAGTTGAGGACTCTGGTCGGAGAGCCTGGAACCTTCTATCTAAGCCATCTGACACTGGAACGAGGAACTGGCACTGTCATTGCGGATGGACTTCAAAATGCAATTGAAGAAATGGGTATTGCAGACAAGATAATTGCAGTGGGAGCCGACAGCACAGCCACAAACACAAGGCACAGAAGTGGAGCAATACACCTGCTAGAGTGCCGCCTGGGTCGCCCTTTGCACTAGTTCATCTGTAGTCTGCATTTAAATGAACTCCCACTGCGCCACTTCTGCAAGGAATTCATCGGCCCAACAGAATCTGCAACTCAATGGAAAGGACCAATTGGCAAAGCTTTGGCCACACGTGAAAGTTTGCCACTTTCCTCTAGAGGAATTCAATGTATTGCTGATGGCTACACTCTCCCGGATGTTGACCTTACTGAATTGAGTCGTGACCAAGCCTACCTCTGCAGAATGATGAAAGCGATAAGGACTGGTGTCATTAATGAAGATCTTCTACGAGAGAAGCCTGGACCAATCTCCCATGCAGGATAGGTTACAACTGCCAGCAGAATTTGTCGGCTATATGTAGCGATGGCGCAGCCAAGTGATGAACTGTATTCACTCACACAGTTTGTCGTGTGCCACTATGGACCCATGTGGTTTAGCATCAAGTGCCATCCAAGGGGCACAGATGGCCCAAAACATTTCCTGGAGCAAATCAAACTGCTACGATTACTGCCACCAGCTAGCAAGACTGTCACATGGCCTGTGATCCAAAGAAATGCATATTGGGCTCACCCTGAAAATGTTCCACTGGCAATGCTTGCAGATGCAGATCAAGCAAACCGGAAATTGGCCATCGATGTAATCAAGACTATTCGACGAGCTCCCAAACCTGCTCAACAGCAAGTCAGAGAATTTCGGCCACCAAAGATAAAACAAAGTGCTCAGAATTTGAAAGATTTACTTCCACCAGTGGAGGAGTGCACAATGGAACCACCACTCACGAAGCAGTTCTCTGTCGAACAACTCGATAAGATCACTGAAGAGCCCCTTGTCCGGATACCATGTCACTCCCAAGGTGTAGAACGCTGTGTTAGGATGGTAACTGAAGCGTCTGGGGCAGTATATGGAAAGGATTCAAGAGATGGTTACATTAGAGCAGTACTTAAATCCCGTGACTTTATGCCGTCATTCAAAACTAAACAAGACTTTAATGACCTACCTACCTACCTACAGTGTATATGTTTATTCCAAAAATAAATTTTTCTATTTTTCCTGAAAAGCAGTACCGTACATTGTAAGGGGTCAAATGATAGCTCAAACCCTAGGAAAGCAAGTGTCCAAAAGTTATGGGTAACTAGCAATTTTCACGATTTTCTCATGCGAAAAAGGAGGTGTTGCACTTGTCACAAAAAATTTTGTTTTCATTTTTGAATTTAGGGAGGTCAATTGTACAAAACCTGAAATGTGCCTCTTGATCCGTTACACTTTGCCCAATGACGCTACACGCTAATGCATAAGATAGTTAGCAAAAGTTTATCGTTATTTTAGAAAAAATTAACAAACAAAAAATTAGTTTAACGCCAACATATAACGTGAAACATCAGTAATAGTATGACCGCAAAAGGTTAGAGTGCAATGCAATTGCAAATGTTGCAAGAGGTTATGCACCAAGTAAATGCTGCAAAGTGGGGTTATCCCCCAAGTTGCAATGAAGGGGAACTCCCCCCAGCCAGCTGGGGGAGTCCATCTAACCTCTTTGGGGGAGGTGGGACGGCCTCACGCCCAAAGGGGTATACCTAACCTAAGAGGGAGAGAAAGGAGGAGGGTCTTTGGGGATTGAAGGTGGGACGGCCTCACCCCCCAAAGGGAAACCTAACCTCAGCCTTAACCTAAGGAGGAGGGTCTTTGGGGATTGAAGGTGGGACGGCCTCACCCCCCAAAGAGAAACCTAACCTCAGCCTTAACCTAAGGAGAGAGGGGTGTTCGCCTGGCTCCAGCCAGACGCATAATGAGAATTCGTCCGAGCGCCCGCTGTCTTATAAGGTCCTAATCAGCCAGTTGGCCTAATCTGCCAGTTGGCTCAGAAGGCATAAATGGCCTGTATATATTAATAACCTTCGAACGAATTAAAAGCGCACAAACGCACATACAATCCCCGACCACCACACAAAAAACACCACATTACCACCAATCGTCTAAGTATAGACTTTTAGGAGCTCATCCCATCAACAGCACATGGTGAAATGAGGGCTACGACTTTTAGGAGCTCATCCCATCAACAGCACATGGTGAAATGAGGGCTACGACTTTTAGGAGCTCATCCCATCAACACCACGTAACCGATATGAGGGTTACAACCAAGCATCGAAACTTAGACGAATGGTGATGAAGCAGTATTACACCACCACAACCACCTCCACAGCACCACCACCGCTTTACTTACCAACTCCTGGTAGACCAACAAGGTCTCCAAGTACGACCCAATAAACAGAGCTATTAAACAAATAAATACGCTTATGGGGCAAGGGGTAGACCGACAAGGTCTCAAAAAAAGGCAACGCCAATAGTTTTTCTATTGAGCTTCTCGTAGTCCAATTTGACATTTTGGAGGCGATCTTTTAAACAAAAAATCGAATAAGATAAACTAAGTTTAATGCAAACAAATTTTCATCATAATACACAATTTTATCCTTAAACTATAACATAAAAAGCATTAATATGATTTTTAAAACAAAATAAATTAAATTAGCGGGTAACTTATTTATTTTCCTCTTTTGGCCAATTATTTTGTTCCAATACAAATTTACCTTTAAGACGCCAATATATCTTTAAACCTTAATGCAAAAAAATGTTAATATGATTTTTAAAAAATAGATTCTATTTCGGGGTAACTTATTCATTTTTCCTCTTTTACGCAACTAATTTGTTTCAATAGAAATTAACTTTAAGACGCCAATATATCTTTAAACCGTATTACAAAAAATGTTAATATGATTTTTAAAACAAAATAGATTCTATTTCGGGATAACTTAATTTTTCCTCTTTTGTCCAATTATTGTGTTTCAATATAAACTTATCTTTAAGACAATTTTATCCTTAAATTATAACAAAAAGCATTAATATGATTTTTAAAACAAAATAGAAATTAAATTAGGGGTAACATTAATTTTTCCTCTTTTAGTAAATTTTGTTTCAATACAAATTTTCATCATAATACACAATTTTATCCTTAAACTACTGTATAACAAAAAGCATTAATATGATTTTTAAAACAAAATAGAAATTAAATTAGCGGGTAACTTATTTATTTTCCTCTTTTGGCCAATTATTTTGTTTCAATACAAATTTATCTTTAAGATGCCAATATATCTTTAAATCTTATTAAAAAAATGCTAATATGATTTTTAAAACAAAAGCGATTCTATTTCGAGGTAACTTATTCATTTTTCCTCTTTTACGCAACTAATTTGTTTCAATGCAAATTTATGTTTAAGACACCAATATATCTTTAAACCTTATTACCAAACAATATTAATATGATTTTTAAAACCAAATAGATTCTATTTCGGGGTAACTTATTCATTTTTCCTCTTTTACACGACAAATTTGTTTCAATACAAATTTGTCTTTAAGACACCCATATATCTTTAAACTTTATTACTAAAAATATCAATATAACTTTATATTAAAAATATTGTATTTCGGGATAATTATTTCATTTCTCGTCTTTCGCCCAAACAGATTCTACTTTGGGGTAACTTATTAATTTTTCCTCTTATATCCAATTATTTTGTTTCAAGATAAATTCATCTTTAAGACACAAATATATATATATATATATATATATATATAATATATATATATATATAACAAATGGTAAATAATCAATTTTTACGTTGAAATCCATCTTGCTATGTTTCCTCTCTCCCACGCTCTCTACGAATGTTTCATTTCTGAAAGAAATCTATGGTGTGTATAAGTTATATTCGCGGCTCGTCCAATTACAGCCCAATGGGTGGGGCCTGAGAACGAGCCCAAGATCTCTGGTTGGTGGGAAATCACGCTTACACGTTATGGACCACCCAAATTTCACCGACGGCCAATAGGAAACTCGCAATTCGGCTACTGGAGGTGGTTACAATTAGGACCGCGTATATAAAAGTGGGCATTTTCAGCCAGAATCCATAACAGTTGTTTTATGTGTAACCACACACTCTCGTCATGGGTACTTCCAACCAGTCACAACAGTTTACTCGCCGCAATTGTTTGAAGACGGAGACCTCTGTACATGGGCAGCGCTCGTAATTTTCGGAGCGGCTGACCGGAATAATCTCTCCACACAAAATGTTAATATCTGCAATGATCCTCCTCGCTTCATTCAGTGCCAGTGTTAAATAATTTATAAGTCATAATAAATGCGGTTTGGAAAACTAGTATGTGATTTGACGGAATGCCATTCACGGTCTATGTATATATACACAACGTTTCATTCAGTGCAAGTGTTATAATTTATAAAAAGCCGTAATAAAACGAAGTGAAAGGATATCTGCCAAGGGGTTCGAGACCCGGTGACGGCAGACAATGCGTAGCACACCCAGCTAATCTTCCTTCCTGAGAACGTCATTTAGACAGTGAATTTTATTATGCGATGATGTCCTTTGAAAATGAAATTTTATTACGCGCTTGTTTCTAATAACTTAAAAATTTATAGAAAGTTCTTCAGGTAGGCTTTTAGAATTACCCAAACTTTAAAGAATTGCCTGCGGTCCCGGGTTCGAGACCCGGTGCTGACAGACGATGCGTAGTACACCCGGCTAATCTTCCTTTTGAGCCCAGTTAGGATAGTTACTTTGTGTTTATCATTTGATCTGGGTACCCTATCCTACATTTTATCTTATTGTAACTCTCTTCCTATATATGTTCCTCCGTATGTATTTCAGTGAAAATCAATAGGTTTTTAATTATTGTCCATTCTGTGTCTCGTTCGTGGTTATTTCGGCATATATAAAGGGTGATCCAGAGAAATGGGACCCAAAAGAAACCCCTGTAACTCTTAAAGTATAAGTCCTTTTATAAAATCATACGCATCATTCAAAAGAGGATAGTTACAAGTTTGTACAGGATTGTATAGGTTTTGACAATACAAGACAAGATACAAAACAAAAGTGTTAGTTAAAACTAACCCTTCAAGATGACTGCATGGACTGTGGAACAGCTGCGTTTCATAACTGAGCAATATTATGAGCATGGAAGAAGTGTAGTTTCAGCTCTTAGAAGGTGATTTTGACATCTGAAAATTTGTCTTGAAAGATCTTTGAGCTGAAACTACACTTCTTCCATGCTCATAATATTGCTCAGTTATGAAACGCAGCTGTTCCACAGTAGGGCGGAGTGAAAAACTCATTTTTCGAATTTTCAAATTGGCTAGTGTGGAAAATGTGTGGAGTAGTGAGGAAATAAGCTGGTATAAATTTAAAATCATAACATTAATATCTTCAGGTGCCACAATGACCTTCAATATTGAAAAAAATTGAAAAAAGCAGATTTTAACCAATAATTACAGAAGAGTCCACGATGCACAATAGACAAGAATTTATTCACACTTGTATAAAAATAGCTCAGTCAACCTTTAAAAAAAGTTTCTATTCTCTAAAAACAGTTTTCTATAGTCAGCTCACTCAGCTGTCACGTGAGTACCTCGGTTCAGTGTAGCTGTCGCTCTCGTAGCAGGTGGGTGTTCTGTTGTTGGCGTTACTCAGATAGTCTAAACTATATTTCTTATATATTTTGCATTTCTGTATTGTGTTGCCCTAAGTTTGCCATGTACTATTAACTGAAATTAACGTATAATTGATATTAGCTCTTTCTTTTTCAGATTTGTATACTTTCAAAATGTCTCGAGTTTGTGCAAAATCAACCAGGGCCTCAACTGAGTGCCCCATGTTTGGTATGGGGGAAGATTTGTGGCACAGGAATCTTCCTACATACGAAGGAGTTTTTAAATATTACTTGTTTGTAAGAAACGATTTGAAACAGAATACTAATAAAGATCCTTCAATATCTCAAATATTAGAACAAGTTGTTGATAAATTGAAAACAATTTGGGAAAGTGCTTCCGTCCCAATTCTGTCAGACAGGCGAATTGAAACAATGTTCAGAAGCTACCACGAAAAGTATCGTGTCATTATGAAGCCATACCAAAGCAGAAAAAATTCTGAAGCTTACAAAGCAAAGATTGATATGTTCAAAAAAGAAGCACACACGAAACGTTTTGACATTGCAGCGTGCAAGTGCAAAGTACTAACACAATGTTCTTGTCCCAAAGAAAAAACGGTTCCAAAGGAAGAAGTGACGTTCCTCTTAGATCAAAGGAGTGAAAGAAAACTGTTTATTGATAGAGTAGATATTACACTCTCAAAGAAAAAAGCATCTACGTTGCTAAGAAAGCAAAAAGAAGCTGTGAGGCTCACCGAAGAATCTTCACAGGAGAAATTGCAGGATACAAATGTTGAATTATCATCAACGACATCAAATAGTGAAAGTGAATCTGGCGAAATATCAGACGATACATTTCCAGAGCCAGTTAGCTCGAAGAGAAAGCTCGAACAACCTGAAGAACAATTATTCAAGAAAAGGAAAACTACAAATCTACCTTCAGTGGCTACTGCTTGTGACAGGACTGCAGTTTCAGATCGAGCTGCAGCATTCATTGTTAGTGCAGTATTGCAAGATATTGGAGAAGTTTCTATTGACAATACATCTGAAGTAGTGGATAGGAGTAAAATCAGAAGAGAAAGACAAAAGAAGAGATCAGAAATTATGAAAGATCAAAATCAGGTCCCAATCAGAGGAATCTATTTTGATGGTCGAAAAGATTCTACACTCTTCCAAGAAAAAAAAGAGTCCAAAGTATATCAGAAGAAGGTAACAGAAGAACATATCACTTTAGTGAGAGAACCTGGTTCAGATTATTTGGGCCATTATTCTGTGAATTCTGGATCAGCTGAAGAAATATGTAAAGGAATGTTTGAGTATATTGGAAATAATGACATGAACCTGGAAAACCTTGTTGCCATTGGATGCGATGGTGCAGCAGTCAACACTGGAGAAAAGGGAGGCGTTATAAGGCTTATAGAATTGAAGCTGAAGAAGCCAGTTCAACATTTAGTGTGCCAGCTCCATGCCAATGAATTGCCATTACGCCATTTAGTTGCAAAGCTGGATGGAAAAACATCTGGCCCCGCGGATTCACCGGTCCTATTGGCAGGGAATTAGAGAACTGTGAGTCTTCCTATTGTCGAGTTTGAAAGGATTGATGCTGAGGAACCAACTGTAGACTGTGAAGATCTTAGCACCGACCAAAAATATCTAATTGATATTCATCAGGCCATAACAAAGGGATATTGCTCTCCAGATCTTGCTCATCGTAGTCCAGGCAAAATGGCACATTCACGATGGCTGACTACAGCAAATCGTTTGCTTCGTCTATACGTTTCAACTGTAAGTCCATCTGAGAACCTCATGAACATTGCTTCTTTTATAATGAAGGTCTACATTCCAATGTGGTTTTCTATTAAGCAAAGTACGTCTTTTGTCAATGGCTCAAAACATGTTTTCAAAACTATTGAACTAACAAGAACACTGAATGACGAAGTAAAGGATATTGTAAACCCTGTCATACAAAGAAATGCATTTTTTGCAAATCCAGAAAATATTCTAGCATCAATGATTCATGATGACCGCAGCGCCATAAGAGAATTAGCGTGGAGGCGAATAAAGAAAGCAAGGCAAACAAACAAGGAAAAAGTTGTGAGGCGTTTCACAGTACCTGTTATTCAATTTGAAGCTACTGATTATACTGATTTAATTAATTGGCAAAAATGCATTGTCACTGAACCACCTGTGACAAGACACCTGACAGAAAATGAGATTGAAGAATTCATAGAAAACAAGAGTACCCCTCCATTCGAGAAATTCCCTTGTCATACACAAGTAGTAGAAAGAATGGTAAAATTAGTGACTGAAGCATCATCAAAAGTATTTGGATTGAACGCGCGAGATGGCTTCATAAGATCAACACTTCAGTCACGTAAAAAAATGCCATCATTCGAAAGTAAAGCTGAATATAAAGTTTAAATAAAACGTTAATAGAAAAAAACATGCGCAAGGATGGGTGGTTGGGAGGGCATGGGTGGAGCTCGACACGCAGTCACCTCCTCGTGGTGAGTTCTGGATTATTTAGATCATTAATCAAAAGAACATTGATCTAAATAAACTAAGAGCTGCGTAATTCAGTAACTATTTTGGTAATTGGAACACTTAATATATAATAATAACAAGTAAGTTTCAGTTATTGTACTAATGCAGAATATAAGAAAATCATTATATTTCACTTTTTTCGACGGCTTTGTGGCACCTGAAGATATAATTTCGCAGGACTAATATTTATGCACAGTCATTATCTATAGCACCCACATATTTTCCGCACTAGCCATATTTGAATTTCGAAAAAAAGTTTAAAAACCTCATTTTCGATCCGCCCTATTCCACAGTCCATGCAGTCATCTTGAAGGGTTAGTTTTAACTAACACTTTTATTTTGTTTTGTATCTTATCTTGTCTTGTATTGTCAAAACCTATACAATCCTGTACAAACTTGTAACTATCCTCTTTCGAATGATGCGTATGATTTTATAAAAGGACTTACAGGGGTTTCTTTTGGGTCCCATTTCTCTGGATCACCCTTTATATATACACACACGAGTGATCAAAAAGTATCGATAATTTTATTGCTACGGACAAATGAATGCAAATAAGAAATAACAGTTTACATATGTGAGTCTTCCTGCCCTCTGGCGTCTGCATTTTCAAGCAAAATCTGCTACCATGAGTCAGTAGTTGGTTGGAGCGCTTAAAAGGGTGTATTTTTGCAGTACGTATAAATCTCTGAAATGGAACAACGCGCGTTCGGAAACGAAGGAAATGATTAAAACAGCTTTAGGAAATGATGCTCAGTGTAGCTAACGTTTACAAATGGCACAAAAAGTGAAAATGGAGAAACCACTTGAAGACAAGGAACGCAGTGGCCGCCCTTCCACTTCTCGTACCGATGAAAATGTCCACAGATTCGATTTCTGGTACGAGTAAATGTTTCTCCATTTTAAAACTTTTTGTGCCATTTGTAAACGTTAGCTACACTGAGAGCATCATTTCCAAAAGCTGTTTTAATCATTTCGTTCGTCTCCGAACGCGCGTTGTTCCATTTCAGAGATTTATACGTACTGCAAAAACACACCCTGCTTTTAAGCGCTCCAACCAACTACTGACTCATGGTAGCAGATTTTGCTTCAGACTGCAGACGCCAGAGGGCAGGAAGACTCACATATATAAACGGTTATTTCTTATTTGCATTCATTTGTCCGTAGCAATAAAATTATCGATACTTTTTGATCACTCCTCGTATATATATATATATATATATATATATATATATATATACATATCGCCGTCGATTGCCTTTCATCAAAGCTATCGCAAAAAGTAGCTATAACACGATCAAGTTCCGCATCGGTCCTTTAAGGAGAAATTAACATGATTAGTTTATACTGAATCTTTTTTAATTAAAATTCAATTTTTCATAAATCGATTTGTATTCAGAAAGCCTAGCTCAGTACTAATGCAAATTAGTCTCTAATTGAGGATACCCGCTATAAAACATTTACAACAAAATGTAAGTAGAAATGTATTATTACAACCATCACTCACATTTTGTTGTAAATGTTTTATAGCGGGTATCCTCAATTAGAGACTAATTTGCATTAGTACTGAGCTAGGCTTTCTGAATACAAATCGATTTATGAAAAATTGAATTTTAATTAAAAAAGATCCAGTATAAACTAATCATGTTAATTTCTCCTTAAAGGACCGATGCGGAACTTGATCGTGTTATAGCTACTTTTTGCGATAGCTTTGATGAAAGACAATCGACGGCGATTTGGAGATTTTACCACGCAGCCAACCCAGTGACCTGAATGCGGAGGTCGAGGTATTGGCTCACATCCGGACCAACGAATGCCAGGTCATCGAGGAACTAATGCAAGTTTTTTTTGTGGTTAAGAACACTATTTTCATTCAATTTATTAAATGATAGAAAGCATGTTTTAGTATAATTCGGCTTACAAAACTAGTGTCCATTAAATAAGAGTAACATTAATGGAAACAGTTTAGTTACAATTATATATACACACGTAAAACTTTACACAATATAGTTGCAATTATATATACATACGTAAAACTTTACACAATACAACGAGTGCGCACAAATGGGAACCTTTTTTTGTCTGCATACCAATTCATCATTCATATCAGTGTCGCACAAATCGAATAATTTTAAAAAATTTATAAATCCCCTTCCACGTGACATGTGCAGGATAAATGAAAGTACATGCCGCAAGTATTACTAAAATATCCTTGGAAACGGTAAGGATTCGAGACAATTTCAGGGACATGTAGCTGTTCGATAAATTGTACAATAACAGGGTCACGCCAGGGCTGAGTACAGAGTGAATCAAAGTAGTACATTCTCTCCCAAATTTTAAAATAGATTGCAAATGAATCCCCTCACCTCCCACAATGTCCGTATTGAAATAAGATTACACCAATCTCTCGTAGTTGATAATTTCAATGTTTCATTCTTCGCAAACACCGATAAATTTGGATCGTGTGACTCGGTCACTTTTCATTACTCTCTGGAGTGTATTCCTGTCCATTTTAAAAGTCTGTGATCACGTTCCTGAAACGGTTAATTTCTATTAGAGTTTGTGATTCGAGGTATACTAGTACACTAATAGGCGCGTCTATAGGGTTGGCGAATTCCAATCTGACTGAGATGTTCCTACTTTGTTGTGGACTTAAGTGTGTATTTACACTAGCAGATAAGTCGGGGGTAATATCAAATGGGTAAAGGTTAAAGTGATCGACAAATTCTTTCTGCGTTACCCCAATTCCAAGCTCATCACAGCCACCAGCAATATGGGCCAGATTACTATAAGCTCTCGCGCAAAGCGGGAACACTGCATCTGATAAGTAGTCCATATCCATAGTCCCGCCCAATGCAACGCCATTGACGTAAAGTTATACTTTTAAGGCCGAAATTCTCGAATTTAAAGGCGTTTTTTTATATTTTCCATTCGTCGAAGCGTGATCCTGCATTCCAATTAATAACCTTTTAGGTAGAACCCCAGGGCCACGATTTCTAGCTGTTTCGAGGCCAACCCTGCGGGCACCGTGTATAGCTTGATCTGTACTCTGCTAATTGGGTATTTTACTGTTGCGTGTATTAAATTTTTTCAATTTCTACATATTTCGGCAAACTTAATTTCACTCGCCGTACGTGCAGATGTTTCCATGATGTGAATCACAACGGGTTTTGTACCCTCTTCTTGATCAGGCCCCAGATTTATGCAGATCTCAGGATTCGTGCAGGTGAGCCTTAACTTCATATCCACCCCATTCATAAGCAGTTTTTCCTGGAACGTGAAGTCTGAATGCGGACGACCAAAACACTATCTTTTTAGAATTTTTAAATTTATCCTTTATACTACTTTCGTCTTTAGTCTGATAATGGCCCTCGGCAGTTAAAAAGGTATCCTTCGCTTCTTTTGAAAAGTTGAGGACATTTTTCAGAGGCTCGTAGGTGATGATAATCCGTTCCTGCCGAGATGTTGACCTGATTTAAATATACCTCACACTGGCTGAATATGGAGTGTAGAAAGTTGGTTTCAAGGTATGTAGAGTAACTATCATCGCAGTCCGTTCCATCTGAATGGGCTATACGCAGTTTAGCGTACATGTGCATGCAGCTTGGATCAAAAAAGTATGGGCCTAAGCTGGGTATCACAAATTATATAAGGGCACTCGGTGAACTAATTGTGTTTAATGGGTTAATTGTAATAAAGTCACTATGCTCAATGGAAACTTGTGTAGGGGGCATATCAAAAAGGGACAGCTCCGATTTACAACATTGTGAGCTACACGGATGGATGAAGCGCACCATGACGAGTCAGAAATAGTGCCACCTCTCTCGACAAGTAGTAAGCAGCCTATGATTCGTGAGAGCAGTGTCCTCAGCTTATATCAGTTAAAAAAATGATCAGCCATAGGCTTCATTCGCTTAGAACACTTCTTTTTTGATGTCCTTTTACGTTTAGCGCCATGTGTTGGTAACCCCTTCTTCCTGACAGCCCTCTCCTTCTTTCTGCCACCACGCATTTTTCTCTGCATCTTTGATGATTTCGTCCCGTGTACGTTTTAAATGTTTTTTTTAGAGCTTCTTTAGGTTTAGTTCCACCCATTATGTCTACCTCGTTGAAACCTGATTGTAACGCCTTCCTCCCGAGGTATCTAGCCCCCCTCTTCAACAATGGGACAGAGGTGCGTAATATGGATGAAAAAATGGATCCAAGCCCACTCCTACGCTATCTCACCCCTCGATAGACTGTGAAAGACCTTCGGGTCATTATAACTGAACGCGACGAAAGTGTGCTTCACTGTTAAGCTTCCCTCACCGAATGGGAAATTTTTTCCTCAATCGTTTATATATATTGAGATATTGGTTAATAGATTGGTCGCAACATTCACATAATAGGGCTTGTCATATGTAATGCTCAAACTCTTCCCTCTATGGTAGGGAATGTGTGCAATGCGCAGCAGGCGCGCCTGGGTGTCCCCAACAAATTGATGCTCCACGATATTGCTGTAAATCTAGCACATGTCCGGGGACGGATAGCTTTCACCCAATTTCTCCAATTTCAATTGATACATTAAGCTGGACAGCTCTTTGTCTTTAATATTTCTACTAAGCGTTGATTTTAACTTCAACGTGCGTGCAAGCGTGTCTATGTTTACGACTTCAAAGAGTAAATCGGTTGTCAGGTACGACTTTTCAAGACTCTTGTTTAAGCCCCTCACAATGTCTGAGGCTGTGTTATAAGGACCGAGTCCTAGTGTTACATTTGTACTATAGTACTGTACCCCACCGAACAGGACTGATCGCATAGTGTTATCTTAGGTTATGCCTAATTTTTCACTCATCGACTCTTCTAAGGATCAGAAATATGATGTTCATTTTCAAGAGATAAAAATTTGGTGGTTAGCTGGAATTCACAAACACCAACTTCGTACGAGTCACGTTCCAACTCAATGGGCCTATGGAGTTCTGTTACAAAGTTGGCCAGGGTGTTGTTAGGATGTACAGACAGAGAAGAGGACGGAAGTGTGACAAAGAAGTGGTTAGGTGTCATGTCGCATACTATTTAAGCTTCATTATTGTAGCAGCTTTTATATAGGTGTTGAAGCTTTCTGGGTACCCTAGCCATTTCACCAGGCACATTTTTCTTTCCTGAACCTTTGCTGCCTAAAATTTTTTCAATTTTAAACATTTTTTCCTAGATTAAAAGACACTTTTTGCAACTCCTCGCGGTAAAAGCCTCCTGCGATTTCCTCCCCATTCAAATCTTCAACTTAATACATCATTATCTCGCCTTTAGGTCTCAGCACTAACTTTAATGTTTCTATAGCTGTATGTTTTTATGGGTAAAATAGCGATGCATGCGTTCCTTTATGGCACGTTGAACTCTTTCAGCTAAAGAGGCCTTATGTATAGAATTGCTAGTGTAGTAATTGATATTAAACTGTCAACATGTTCTGAAAAGCGCGGCCTATAAATTCTTTCCCCATATCCGTACAAAAATAGCCAGGAACCCTGTTTTCTTTCAACATCAGCGTTTTGCTAGCTTTAGAAACTGTTTCAGGCGATTTATTTTTCAGAGGAATTAGCCACAGATATCTAGAGAATGCATCTATTATGAATAGGATGTAGCAGTAGCCATCATTATACACTGAATATCTTTGCATATCTGTTAAATCCACTTGCCAAATAGAGTCAATCGAAGCAGCTGTTGTCTTGGCCGTTTTAAACCTTTTTCTCACCGGCTTATGAAGTGTATAAGCATCCTGCTTCCGCAAAAACCTCTCAACATCTTTTTTCCCTACTCCATCATTGTAAACACCTCTGAACAGTCTATTAACACCGCCATAGGAGGCGGGGTTAGAAATGTCATAATAGCGTTTTCTTAATATGTTAGCCATTTGCGTATTTTTGAGACACGTGGATAAGGTTGGCCGTTTGGTCTCTTCTTTCTCCTCTTCAGGGATGCTACTGTTGCGGGGTGATGGTGTACTCAGTTGTGACACATGCGAGACTTGCTTAGTCTTTTAACTTATTCAGATTTATTATCAATGTTTTGGGGACATTTATTTGTTGTAGTCTTGCTTTAATATGCTTCCATCCTGTTCGTGGGGGCCTGTCCCACTTTCTCCCCAGATCGTGGACAATGTCGATGATATTGGATCCCTGTACCTTTGTTCCTTCAACGACCTCGCCTGTATCGGTCCACTGTATGTTGGGGTCCTCACTCAATAGATTATAAAGACTTAAGCTTTTATTCTTCAATGTATGTGGGAGACTGCTTTTTGATACATGCTCGATGTGTTGCGTTCCGTTATTCTTTGGTTGGTCATCTCTAACGTCGGGCCCAGGTCCTATGTCGCCATGCTCAGCGTTGCTCGCGCTGTGCCTAATAACCACGGGGAGCTCTGTCGGATTCTTATAATCTTCGTACTCATGAAGAAATTTCTGCAGAGCCTCTTGGTAAAAGATCTTTTTCTCATCAGGTGACTTTTCACTATTTAATAAGGCTAACAATTGGCTTTCCATTCTTTTAAGCCTGCTTTTACGGGGTTCTAGAACCGTGTCTGGATTCTTTGAACTTTGCAGTGAAGCATACACCTCGTGCGAAATCACTACCACTTTCTTCATTATATTAATCGTCAGTAAAGGTCCCAAAACTGAAAATAAGATGGGGAGGAATGATCCCCCTCTTTGTACAATAATTCGCTTTTTCTTCCCCACAGTTTGACTTTTACGAGCGAGCGCACGTATTATGTTCTTGTAACGACATAGGCGAGCCTTCTGAGGGGTTTTCATTGGCACATTACATTTTATAACATTAAGAGAGATTTCACAGATGCATTTTAAAAGTCGGAGTCGATATTTTTAACAAACATCTGCTGCAATGCCCGGGGCAATCGTTGATAGATTTTTATTAATTCACGATATTTCTTCAGCCTATTTGTCATTCTGGAATATACACCGTTTCAGGCTCGTTTGGAAATATATTCGTTCTTAGAAGCACCCTAAACGTGTTTCGCGGGTGAAGGTCACATAGCAAATATTCGTAACGCTGACTTGTGGCTTCTTTATAAACCTCCAAAAACTCCTTACGCTGATTCGGGAACATTTGATTGGTTAATACCCCAATTTGTGACACATCTCTACGTTGCGCGAATAAGACTAGATATTGTGTATTTAAAGACACATCGCGCATGTATCTAGTTTTTGAAAAATCGATTCTGATTGATGAAGAATACGCTTGTTAAGATGGTGGGAGAACACTGTAAATGTCTCGGCAAACGTTTTATCCATTTCCAACATGAGATCGTCAATTACAACGACTGTATGTTCATTTCCCTTTAACGAATTAACGTCATATACACCTTTGTGGAACATATCATCTTGGTACTCGTTGAACACTCATTGATACGTCGAATAGCACCATATTACTTTATGCACAAATTTTGAGAACATCTCCCCCTTATCTTTAATGATTTTAAGCATAAACACAGTTTTACCACATCCTGTAGGGCCAAATATAGTACATGTGGAGGGGCTTGTGAACCTGAATTTTTCTACAGACTCCATCTCTAACACGTCACACCCGTAAGTGGGTCATTTACAAAATATAACAAAATTTAAGTGCTGCTCCTTATATTCTTATTTTTCTCCTTCCACAGAACCGTGAATGACGACGATGTACAGCACCCCATCATCGATATTACAATGACCTCGATGACCGTGTAGCTACAGACTCCATCCCCACTGACGAGCCCTGATCAGCGATACCTGTAGCATGTGACAATTCCTCCACACCAGCAGCAGCTTCTCGTGCTGTGGGAGAAGGTATAACATTCGAGTTGGTGCGCACCGCTACCCCCACCCCTGCCCTGGCTAGAAATCGGTACGTGGTCAGGGTTGACTCTGGATCCCTGTATACCAACGGTGTTGGACTGCGACGCGTAGTTGAACGTATTGTGGAGTTCGCCCTTCAGAACCGCGACGAACGAAGTCCGGACGAGGTTGTCCTTCATGTTCGGTTCAGATGACGGGGATGTAGATGATTTTTAGGTAGTAATACCGTTCAGACGCTTAGCAGCTGTAGACATAGAATACATCTTGGCCGTATAATGCAGGCCTCTCAAAGTAGTACAGCCTTCAATATGAACAACTTCCCGGTAGATATTGACAGAGTATTCCGGGTTGCGGGTCATAGTGCCACACCTTATACTCTTAATTTCAATTCTCCGGTTATTTACAGAAAACATTTAAACGTGATCGTGGTTGCGGCTTTATAGCAATAGTCTCAGCTCATATGTTCACTGTGCTAAATACAATCGCGTATATCCGGCTGCCTACGGTTGTGCAGCGTGCCCGTAAACTGGCTTCAGATTGTAAGCTTGAGTTGAGTGTAATATGGGTCCTGAAGAGCTGAGAAGGGTAGAGCAGGAAATGAATGTCCGTATAGTTGTATTTGGAATGGATGATCGTCGTAGGACTGTGTATGTTTTTAAAAGCTGTGAGAGAGATCGTACAAAACCTCTACTTATTTTAGGAGTCTCAGGAACATCGTAACTCCCCATCCATAATATAAGGACTCTCTACGCTAGTTATGATACAAGTCGAAAATATGGAAGGCATCATGATTTGTGTAAGGGATGTCTCGAGTTTGCGGATGATATAGTGAAGCATTGTAAGGAGTGCTACATGGTGAGCAGTATAAAAGCCCCAAATGTGAAAATCGTGTAGTTGAAGCTGAGAAGAGGGAATGTAATGTATGTAGGACGTACATTTTTCAATAATAAATGCTTTGAGCTCCATAAATCAGTTGCCACTTGCAGGAAAATGAAATATGTGAATGTGGCATGTTTCATATGATGAATAATTGGGGTTTGTGCATAAATGCGATGAAATTCACTGTTCTCCATGCCATGAAAAATATAAGGCGGATGGTGTGAAGCATGTATGTTATATGAAAGATGCTAAGCCTAAAAATAAACCCTGTATAACCGTGTACTACGATATAGAAACTTACACAAACCCTGAAACCAAAGCGGTTATCCCGCATCTACTCGTAAGCCAGACTATCTGTGATGAATTCATGGAGATCGAGTGTGATGAGTGTCACAAATGTGGTAAACGGACAAACGTTTTTAAAACTATTGCACACGACAGCCCTGTGAAACTCTTTGCATCCTACATTGTCAAATTAGCGGACAAGTTAAAAAAAAATGTGTGTATATTCTTGCCCATAACGGGGCAAAATTTGACACACAGTTCCTTTACAAGGAATTGCTTGAACACGAGTCATCGGAGATATTTACAGGCGACCCCCTTGAAAAGGGGGAACAAACTTATACAAATGCAGATAAGAGGTAATGTTCAGTTTAAAGATACTTTATTATTCACACCTTGTAAATTAGCCAAGCTACCCAAGGTGATGGGTGTAGCCGCCGAAGTTTCAAAAGGGTATTTCCCTTACACTTTCCTCACTAACGAAACTTTAAATTACGTAGGACTGCCTCCCCCCAAAAATTACTTTAACTACACCAACATGAGTGATAGTGAGCGTGAAGATTTTGACCGCTACTACAACAGTTTTAATGAAACTAGTCCATACAATATAGCTGATGAATGTGAGCGTTATTGCGTGAATGATGTGCGCGTGCTTAGAGTATGTTTCCAGGCCTTTAGAAGGATGTACATAGCCTGTTTCAAATGCGATCCGCTGCAAGTCGCAACCACGATCGCCTCATTATGTTTTACGGTGTTCAAGAATAACTTCATGCCTAAAGATACCTTAGCCGTCATTCACAGAAACAATCCCCACAGTTATGGGCACATGGCTATTTATTGGCTCATACACCTACAGCGACATGGGTATACATAAAACACGCCCGCAACACGGGGGAAGTACCCATTAAGGTCAATGGCCGTGATTTTTGGGTTGATGGTCTAAGTGAGGATCTAACCACTAGTGAGAAGACTGTACTCCTTTAACGGCTGCTGGTGGCATGGATGCCCACGCCCTGAGTGTGCCGTCATAAGGGACCTTCATGGAAGATCTCCTGCCGACAGCCTCGCATGGACCGGTAACCGCAATCAACTTATAGGCTCCCAGTTCACTCACAAGATTGTGGAAGCATGAGTATGATGCACGGATGGAAACAGATGGCCAGTACCATGAAGAAATAAAACAATCAAACGTTCAATGGTGTTGGACCCCCTCAAATGCGGTGACAGCTTGTTTGGAGGGCGTACAAACCCATTCAAGCTATACTTTCCGCCTACGAAGGGCGTGAAACTCCATTACTACTTTTGTTCTTTATATCCCTACGTGAAGAACAATCCGTACCATCGAGGAGTTCTCGGCTAACTTGAGTGATTCTTTGGATTCTCTTTCGTAGACGTGCTCCCCCCTCGCGATTTATGGATGCCGATCTTACCCGTCGTTATAGATCACAAGCTCGTTTCCCCTGTGCGTAAAGTGCGCAGAGAACAATGGGGATTGTAAACATACAACCAACCAGCGTAATTCAGAGGTGTATATACAAGCCCGAAGCTGGACCTAGCTGTTCGCCATGGCTACGGAATAATGAAGATACACGGGGTGTGGTTTCAGAAGCTACCCAACCTTTTCACTCCATATATAAACGTTTTTTTGAAGGATAAGGTAGAGGCATCAGGGTATCTGCGAGGAGTTGATACCGAAGATGAAAAAACGGCTTATATTCAGCGTTACCGTGCCCGTGAAGGTATACAGCTTGACCGCTCACAAATTGTTAAGAATCCTGGCAAGCGCTTTAGTGCAAAAGTTATTTAAATAGTCTTTGGGAAAAATTTGCACAGAACACTGGCAAAGGGAACGTTCATTTGGCACAAAGTTATGGTGGTCTGGGATTATGTCAACGCTCCCAATAAAGAGGTTATGGAGATCGTGAATGTAGGTAATACATAATAAAGTACATCACCGAACTGCCACAGATACCTCACAGGTTACAAACATACCTGTAGCCAGTTTCACAACGGCCTACGCCCTCATCAAGCTTTGGGGACTACTGTACTCTCTTGGACGGAGGGTGCTGTACGCTCACACAGATAGCGTAATATTCACAGAGGGGTGAATACATGCCTCCTACTGGGGAATTCCTTGGGGAGTTAACTGATGAGATCAAGGATGAGTATGGTGATAGTGCATACGCTGACTCATTTGTATCAACTGGACCAAAAACTGCCACCCGAACTGACTGTGGGGACCCACAATTTTCGGGCGCAGAAACTGGGGTGTGTGAAGGAACTTAGGGACACAAAGGTATGCCGTAATACCTATAGGAAACGTTACCAGGTGCCTGGTACCTACGATATCGTACCCTTTGGATACCTTAATCCTGGGTTGTTTATATATATATATATATATATATATATATTAGTGTGGACCAAAATGGGGGGTAAATTATAAAGTTGAAGAAATCCTTGTTCCACATTAATGCCCTTGTTCCTTTGGACCAGATAGACATGTCAGCAAAATTTTGGTCAAATATGAGAATATTTAGGGGTCCCGAGATTTAATGACATAAAAAATTTCCAATGAATAGGCGCGCTTAGAACATCAATGATCAACTCAACTCTTGAGTTGCAACTTATGAAAAAATTTCTTCTTATTTAAGAAATTTTTGGTGTTAATAGAGTACAAAAACAATCTTAGATCATTATTTCAGAGAAAATTATTAATAAGGAAAACAAAAATTTTGGATAAAATATATTATCCTTAATTGGTCAACTCTAAATTAAAGGCTTTGCCTAATTGACTTGAACCTTTTAGTTATCCTTTTTATCTCCTAATTTAACTGGTTTATTTTACTATTTCAGAAATTTAATTTTTTAAACGAAAAATGGCTACTCGTTCTAAAACTAAAGTTTGGCTCATTGGCCATTTAAATAAAGATATACTTTGTTGCCGCTTACCTACAAAACTGAAAGTTTTGCAAACATATTTCTTCCATCAAAAAGAGGAAAAATTGGGACGAAGAAGATCCATTAATCTTTGTTTAGATGAAGTGATGACCTACTGGGAGAAAGCCAGGATTCCCACAATGCGTAGAGACAGTGCCATCCGAAAGATTGACTCTTTAATAAGCTGTTATGATAAATTGATGAAAAACAGAAAAGGCCCGAGGAAAAATGCCGTATTGAAGAAGCTATGTTTAAAGATGAAATTAAGGCTGAAATTCTTGATATTGGTCACTCTAATGCCCTTTTGATGATGTCAAATGAAGAAGACAAGCTTTTCTACTTAAGCCAGCAAGAATATCCTACACAAAGTAGCATGGGTACAGTAGACCAAATTCTTGCAAAAAGAGAGAAAAGAAGGCTTCATCGTGAAGAATTAGAGTGTGAAAGAGCACTCAAAGAGCAGAAGCGATCTAAAAGATCATTCTTGCCTGCCAATAGAGATGATTTCACATCGTCATCATCATCACCACCATCAACTAATGACGACAACCTTGAAATGAATTTTCAAGGTCCCTCTGAAGAGCAATTTAAAAAGAAAATGTTGGCTCCTAAAAAGTCAAAGCCTATTGACAAAAATGTTGTAGCAGCCTATGATAGAATGAATCTTTCCAATCGAGATGCAGATATGTCTTATGCTGTTGTTGCTCAGTCTTTGGGCCATAATTTGGAAAACATTACAGTGTCAAAATCTACTATGCATATCCCTTGAAGAAAAGGAGCAAATGCGAAATAATATCAAAATGCCTCCAAGAAATAAGGGACTGAAACGTTTAGAAGCAAAGGTAACCCTAGCTTCTTTTAAAGAAAAAAGGATTTCTGATTTTGTTACTTCAAGGACTAAATCTCTTTTTGATGCTCTACATCTCAATTCTCTCTTCACTGAAAATTCTGCATCAACATGGGGAATAGATCCTGAGTACCAAAGAGGCTGTGCTAGAGTTCGTGCCCTTAGAGTGACAAATGACACAGCTGAGCGGGGTGTTGCATTGATTGAAAAATTTAATCAAGCAGTGACAACTAAAGAAGAGGAAAAATACCTGCTCAAAACAGTTTTCAAGAATCGTAAAGAATTTCCAACAAAAAATAAAGCAGAACTTATGAAAATGAGGAAAAACTAATTTTTTCAGCATTAAAAGGAAAAGTGCAATTTTCTCGGGACCCCTAAAACTTGACGTAGAGGTTTCAAATTTTGTAAGTTGATTAAGGTAAGCAAAAGGAATAAGATTACTATGTGGAACAAAGATTTTTAAACCTTCATTTTTTTGGTCCACACTAATATACAGGGTGTCCCAGGAGGAAATGTCAGGAATGCACCATTTGACTCTTTGGGTATTTCTAAGTAGAAAGTATTATATCGACATGTGTCTGATTCCCAACCGTTACCGAGATACAGGCCTCTACATTTGGGTAACTAAAACATAATAAAATGCCGATCTTAGATAATATTCAATGACATTTAATGATACATTGGCAACTGTGCACATCCTCACATTATTTATTTACATTATTTTTTTGTCTGGGGGTTCTTGAAGAGTAACGTTTAGTATATATATATATATATATATATATATATATAAATATGTGTGTATATATATATATATATATTAACGACATGCTTATTTATTACGTATATTTGTTTCAATTAAGGTTTCATTTTCTCCTTTGTGTGCGTGCGTGTACAATCCTAAGCTCCGCCCACTGTGAACTCGGTCATGTGACTCCTGCTACTACCTGGGTACATCTCTACCCCGGCGTGCTCAGTTGACCTCTGCAAACCCTGGAGCTCAGACGGGTATTTTCTCACGTACACGAAAAAATAGTGATGGCTACTTTTGATATTGCGTGTTCGACGTTTATGAAGTGGTATTCGGTAAAGTCGGAAGATGTGGTGAATACTGAAAGACGACCTACCTCACTTCCTTTGAGACTTAAGGCTACATTGAATCGCGCGAAGGAACAAGATATTCAAATACTCTATGGATACTCTAGCGAGAGTATTGCAGGATTTCGCGGCACAAACGATGTAATGGTCTACGTTGTTGTTGTTGTTTAGCCGATCAGCCCACCCTGATCGAGCAAGCCGGCGGCACGCAGGTAACCGATCGCCCTCACCGGAGTGGACCAGAGGTTCAGCGCACTAGTGATGTGTTGTGTTGTGTTCGTTGTTGTGCTAGAGCGGTACAGTCTGTCATGTGTTCAATTGTTTGTGGTGTGTCCTGGCACAGGTGGCAGGTGTCGTCTATGGAGTTGTCTTGTCTGTGTTTATATGTCCGTAAGTTGGGGTGATGTCCACATCGGAATCGTACTAAGTTAACTCGATCCAATCTGCTCAGGCTGATCTCTGACCTGTTAATGGGTGGCGGCTTCGCACCTAGGACCGCATTCGGACCGAGTCGTGTCAGTGCTTTGTGGGTTAGGTGTGTGTGTGTGTGTTTTCTGTACTGTGTGATGTCTGTGGGGCGTGGTATGGAATGGAGTATTTGGTTATAATGTCTCTCTGGTGTTACCTTAATGGTGCGGTGTTGGTGCATGATTGTACAATTTAGGGTGGATCACTTTTCACTTTTTTTTAAATTATAGCTGGTCAAAGTTTTTCCCATGATTTGGTTCAGTGGAAGTACACTGACACCATTTTACCAAAATCGATCAATATTTAGGGGTCGCGCATCGACCTTGAAAATTTCAATTTTGGAAATTTGGCCAAATTGACAATTTTTTACTGAATAAAGATAAATCATCAAATGACCATATTTTCTGAATCCTCAGTGAAAGAAATCCTCTCAGATACTTACCAAGTTGATAGGACAAGTGGTTTAGAAGTTATACTCACCTTGAGATAGCATTAAAATTTAAAATACCGTACTTGTCCCCGTACCTCCATATGCTGTCTGCCATTGTCTGCTTTTTAGGATAAGATAAAACGAATAAGGAAAGATCAAATGTATTTTGTATTAAAACGGTTTACCGATATCACTAAAGGCACTTACTCCGGTGCCCCTAACTAGGTTCAAAAACTGTATGAATCGTGGTTAGAACACACGTCATCTTAACGCGTGCGCCATGTACTCTCTCTGCTAACTCCCTTTCCCTCTGCGCTACGTCATCTTGCCAAGTGACGACTTCTTGAAGTCACCGAGTTCTTTCCGGCTCTTTTCCACGAGCTGAAGAAGACCCTGCAGCTGTGACTCGTCTTTTGTGACAGTGTTCGTGTAATCTTCTATCAGATTTATTCCTCTCTCTGCCACGTCGTTGGTAACTTTCAGATGCGAGATGACATTCTTCAGATCACAGTAGTTCTTATCTTGATCCCACTTATTCACCGGCAGAGTGAGCCACGTAGACGCGCACACCTGCAGGCCTGTGAACACGAACCACGATGACTCATCGATCAGGTCCGGAAGGCGCGTCGTGTCATCAACCGAGACGTTGTCATACGTGAAGTCCTCGGGCACAGCGAGGCGGCACAGCTTCTTTGCCATCTCGTGCTTCACAGTGTCTTCCACTTTGTCACTGCAGAGGGCGAAAACGACGGTCTGAGGCCTCAGATACCACAAGTGTCGCCTGATCACTGCCAGTGAAGCCTCTGCAATGTCGCGATCCACAGCCCTGTACTGCAGAAGACGCTGGTACAACACCAGGTCATTCAGCGGGGCATCAGCTGCGACAGGAGCCGCCAGCCAGGCAGGTGCGTAGAGGAGTGCAGTAAATAGTACCACTCTCTGAAGTTTCTGTACCAGCTCGTCGTCGAACTCCAGCTGACCGCTGAACATCAGGAGCTTCGTGTAGTGATGATCTGAAACGAATACGCACTGTGATGTATAAATACCGATACCACTCCATATAAGTTTGTTTAATGGTAAATTATTTATCTTATTTTTTTCTGGTAGGGACTTCAAATGGCTGTTTGCAGAAGGCAATACAATATTTAACTTCTAATTCAAAATACCAACCTTGGCCATCCACCTCGCATGATGGTAGGCTCCTGGGCGCATGAAGTGTGTGCCACGACGTGGCTGGGCCCCGAGTACCAGGAGTGTAATCTCCGCCACTTCTCGGTAGTCTTCTCTGACAAGACCAGAAGCGGTGCCGAGGAACTTGACTGCCTCATCTCGGAGCTCCATCAGCCACGTCACCTCCGCCAAATGCTCGATCTCCAGCTCGCGATAAGTCGAGAGGTCGAGCTTGTCCCACCTGAAAGGGGAGTTATGAAAATATTGCATGAAAACGACTGAAGTTTCCCTTTTCGACTGCTATTAACATCATTAGTAGAAGGACGCTGATATCTCAATTGCTCTGAAGGCAAAAAATCATTGGAGAAAACAAATGCGCCTTAGACTTGAAATTCACCTTCTCCTCAGATACTGGAACAAAGGTTCAGTTGGTGCTGTGGTTCTTCCAAACGCGGTGATGACCACTGCCCCCACGATGAGCTCCATAACGTGATGGCGACAGCCCAGCTGGAAGAGCGGTTTACCAAGCATGTTCTCCAGCCGGACCACCGCACCCTGCACCCTCCCCGTATTGGAGGAAGTTGTGTCGAAGCACAGTCCAATCACGTTGTTCTCGCATCCCCAGTCTTTGAGAGCACGAAAGGTCGCCTGGGCCTGGGACAGACCGGTGCCGTCAGCAACAGTCGGAACGGCCAGCAACTTTCCTTCTGTGCATTGGGGAGCTCCGGAGATGAGAATCGCCTGGCGGTGCTCCAATGATCCAAGAGAGTCCTGAAACGTATGTCATACATGCCAATCCATTATCGTCCACTGGAATATGTCAATCCACTGTCGTCACTGGAACATGTTAATTCACTGTCGTCCACGGTGAGGGCAAAACTGACCTTGATTACTTTACCGTCCCAGTGGACGACAGCATGCCTCGGAGATACGAAGGATTTCTGCACAGCTGTCGACACTTCACAACGATGTGCCACTCTTCCACGGCGAGACGTGTCCTTCGAGATACTGAATTTGTCCAGGTCTGCGGGCGGATCTGCCGAACGTAGGACTGCCGCCACGACACTTGCCACCTATGTGCGAAATTGAAAGGAAATTGACAAGGATGCGTATGGTTTTTATGTGACAAAATAATCACTAAATTTTCCGTCGTTACGTCTATTATATCTTTGTCAAGGAAAGATCATTACTGATATATACACACCTGATTATTGGACATCCGGAAGCGATCAGCCACTTCAATAACAGCCGGTGCATTGAGGATGCGGTGAGGAAGGCTGATTGATACAGTTGATTCTCTCGGCTGTCGGTATGGTGGTTCTAGCTGTGATTCGGAGTTGCTCGATGATCTGCTTTCTATAGATTCATCGTCGCTCTCAGCTTCGGTTCCTAATTTCGTTTTTGAGGTGCCTGGCTCATCACGAGATTGTTGTCTTGAGAGTTGCCGTTTTCTCTTGACAACGAACACTTTATCATTCCCACTCATTGTTGCCTGGCGCAGGCCCCGTTGATCCTCATAAAATTTAATATCTTCTTGTTTGTTGTTGTCTGAGAGCAGTCGACTTTTCTGTATCTCTTCAATAGCATCGGGAGCTCCGATGTCCCAGAGCTTGTTCAGATTTTCTGAAAACTTCTCCCTGCCTTTTCCCGCGTCACTGTCTCTCATCTTGCTCTTCTGCAGCGAGCGCCACTCTTCCCACAGTAACTCCAGTTTTCTTTCGCAGTTACGCCTCGTGATCGTCTTTATACGTGCCATGTTCCAAAATGCCAGAACATTGGCCACCGTGTCTTTTACGGCGGCCTTCCTGTCAGTAGTTTCCTGCTTGGCATAGAAGAAGTACTGGAGAACTTGATGGGTGGTTGGCAATTTGGCACCACCGATCGAGGAAGATGGCTGACCAATTAAGAAGACGTCCGTGGCTGACCTTAGAGAAGGTGGTGCTGTTGTTGCTGCTTTCTCTTTTCCAGAATAAGTAACTTTCAGAGTCTTCCCACTCCTGGTTGTTAACAGTTTATCCATTGTACTAAAGTCTAGACTTATCAAACAAGAATCAATTGACACAGTTGATCTGTAAAAAGCAAACTGTGATTAGTAAAAATATTGGTCATAGACATAGCGTGTGTGTGTAATTGGGATTTTAGGATGCGCCAGCTACTGATGCTATGATTACGTCCATAACGGGGGACAAATACGGTATTTTAAATTTTCATGTTATTTCTAGGTGAGTGTAACTTCTAAACCACTTGTCCGATCAACTTGGTAAGTATCTGAGAGGATTCAGAAAATATGGTCATTTGATGATTTATCTTTATTCAGTAAAAAATTGTCAATTTGGCCAAATTTCCAAAATTGAAATTTTCAAGGTCGATGCGCGACCCCTAAATATTGATCGATTTTGGTAAAAATGGTGTCAGTGTACTTCCACTGAACCAAATCATGGGAAGAACTTTGACCAGCTATAATTTTTTTTAAAAAGTGAAAAGTGATCCACCCTATATAATGTACATGTAGTGGCAAGGGTATTGTGGGTTAGTTGTCGCTGCTGCCATGAATTGTGTTCCCCTCATGTCTAAATGTTCCCTAACTTTCAGTATTTTTGTTTGTGTGCACGTGTTCTATTGGTGTTGTTTGAGTACATCCTCTAATGATACTGAAGTGCGTTGTTTTGTATTGTCTGTAAGGTGTTTATGTGTGTGTTTGAGATAATGGGTGCCCAGCATGGGCTAGCATAATCCATAACTGACCGAATATATTGTTTGTATATGAGTGATGTTGTTTCCTGCTGATGTCCAAAGTTTGTGCCTGTTAATACCCTAAGCGTGTTAAGTCTTGACGTACATTTGTTTTTAATGTCCTGAATGTGGTTTGCAAAAGATAATGATGTGTTGTATGTGACCCCAAGTATTTTGGTCCTGTGAGTGTGTGGAATGTTGATGTTGTTTCGTGTAATCTGTGGAATTACCTGGTGTTCTTTTGTGTTGCTTGTAAGCAAGGTGATGGTTGATTTTGTGGGCGCTACTTTGAGTCTATTGTGTGTGAGCCAGTCTTGTATACTGTTTATGTATGTTTGTAGGTTATTTGTAGCGGTGTCGATGTTGTTGTGGGTGGATGTTAGAGTGATGTCATCTGCATATGATGATAAGGTAAGCTTGTTATCTATGGGTGTTGGAATGTCATGCATGTATAAGTTGAACAGTGTTGGTGAGAGAACAGAGCCTTGAGGGACCCCGTTCGGAAAAAGCTTGTTTTTGGATGACTTGCCATTAAATGTGACATGTATCTTCCTGAAAGATAGTTGCTCAGCCACCTTTTGGTGTTATTGTGCATGTTTGTGTTAAGTATTTTGTTTATGAGGGAAGCGTGGGATAGCATCAAATGCTTTACTAATGTCTATTGTTGTTAATAGTGTACGTTGAGCTGGTCGTCTGGAGTTGGTGCCATCCATGATGTGCTGCGTGAGGTTAGTGAGTAATGTCGTGGTTGAGTTGTGAGGTCTGAATCCATGTTGAGTAGGCGATAGTGGAATGTGTGGGTTGGTGATCTGTAAGATTAGTCTTTCTGTTACTTTGGAAGGTGTGCATAGTAAAGTAATGGGTCTATAGGAAGCTGGTTCTGTTGGATTTTTGTTTCGTTTGAGTAGTGTAATAATTTTACCTTGTTGCCATGTCAGGAATAATACAGTGTTGGTATGAATATGTGCTGATATTTGTGAGCTAGTATTCCCTGTGGGCCCAAGTGTTTAAGGTGTATGTTAGATATGTTGTCTGGTCCAGTAGCCTTCGAATTCTTAATGTTTTTGATGATCTTGGTGGTCTGGTCTGTATTGAAGGGTGTAATGGTCGTGTCGAGTCTGTAGGTTTTCCTGTGTCTGGCTGTTTGTCTGTCTGCGTGTTTCTGGTTGTTGTATCTGTTTAAGTGACTTAGCTTTAGGTCTACGTTGTAGGGCTAAGCTGCATAAAAGCGTACATATACCATGAGGTGAAAGAAACGCGTGCAGAAGAGAAGCAACGGATATGGATAATGAGTCTTGTTGATGAGTGGTTTGACAGGCGGTATTATGTCATGCTGCATCATACCGAGTACGAGTACCCTGCGGCTGAGAATGTAAACTTTGTCATCATGAACAAGCTACAGTACCTTTACCACTACATTCATATATATCATGACGAGGTTCGCAGAGGTTGTGGCTAAAGGCCCGTGTGAGTTTTTAATAGTTTAGAGACGAGTATCGATTGTTAAACAAAAAGGATAAATACGGTCACATGTTTCTTTCAAATAGTGCACCGGATTGCTAATGTGTGGAGAACGTCTAGTGCGCATAAAACATTAAAACTGAAATTACCCCGTGTCGGAAAATCGCCCGGTATAATGGGTACAAGTACTCGCATGATTCATGCTAGAACAAATCCGTAAACGATTCAACAACTTATGGTGTGACTCGCCCCGCCGTCGAGCCGATCCGCCCATCCGTGGCTTATAGTCATTTCAGAGTTTGAACCGACTGGACGTGCACTCCTCGAATACGATGGAACTTCCTTTGAGAAGCATTCTCAATGCCACGTACGATGTGTCCGTGACGAAGTCATTGCGCGTGTTCAGACGTGAAACCGGTGCCATTAACTATGTACTGCAAACGACTTGTAGACAAGCAGCAAACGCTGGTAAATGTAATGCTATTTATTTAAGTGTTGAGGACATGAATAGAGTCTTCGTGATAGTTGAGAAGTGGGGTGACGACCGTTATAAAATACCTGCAGGTGTAGATACAAGAGAACAGATTAGTGATGCTCCCTCATATGCCGGTTTGTACTTGTGTATAAATAACGATCAGCCATGCATTGATATACGACTGATGTGGAAGAATGCATCTGATAATAACGTTCTTGTCCCTACGCGAAACCGTTTCATCATGGACAGAATGTTTGAAATCGCCGGATTCCGCAAGCTGAAGCCTATATTAGACGCGCGTGTTACGGATATGATTTATTTTGACACGGTTCTTGAATACACATACCGCTCTGCTCGACGGATTTATCGAATGTAGAAATAAACAAGGCGAGAATGGTCTAGAGCTGGATGCTTATTTAAAAGGTTTAGACTCTCCAAAATATCATGAACTTTGGTACAAAGGACTTGAGCGGTACAGGGCAGAGCTCGCCTACACTGCTCACCCTGAAGAATTGTACCTCTATATAATGAGCAGCTGTCGTTACGACTTGGAAGATTATTTCAATTGCCGCTATGCGTTGTGAAGAAGAGTTCAAGATTCAAAAGCTCGGGTCGGTAAGAAACTCTCGATTGGAAAGTTTATAAACTTGTATTTAATAATGATGTGGTGGCTAACGATACCCTCTTTGTGCGTGCTTTTGATTGTATTCTGTTCGTGTTTAAAGATAACTTGCCAACCGAATGTAAAGTAGGCACAAAAATAATATTGAACGATATGAAGGCCATTTACATCGAGTATAGGCGCCCGCACTTTGAGCGGTGAAATAATGTTAAATCGTATTTACTGCGTAGTGCAAAGCAATAATGATGTGACTGTAGACTCGATTACGTGCGAGTTTAGTGTTTTAGTTAAGCGCAGTAGAACGAATGTATTTTGATGTATATTTATTTTCAATATATTTAATTATTTAATGATTGTGTATATACTGTATATATTTTTTTTCCTGTACTAATATGTTGATTATAGTCCATCGTTTTGTATATTTATTTTATTGATTGTATATATATATATATATATATATATATATATATATATTCCTCGTTCGTATTTCTTATGCTATTATTATTTTTTATTATATATATTCCATCGTTTGTATAGGATTGTATATTTATTTTCTATATAGTTCGCGAAATTGATTCCAATAATTCGTCTAAATAAACAGAATGATGTAATGGTGTTTTATTTAATTCGTTTGGTTGTATATATAAACGATATTATTTAATTATATGTATACCAAATGGCTGGTTAGGCCTTCTAAACTGACTGACGGCTTTTTAAGCCAACTGTCAAGAATATCTGAATAGCGCAATCTGGCAGCTGAAAAGTTAATTAATATATACACCTGCCTTCTAGGTCTTCTACGTCAACTGGTGGGCTAAGCCGGGGACTTCGATATACATGGACTGCGCACGCAGACACTGGCTCATAGTGGCAGGCCAGAGGAGGCCTAGCCTCGTTTGGCCCAAAATGTGAATACTTTGCAAAAATGGGTAAAACATGTCTAATTATGGTACATAAACATATCGATATATGTTTAACATATGTGTGTGTATGTGTGTGTGTGTGTGTGTATTTGTATTGTGTATTTATATGTGTATTCAGATTGCATTGAAAGATGTTTTGGTTGGTACCGACAACTAAATGGTGCTAATTATTATGCCAGTGTAAGACAATGCCTTGAGGCGGAAAAAACAAGACTCAAAAGTTTAATAAAATTCTCCAACTTCAGTATGTCAGAAATAAAAGATGTTTGAAGGGAGCAATTGTGCTAAGGAACAGCAAATAGGTACTGATGCTATGGTACTTCTTGAAAGCATTGAGTTTCAAATTGAATTAGAATGTTTCACCTGACGACAATGCAATTCTATTATATATTTCTGGGTACATTGCCAGATCAATCAAAAAGACACTAAAATGCTCTTCTTGCTGTCAACTTGTCAAAGATGACACAATTCGTACAGTAAATATTGAGATTCCAACAGGAGTGAAAGTGATACAACTAAAAAAGAAAGTTTCTCGAATGCAATAAACCGTGGTGGTTTATGTAATCCTTCTGACATAGTGTTTGTAACAGCAGTTCATGCCTATGAGCTTTATCTGCTCATCTTCAAAGATGAGATCACAAATCTTAGGATTTGAAAATCCTAGAGCAGTTGTTAAAATTTTTGTTTAAAAGATGGCAGAAAATGAAAACACAGAAACATTATGTAATATTAAATGTGACAATGGTCATAACTTCAAAAAGTGGTGTGTTGAAAAAGTTTCCCAAATAATATTTAATATTGGTGCAAAAAATTGTGTGAACAGCCAAATTCAAGCAGAACGGAAAAGGAAGCCGGCTACTAAGGATGATAAACAATCACCAAGTAAAAAAGATTGCTAAATTGCAATCTGATAAAATGTAATTACAAATGCAAGTTGCATTTTTTATTAAAATTAGTGATCTTAAATTGTTTTTTGTTAAAATGTTCCGGTTTTGCAATATAGTTCAAAATAATAATATTGACATAGGTGTGTCCGGGGACTTCGATACCCCCCCCTTAAGCAATATTGAGTGGCTAGAATGTTGTTTTTTGCTCCTAGGTATGGTTAAAAACATGGTAGGAGTCCATTATAACACATTTTTTAGCTTATTTGCAATCTTTCGATTTTGAACCCTAGGCCTCCTCTGGCCCACCCTAAAATCGCGTGTAGAGTCCATGTATATCGAAGTCCCCGGTTAAGCCAACTGTCACGAATATATGCTTTAATTAAATAAATAGCGCAATCTGGCAACTCAACCCTAATAATGTACACCTGAACAAGCCATTTACGCCTTCTAAGCCAACTGGCTTCTTAGGACATTATAAGACAGCTAGCGCTTGGATGAACTCTCATTATGCGTCTGGCAGGCGAACACCCCTCTCTCCTTCTTAGGTTAAGACTTAGGTTAGGTTTCCCTTTGGGGGGTGAGGCCGTCCCAGCTTCTCCCCCAAAGACACTTCTTTCTCTCCCTCTCTTAGGTTAGGTATACCCCTTTGGGGGATGAGGCCGTCCCACCTTCTCCCCCAAAGAGGTTAGGTGGACTCTCCCAGCAAGCGGGGGGAGTTCCCCTTCATTGCAGCTTGTGGGGATAACCCCTCCCCCCTTGGTGCATAAACCCCCCTTTGCAGCATTGACTTGTTGTATAACCCCTCCCCCTTTGCTGCATAACATCTTGCAACACTGGTCAACATTTGCAATTGCATTGCACTCTAAACTTTTGCGGTCATACTACTAACATCAAAGAATTTGAGGAAAATAAAAAAAGTTAAAATGCAAAAGTTTTATTTTCCTCAAATTCTTTGATGTTTACAAAATTATTTAATACTCTGTATGTCCACCTTTTGCTTGAATGACTTCAATGATTCGTTTTGGGTATTTTTCTGCAAGGTTTCAGCATCTCTTAGTAGAAATTTTAGTCCATTCTAAAGAAAATTGTTGCAATTCATTCAGATTCGAAGGGTTTCTCTGGCGGACACCTTTTTTCAAATCAAACCATAAATTCTTGATTAAATTGACATCTGGGCTTTGAGTGGGCTACTCGAGAACCTTAAAATTTTTTGTTGAAGCCATTTCATGGTGCTCTTACTTTTTATGTTTTGGATTCGCAACTCCCAAACTGAAGGCAATACATTTTTTTCTAAAATTTCCTGGTATTTCTTCGAATTCAAAATTCCATTGATAACAACAAACTTTCCTGTACCAGAAGCACGAAAGTATCTTCAAAGAAGCAAACTACCACCACCACGTTCAACCGCAGGATGGATGTTTTTTTTTTCCTCGAATGCAGTATTTGATTTTCGCCAAACATACCGTTGCTCGTTGTTCCCCAATAATTCAATTTTGGTCTCGTCTGCCTAGAGAACTTCCTTTCAGAATGCAAATCTAGCATTTTGATGATCTTTGGCGTACTTTAAATGAACTTCTTTGTGCGCTGTTCGTAGCACAAGTTTTCTTCGTGCAACTCTTCCATGCAGATCATTCTTTCTCAATGTACGACGTACAGTTGAGGGATGAACATCGATCTTACACAGTCTTAATATTTAACAAACATCACCCGCAGTCACTCGTGGATTCTTTCAATCCGTCTAGGTGCACGTTCTGAAATCTTGCAAGGTCCTCCACACCTTGATAGAATTTTGATTGTTCCAAAACCTTTCCATTTCTTTATAACTGCAGCAACCGTCGTAAATGGAATTCGATGTTCTTCTCCTGTCTTCCTATAACGTTTTCCAGACTCGTTTGCAGCAATAACAGATCTCTTAAGTTCTGTATACAGCTCTTTACCATGACGACCCATTGTTACCAATGGCTTGTAGTCATCCGTCTTCCATGAAAATTCACAGAGAAAATTCCACAACTTAGAATTGCCAACAATATCTAATTAATAAACAGCCAACTACTGATAAAAATTTTAAATTCTTCAAGCCTAAAGCGGACACACAAAGTATTAAATAATTTTGTAAATAAAAGTACAAAAATTTTTGAATTTTACTTTTTTATTTTCCCCAAATTCTTTAATGTTTTCCATTATATGTTGGAGTTAAACTAATTTTTTTAACTTCTAGAATGTGAGGACAGCCTCTTTGAGAAATGAACAAGTGTCCTAATTTTTTTTTAATCCACTGCTACGATTTTCAGTATGTAGATGCAACACTGTATAATGAATTGTCGACCATACCAGCAGGAAACTTTAAAAATCTAATAAATTTTTAGTTTCTATAGTTTAAGGAGTTTACTCAAGGCATTAAGGATACCTACTCCTGGTTTGCTGAAACTGAGATATTCTCTACTTTAATGTTCAAATTTATCTTTTTTACCAAGTACTACGAGAGAACAGAAGCTGTTCTCTGCGTTTCTTGGTCACGACAATTTGAGATCTGTAATCATGATAGAACATGGTAATTGTATCAGTGAGGTCCATTTAGTCTTGAATTTCGTGACATCCGTTTTTTAAATTTCCATCACTTATTCTTCTATAAAGGAAAATGGAAAATATGGTTGACTTGTATACAATGTAAGGTCGATTGCAGAAAGAGATCCATCAGGTAGTACGTCGACACACTGACAAACTAGGTTCGAACTCTAACAGGTAAGATTTCTCAGAGTAATTATTGCATTAATGCGTTAGTTTGAGGTTGTTACTTATACAGGGTGTTCAAAAAGTCGCGCTACAGTTGGAAAATTTATTTATTATACGAGGGGCGGTCAGAAAATAAGTTTACACGGCATATAATTTCGTAACTAAATGACCTACATTGATTACGTTTGTATCAGGTGAATTCGTAAGTGTTGGCAACACTGCACGTCGATTCGGCTGCCATCTACCGTACATTGGTTATAAGAGTCAGTTGAACATGGCGGCTGATGATAATTGTGTTACAAAAAATAAGATGTTTTAGGACTAGAAAATATGAATGCATAAAGGCAGCACAACTGAAACATATTCTGTACTCCTAAACGGAGTACAGAGGGTTGACAAAAGTACACACTTTTTTTTTTCCAAAATTATTTGTTTTGATTATAAGTCAATAAATGGAAAGGGAAAAGGAACACGATTCTAAATATATTAACTCAATTAATGTTATTTAATGACTTTTATAATCAGATTTAAAAAAAAAATAAGGTGTCTATTTACTTTTGTCAACCCTTCGATTTTTAAAATAATTTGCACATAAAATATTGTCGGGTAGTTAGTAAAATTTGAATTGTTTTAGAATTCATAATTTACTCTTAAGCATTCCAACACACAAAATATAATCGAAATTAAAAAATGCACTGTCAAAGACTAGATCAATCAATGAGGGGATTAAAAAACTTGAATAGGAAGAACACAAATCACCAGTCGATGTTCATAAAAATTTCAGTTTAGCTGCACATCAACAATACTGTACTTTTATTAAATCTAAAAATTAGAATGGTTTGTTCAACAATTTATATACTTCGCTCGACCATTAATGCAGAAAAAAGTACTAAAATCTGAACAATAAAAGCTCAAATTCATAAAACTACGCCATCTTCGGTTTTTAAATTAATTTGCATGGTATCTTTCCGAAAGTGCAGAAACTAGAATGGTAGGTCGAATATTTAATAGAGTTTACTTAATGACAATGAAGTAAAATCTAATAGTTCATCTCGACCTTCCATCGGCTAACAAAAATTAACCCTTGACTTTTAAAAAACTTACAAGATTCTCTGTATGCGGAACAGAACAACCCTGCTCAATTACTTAATTGGATCTGATTACCATGTGCATATTTCAAAAGATTTAGGATCTGTAGTAACCCTAGCCCTTCTATTCAATAGAATAACGCGGAGAACACTTTACAGTATAATACTAAAACACATATGACCCAAGTACACTATAAATAACTATTTTTTTTTAGCCATTCCCTAATTTTTAATTCTTCTGTTCAAATGGGTAGGAAATAAAATAGAGCTGGATTGCAATAAAAAAAAATCTACAGCTTACTGAATCAGTATATACAGGGTGTTTCAGGAGGAAAGGTCAATACTTCGGGAGGTGATAGTATCGGTCATTGTGAGAAAAAAAGTTCATATGAACATGTGTCTAATTCTGAATGGTTACGGAGATAGAGCTGTTTGAATCTGATGCGCGCGCAGCTCTTCCTCCCCCTTCCCTCCCCTATAACCTTGAACCATGTAAGCTGTAATGTAAGCATGTAGCATAAGCCAATCGACAGCTGACTGTTGTGAGTGACACTGTTTGGTGTTTGGAGCAGTGTTAAGAATGCCACACACCTTCACAGATGCCGAATATGCAGATATGGTGTATGTCTACGGTTTTTGCGATGGAAGTGCGACAGCTGCTGTTGCAGAATACCGTCGACGGTTTCCGAACCGCAGAATTCCGGATCGAAGTGTTTACGAGGGTTTTCAAAACATTGCGTGAGATTGGTACACTTCCCAGCGCTCATGTTTCATCTGAACGTGAAGGTCAACAAGATGTGGATGAAGTGGAAAACATTCTTCAATTGGGAGAGCATAGTCCGACTACCAGCTCACGAAGAATTTCTACACGTCTCGGTGTACCACACACAAGAGTATGGCGAACATTACGTGAGGAAGGCTTGCATCCATAATTATCATGTACAGCGTGTACAACACCTTCAACCAGGAGACGCTGCCATGCGACTGGAATTTTGTCATTGGGTAAATACTAATCGCCGATTGCTTCGATTAATACTGTTCACCGATGAAGCTACTTTCACCCGTGACGGTATCAACAACACTCGTAACTCTCATCGGTGGTCAGACGAAAATCCAAATGCCACTGTGGAAACAAATTTTCAACATCGCTTCTCTGCCAATGTGTGTGGTGCGGTATCATCGATGATCAGCTGATTGGCCCTGTTACTTTAGAGAATCGTCTTACAGGACAGTTACCTAGAATTTCTGCAAGATGAATTGCCAGGACTATTGGAGGATGTTCCTTTGGCTACACGCGCTGGTATGTACTTTCAGCATGACGGAGCTCCTCACATTCTACCCGTCTGGTGATGCAATACCTAAATCAATCTTTCCCTGGTCAATGGATCAGCCACGGTGGTCCCATTCAATGGCCACCAAGGTCTCCAGACCTCTCTCCGTTAGATTATTGTTTGTGGAGGTGGATGAAAAGTCAAGTTTACAAAAGAAAGATGGATACACGAGACGAATTGCTCGCGCGCATTTTGGATGCTGCTGCCCGCAAAAAAGAACATCAAGATCAACTCAGACGAACAACACGCGATCTTCGCACACGAGTTGCAAAGTGCAGTGAGGTTGACGGTGGGATTTTCGAAAACGTATCGTAAACTAACAAATTTGTAATTTCTGTATCTGATACCATTCAAAATGCCAATGTTTAAACATTAAATGTTAGAAACAGTAATTGGTTTCTCTTTCTTGATTACCATTAACAATGTTTTTGTATTTGTAGATTCAAACAGCTCTATCTCCGTAACCATTCAGAATTAGACACATGTTCATAAGAACTTTTTTTCTCACAATGACCGATACTATCACCTCCCGAAGTATTGACCTTCCTCCTGAAACACCCTGTATTTTGGAAGATCTTGAATCTGGGCAGTTCATTTCGCTGTTTTTTACCTACCTAGCCCTCGCTAAGCGCCAAATCAGTGATCACACTTTCCTTTGACTTTTATTTTGATCCAGAAAATCGTTATTCGTTAATGAACGAAACGTCATTTATTTTATACTTTTATTTCACGACTTCCTTATAATTTATAAAGGAACTTAAACATTTTGATTAAATTAATAATTCTTTCTTTAAAATCTTGAGTCTTTTGCCTCTCTCAGGTTGATGAGGTTGATAGAAGGAGGAATATTCCAGCAGTGGGGCAGAAATCTAATGAGGAAAGCGTTGAAATGCATTACAAACGATGCGAAAGACCAAGGACAAAAAGACACCTTGCGCCCACTAGTCTTGACAGACGTATTAGGAATATTTGCTATCTTGATCGGAGGTTGGTTGGTGTTTGGGTATCCACCCGGTTGGTTGGTACACTCATATTGTGCAATATTTATTCTATATCTGCAACTGAGTCGTAGCTGTCATCGCATTTATAACAATATCATACAAGAACGTTTTTAAATACAACAAAAAACGTTTCTGCAAAACATAATTTGTAAGAATGACGTTTATGATTCTAATGAATGGATTTAGCATAAGGTTGCCAGTGAAATTTATTGTTTCACTATTAACTGTCAACTTAACCGGTTACAGTTACTAATTTTTCTGATGATTTATGAAAGAAAATGCTAACCTATAATGATAGTTTTTAAGTGATGTCCAATACAGACTTCTACAGAGCTCAGCGTAGCCAGCCACTGCAGGAGCAGTGGGGGCTGCAGCCTCCGAGTTCAGGGACCCACATCCTTATTTAATATTGTCCACATTTTTGCTCTTTACTTTTTATTTTTATTTCTGGCTAACTGAGTATGATTGATCGGACGGGTTCTTGCAATTACAAACGTTTTGCTGGTTTGATTATTTGTTTCTAAACTTTATTTATGGGTTGATTACAGTGGAATCTGGAGACATATAGCTTTAATCCAGAAATTTCAAACGCCAAAAACACGAAAATCACTTTGAAGATTTGTCCGAACTTGTGAGATTACAAGAAATAGGTTATAATTTACAATTTCATAGTGCTTTTCATAACAGTTTCGGTTTGAAGGTAAGTTCCGGCCCCCAGAGTGTACTCCGGTCCATTTGAAAAAAATGTCTGAAGTTTGTTTTCATATATCTCCAAAACAGAAAGTAACTAACTAATGTTTCAATAAAATTTTATACGTGTATTCAGGGTATGAAAGCTAAACAACTCTCCAAATTTCACTAAAATCAGTACCGTACATATATAAAAAGTTTAGCTCTTAATTTTTACTTTCACTTTAACTTTTGTATCGGGCTTTTATATTTAAATTTATTTAAACGAAGTAAAAAAAAAAAAAAAAAAATTGGCTACTTGAGAATCCACGATAAAAATCCCAATTCGTCATAAAAACTATGTTCATAAATGCGAGACCAAAAATAGTTTAAATATGAAAAAAACACTCCGTACAATTTTTGCAAAAAATCTGAGCACAAGGTACGCACCAATAAGACTTTTATTAAAGGGTCGCCTGAAGATCAGGGTCCCCAGCCTTCTTCAATTAGCTTTATAAGGCTAACTAACGAAGGCTGGGGGCCCTGATCTTCAGGTGATCCAAATTTCTTTTAAAGTTTACCACGACGACGACATAAAACGAGCTTCGGTTAACTGAACTAAAATAAATATGAAACATGTACTTTTGAAATAAGTAAAATTTGTTTATTTTTTCACTAGGTCTGACTGTCGCTCTCGTTGTGCTCATCATCGAGATTCTCTATGCCAAACTGAAACTCAAGAATGATCGAAAGGACTGAGAAAACTAAACAATTGTACTCCAAATAAAGGGTGATCAAAAAGTAACGCAACCCATGGGAAAACGATTTATTTCAGAGCAAGTGCTGGAAGTGGGCACCGTTCTGTGCTTCACACAAGTGGATACGGCGATTCATGTTCTTAAAGACCCTTTGCAACGTTTCCTGTGAAATTGCATCAACACACTTCTGAATCATCGCCTGCAACAGAAGGAAAAAATCAATTATGTGCGTTTCTCCATGGGTTGCGTTACTTTTTGATCACCCCTATGCAGTTACTTATTTTGTTGTCTTACTACATTTTTTCCGAAATGGAATAATCCACATTATTAATCTCTTCAAAAACTGCTTCAGATAACTATGATAATATACACATCATTTCAGAAGTATTACAATAAATAAACCATTTTCAATATTAATGTTCACAAACCTAGTAAATTTTCACCTGCATATATGCCGTTTCTTGTCCTAATTGTCTATATTATCTTCTAATCATGTCATGATATTGAAAGAACTGGTTTAAATTGTGACAGAAAAAGCCCTTAAATTTTGGAATTTTATCCTTTTTATTGGGAAAATATTTTTGAGTTTCAAACTAAAATTCTTCTTCAGGTTCTATTTGACAACACTTTCTGAAATCAAGCCAAAGTACAAACACATACTGCTTTCATAATTTGGTGATCTTCAGGTGATCCCTAATAATAATAATAATTAGGGATCACCTGAAGATCAAGGCCCACAGCCTTCTTTAGTTAGCCTTATGAGGCTAACTAACGAAAATATCACGTCAAGGGCGTACAGTTGACCTGACGATTGGTTGGTTAAGTCGTGATATTTTCGTTAGTTAGCCTTATAAGGCTAACTAACGAAGGTTGGGGGCCCTGATCTTCAGGTGATCCATAATTAGTAATGTCTGACGGAAGTTTGCGCAGTAAGTGAATCGAGTCTAAAATTAATTTTAAAGGATTACTTCAAAATCGAAAGTATGGTGCATATATCTAAGAAAATTTTTTAAATTATTCGAGTACAGTACTTCGGGAATGTACTAGAACTAGTCAAAAAAATAACTGACATTACTCCCACTTACCTCAGAGTGACTCAGACTCACTTTTCCTATCCACGTGTATGTATCCATACGCATAAATGCTTACAACTCCGGAAAAAATCCTCCCAAAAAATTAAATTTAAAAAATTCGAAAAAGAGATCACCTGAAGATCAGGGGCCCCATGTATTCTTGTTTTTTGCTTTACAATACCAAATATAATAATAAATTAAAATGAATGCCCGGCTAGGTCAACTGTACGCCCTTGACGATTGGTTAAGTTAAGTTGTGATATTTTCGTTAGTTTTAACGAAGATATCATTTGGTAATTGAGGCTGGGGGGGGGGGGCCTGATCTTCAGGTGATCCCAAAAAAGTTAAGATTGATCAAACAATATAGTTGACAATGTATGAGATGCATTTGTTTTTTCATGATTGGTTTCCAAATAAACGGGTTCTCCAATCTCTCTCTCTCTCTCTCTCTCTTCTCTCTCTCTCTCTCTCTCTCTCTCTCTCTCTTCTCTCTCTCTCTCTGGTCGGAACGGGAGCTGCTTGGCGTCGATCTGAACGTGGGAGGGACGAACTATAGGTTAATCTTGGTGTACAGACTTCCGCATCTCCACCTCGAGGAGGATACAGCCCTGTACACCGAACTCCGTAGCCTGCTAGGGGATAGGGTGTGTAATTTTAGGAGACTTCAACTGTCGCGGCAAAATGTGGGAAGACAGTCCTGACTGCTGATGCTGAAGGGAGGAGGCTAGTTGACTTTGCTGATGAGAACTTCCTCACTCAGTGGGTCAATGAGCCTACACGAGGCGAAAGAGTTCTAGACTTAGTATTCACGACCGAAGACAACCTCGTCACTGGCCTCACCGTTGACGAATCGTTGGGCGGGAGTGATCACGGTCTGATTAGGTTCCGTGTCTGCGTCCCTCGGGTTAAGCGTAGTAACTTGAGAGGCAGTAAGCTCGATCTACGGCGGGCGGACTTTGTTAGCCTCAGGGATAACGTAGGTGAGATGGGGTTAAAGGTCTGCGGAGTGCATTCCGGGACGAGTTTATGGTGCTGCAGTCTGCTGCCATACCCTCAAAACTGGTCACCCCTGCTTCAACGCAGCCTAAGTGGTTCAGTCGTGACATCGCTTCGGCTATCCGAAATAGGAAAGTAGCGTATAGGAGGGCGAAGGCCAATCGTTCCCATGAGAACACTGAAGCGTATGTCCGCCTGCGTAAGGAAGTGAAGGCGAAGGTTAGGCTAGCGAAACGTAACGAAGAACTACGGGTGGCAAGCCTCTGCAAGGGGAACCCTAAGGAGTTCTTCAGTTATGTTAATAGTAGAAAGCCCATTAGAAGCGGCGTTCTGCGGACCTCCGACGCGAACATCGCTAATGTGCTTAATGAGTACTTTGCGGGAGTGTTCACCAGGGAGGATACTCGCGTCATCCCTGAGCCAGGCGTCAGGCACGAAGGTGCTGGCCTGGATAGTGTTCGATGTACCGCGAGAGTCGTTGCCGATAGAATAGACAAACTGAGCTCGTTTAAGGCTCCTGGGCCAGACCAGTTTCTCCCCAGAGTGTTACGGCAGGTGCACGACCAGGTGGCTCCCCACCTGGCTACAGTCTTCAACAAATCGTTGGAGACGGGCCAAGTGCCTGGTGACTGGAGGGAAGCTAACGTGATCCCTATCTTTAAGAAAGGGGATCACGAAAGTCCAGGGAACTGTCGTCCCATTAGTCTCACTTCAGTGGTAGGTAAATTATTAGCGGGGATAATAGTGGATAGGATCGTTGACCATTTGGATTCGTACAAGCTGCTTGGGGACCCCCAACATGGGTTTAGACGGCATAGGTCGTGTCTCACCAACTTGCTCGAGTTTTTCCACGTCATGTTGGGTGAGTATGATAAGAGTAGGGCGATTGATATACTTTATCTCGACTTTCAGAAAACCTTTGATAAGGTACCTCACCGCCGGCTAATGGCGAAAGTCCGCGCGCTGGGTATCGGTGGGGAAGTAGGTAGGTGGATTGAAAACTGGCTGAAGAATAGGCGGCAGAGGGTTGTAATTAAAGGGGTTAGTTCGGGTTGGGCCTCGGTCACTAGTGGGGTTCCTCAGGGTTCCGTTTTGGTGCCACTGTTGTTTATCATTTACATAAATAATATCGACGGTGGCATCGTCAGTCGGATCGCCAAATTCACTGATGACACCAAGCTTGGAACCAATGTTGGGACGCCCGAAGCGATCGAGCAACTGCGTGCGGACCTAGGTAGGATAGGAGAGTGGTCCGAAAAATGGCAAATGCCGTTTAACTTGAGTAAATGCAAGGTGATGCACATTGGTTACGCCAATCCCAAGTCGGACTACTGATTTGGAAAAGGATTTGGGTGTCCTAATTAGCAGCGACCTTAAGTTTACGAAACAGTGCGTAGAGGTGGAAAAGAAAGCCCAGAAGCTGTTGGGTTATATCAGGAGGCAATTTCAGTTTCGGAACAAGGAGACTGTGCTCTCTCTGTACAATTTCCTGGTGCGGCCGCACCTGGAGTATGCTGTGCAGTTCTGGTCGCCCACCCTCAGGAAAGATATTAAGAGGCTGGGGCGAGTGCAGGCGAGGGCCACAAAGTTAATCCCTCCGTTAGGCATATGGGCTACAATCGACGCTTACGCGCCCTGAACTTGTTTTCGCTAGAAATTCGGAGGCTGCGCGGTCAACTCATCGAGGTTTTCAAGCTCTTACACCGATTCAACGATGTCGATTTTACAGTAGAAGCATGTTTAGTTTAAATGAGAACCCAACTCGCAACAATGGTTGGAAGTTGGATTTGAAACGGTTTAGGACTAGTGTATGTGGGAATTACTTTACGTATAAGATCTGTGACACGTGGAACAGGTTACCTTCAGAAGTTGTGAACAGTTCCTCTGTGGATCACTTCAAGAAAAGGCTAGACCAAATCTTGCACACTATTTGAGGGTGTAGAAAATTTTGCCTGGCACCCGTTACCATTGGTACCTCCTCGGTATGGGCCTAAGGCCTTTTGAGGTACTTCTTTTCCTTGTAACTCCTTGTAACTCTCTCTGAAAACAGAAAAAGCAGTTATCCCCACCCCTCACTCCTTCGGAATGAAATTTAGAATTTATTTATCATACAATGTATCACTAAAATGGAATATATGCTTTAAACTTCTGAATTAATAAACAATTGCTTGCACATTTGCTTGGAACATTCCGAGAATTATGTACGTGTGAATAAATGTGTATATTTTTTTCAATTTTTATTTGTTTCTGAACTTTTTTATGTACAGTAAAACTGTTATTTGTTACCTCTTTACAATATATATATATATATATATATATATATATATATATATATATATATTATAAAGAGGTAACAAATAACAGTTTTAGAACACAGAATGGTGCTCATTAGGATGTTATTAGACGAAAGCGCTTGAGCACCATTCTGTGTTTCCTTTCCTTCGTGGTTTTATTCATCATAAATATTTTTCACGTGTTACTTTCGTGAAATAATTTTCATATATGTGTGTGTGTGTGTGTGTGATAAACCGTGGTAATTTATAATTAAGTACGGTGACATGATACTTAGTTGAATAACATTTAGTTATTTGGGTCACCAGTTGATTTATCAGTCAAGAAGGAAAAAAAAAATAGATTGCATGGCTTTTTCCTTTAATTGATAACGAATAAACGTTCATATTGATAACAATACATTTGCTTAAATTGAATGTGCAATAATACAATTTCATATTTGGAATCAATGTTAATTACGATGAAGGACAAATGCACGGTACATAAATGGAAGTTAAATCAGAATATTAAACGAATTATAAGATACACGCAGATGAATTTCAGAGACTTTTAGGGTTGAACAGAATGACAAGTAAGCCAAGGCGGGGGCTTGTTTAAACAGACGTTACATCTTCAAAAGGCAAGCGATGACTGAAGAACTTTGGTAAATTTTCTTAAAGTCTGCTTACGGTATCACGGCGAACGCTTTGAAGAAGTCAACCACTGTGTCAAGCTTTGGTGACAAATGTTCCCTGAAGCACAAGGAGTCTCTCGTCGTAGCTTGGAAAACCCTTCGCAAGGGCGACCCTTTCCAGTGTCACTCGATACGAAAAGCAAATCCTAGTGATCAGCGTCCGCGACTACGAGTCAGTGGTTTCGGTTTGAAACGTGATATATATATATATATATATATATATATATATATATATATATACAGGGTATTTCATAAGATGTGGGACGCACTTTCAGGATGGATTCAGGACCTGAAAAACAATGAAAAAAGTATATATGAACATATGCTCGAAATCACTTTGTTTCCAAGTTGTTGTTGTTGTTGTTGGTTAGCCGATCAGCCCATCCTGATCGAGCAAGCCGGCGGCACGCAGGTAACCGATCGCCCTCTCCGGAGTGGACCAGAGGTTCAGCGCACTAGTGATGTGTTGTGTTCGTTGTTGTGCTAGAGCGGTACAGTCTGTCATAATGTGTTCAGTTGTTTGTGGTGTGTCCTGGCACAGGTGGCAGGTGTCGTCTGTGGAGTTGTCTAGTCTGTGTTTATATGTCCGTAAGTTGGGGTGATGTCCACATCGGAATCGTGCTAAGTTAACTCGATCCGATCTGCTCAGGCTGATCTCTGACCTGTTAATGGGTGGCGGCTTCGCACCTAGGACCGCATTCGGACCGAGTCGTGTCAGTGCTTTGTGGGTTTGGTGTGTGTGTGTGTTTTCTGTACTGTGTGATGTCTGTGGGGCGTAGTATGGAATGGAGTATTTGGTTATAATGTCTCTCTGGTGTTACCTTAATGGTGCGAGGTGTCGGTACATGATTGTACATGTAGTGGCAAGGGTGTTGTGGGTTAGTTGTCGCTGCTGCCATGAATTGTGTTCCTCTCATGTCTAAATGTTCCCTAACTTTCAGTATTTTTGTTTCTGTGTGCAGGTGTTCTATTGGTGTTGTTTGAGTGCATCCCGTAATGGTACGAAGTGCGTTGTTTTGTATTGTCTGTAAGGTGTTTATGTGTGTGTTTGAGATAATGGGTGCCCAGCATGGGCTACCATAGTCCATAACTGAGCGAATATATTGTTTGTATATGAGTGATGTTGTTTCCTGCTGGTTTCCAAAGTTTGTGCCTGTAAGTGCCCTAAGCGTGTTAAGTCTTGACGTACATTTGTTTTTAATGTCCTGAATGTAGTTTGCAAAAGATAATGTGTTGTATGTGACCACAAGTATTTTGCTCCTGTGGTGTTGTTTAGTGTAAGCTGTGGAGTTATCTGGTGTTCTTTTGTGTTGCTTGTAAGCAAGGTGATGGTTGATTTTGTGGGCGCTACTTTGAGTCTATTGTGTGTGAGCCAGTCTTGTATACTGTTTATGTATGTTTGTAGGTTATTTGTAGCGGTGTCGATGTTGTGTGGTGGATGTTAGAGTGATGTCATCTGCATATGATAAGGTAAGCTTGTTATCTATGGGTGTTGGAATGTCATGCATGTATAAGTTGAACAGTGTTGGTGAGAGAACAGAGCTTTGAGGGACCCCGTTCGGAAAAAGCTTGTTTTTGGATGACTTGCCATTAAATGTGACATGTGAGTATCTTCCTGAAAGAGGGTTGCTCAGCAATCTTTTAGTGTTATTGTGCAATGTGCATGTTTGTGTTGAGTATTTTGTTTAAATGAGAGGGAAGCGTGGGATAGCATCAAATGCTTTACTGATGTCTATTGTTGCTAATAGTGTACGTTGAGCTGGTCGTCTGGAGTTGATGCCACCCGTGATGTGCTGCGTGAGGTTAGTGAGTAATGTCGTGGTTGAGTGGTGAGGTCTGAATCCATGTTGAGTAGGCGATAGTGGTATGTGTGGGTTGGTGATTTGTAAGATTAGTCTTTCTGTTACTTTGGAAGGTGTGCATAGTAAAGTAATGGGTCTATAGGAAGCTGGTTCTGTTGGATTTTTGTTTGAGTAGTGTAATAATTTTACCTTGTTTCCATATGTCAGGAATAATACAGTGTTGGTATGAATATGTGCTGATGTTTGTGAGCTATTATTCCCTGTGGGCCCAAGTGTTTAAGGTGTATGTTAGATATGTTGTATGGTCCAGTAGCCTTCGAATTCTTAATGTTTTTGATGATCTTGGTGGTCTGGGCTGTATTGAAGAGTGTAATGGTCGTGTCGAGTCTGTAGATTTTCTTGTGTCTTTCTGTTTGTCTGTCTGCGTGTTTCTGGTTGTTGTCTCTGTTTAAGTGACTTATCTTTGCGTAGTGATTAACTAGAATGTTAGCTTGTTGTGTATATGTTGGGATATTATTTTGGCTGCGACAGATAGCCGCGTGTGAGCTGTGAATACCGCTGTTAGAGTGGGTAATGCTGTTCATAGTCTTGTATAGCCTGGATGTATCTGTGGAGTGGTTTAGTGTTGTTATGAATTCCCTAAATGTTTGTTTGTGTTTCTTTGAGTTTGTTGTTTATTTCTGTGCTGAGCTGTTGTATCTGCTGTTTTATGGTTTCTGTGTGTGGTGTTTGCGTGTTATGTTTGAGGTTGTTACGTTGCCTTATGAGGTGGGCTATTTCTCTAGTGTGATTTGGGTTGTACTTCCTAATGTTGCCCTCGGGTATTTGTTTGCATTATTGATGATCTGATTAAATGTCTTGAGTGTTGTATTGATGTTTATGATGGGTGTGCTGTTTAATGTGGTGAATTATTCCTCAGTCTGTATTTTGAACTGTTCCCAATCAGCTTTCTTGTAATTTCTGTAAGTGTGCCTAAGGCTGTTGGGGCAGAGTGCAGAACGTGTTGTAATGATGATGGGCAGGTGGTCTGATGACAGTTGTTTTTCTGTTCTCCAGTGTGTATGTGTTGCTAGTGAGGGAGAACAGAACGTTATGTCTGGGGAGGAGTTTGAGTATCCTGCTTGATGTGGTATGTGTGTATGTTCTTCTGTATTGTTAAGAATGAAGAGGCTGTTTAGTTGTGTGGCTATGTTGGCGCCTCTGGTGTTGCTTTGGTTATGCAGGTACCAACTAGTGTCTTTAGCGTTGAAGTCTCCTCCTAAGATGACATTAGTGAGAGAGGCCAGATTGTGTAACTGTGGATTGTAATTGGCTGGCACCTGAGGTGAACTATCTGGTAGGATGTAAACGTTGATTAGTGTGGTGTTGTGTTTTGCGCGTGTTTTAATGTTACGGAGGTCCGGTGCTAGTGTCTCCGAGCAACTGATATAATGAGCAAACCAAGCTGCCTGTATTTCTATCGTGTTATCTGCTTGGATTGTGTTTGTAATGTTTTGGGTGGGATCAGTGTAGCTAATGCTTTACAGCCCATTTTGTGTTCCAGCAAGTATCCGCCTTAAATTTACCGCCGCTCCTCCAACTCAACAGTTCTGGCGCTGATTGGTCTACCACCATCTGAAACTCGCTTGTTGAATGATCCTGTATCACCAATACGCTCGTCTATCTCTAAAAGGTCTTCTTATCAGGCAGACGGCGATTCGGAAACCTTTCCGCACACACGTCTTACTGCGCCGCATTACACTCGGCAAGTCCATATATGAGATGTATGTCTGCCATTTCTCTGTTTGAATAAGCCTCCATTCTCACTTCAAATGCACACTATCATTGAATAGCACAAAAACTTAATGGTTTTTTTTCACTGGACTGCACTTATTTACGGTAAGAAGTTACGAATACGAACAATGAAACACCGCGATGAACCTCTGCCTGACTGATGGCTGTACGCTCAACGATATTGAAACATGTCATAGAGTGTACGAAACATTACAATCGGCAAGGCCATACATGAAATAAGTCTCGTACACACTCACATTGTCGGCAAGCAGTGTTTGTAAACAGTTTGCGGAAAGAATTGCTGGAACACAAAACGGGCTGTAACTCGGAAACAGCGATTTCGGGTATATGTTTATATAAACTTTTTTCATTGTTTTCAGGTCCTGAATCCATCCTGAAAGTGCGTCCCGCATGTTATGAAACACCCTGTATATATATATATATATATATATATATATATGGGCCTATCTATATTTCCACCAGGGATAGGGAATCGATAAACCGATAAAATTGAAATTACTAGGGGCACTCAATATATTTTGCCCCACCCTTTTTTCTTAGCTAAATAATAGGCCATGAGGCTGAAATGTCTTTTGGGCCGTAAGTTTGAACTTTCTGCGCTTCACATAACCGGATTTTTCCAGTTTGAACCTCCCCTCCTTGTATAAAACCGCTTTTAAACGCCCTTGTATCAAACCGATGGTTAACGCAGTTTCGAAAATGGCGTCTGACAGTGATGTGCGTCGTAAACAGAGAGCTGTTATCGAGTTCTTAACCGCAGAGAAGAAAACAGTTGGAAATATTCACAAACGTCTACAAAACGTTTACGGAGATGCTGTTGTTGATCGAAGCACAGTTGGACGCTGGTCTAAACGTGCGAGATCATCGGAGAGGGAGAGCCAGCCTCGACGATGAGCCACGCAGCGGTCGCCCGGCATCGGCTGTGACATCTCACACTGTGCAACGTGCTAACAGCATCATTCGATCAAATCGGCGCGTCACATACAAGGAGCTATCACTAGAGCTACGAATTAGTGAAAGTGTGAGTATGATAATTCAGCAACTGGGATACTCAAAAGTGTGTTCACGTTTTGTTCCTCGCCGACTGAAGATCACAAAGCCCAAAGAAAAGAAACTGCTTCTGAGTCGTTGGTTCGATAAGAGACAGAAAGGGATGGCTTCCTTTCACGAATTGTGACTGGGGATGAGACTTGGGTACACTATTTTGAACCTGAAACAAAACGTCAATCCATGGAGTGTCATCACGCAGACTCCCCACACAAGAAAAAGTTCAAAATGGCTCCCTCTGCAGGAAAGGTTATGGCCACTATCTTCTGGGGTGATTCTGGTAGACATTATGAAGAAAGGACAAACAATCAACTCAGAGGCATATATTGCTACCCTACAGACTCCAGAGACGTATAAAGCGAGTTCGACCGGAGAGAAAAATGGAAGACGTCCTTCTTTTGCAAGATATCGCAAGACCACACAACAGTTTGCAAACAAGAGAGGCCATCACAAAAATGGGCTTGACTGTGTTACCCCACCCTCCATACAGCCGGATCTGGCACCTTCAGACTTCCATTTGTTTGGGCCAATGAAGGATGCTATTCGTGGAAGAAAGTTTCAGAGTGACAATGAGGTTGTTGAGGAGGTTAAGAGGTGGCTCCAGCGGACTTTTACCAGCAAGAAATAAAGGCCCTCATTTCGAGGTGGATGGAGGAAAGCCGCAGAAAAGGATGGAGACTATGTGGAAAAATAAAAACTTGTAAAAAAGGTATGTAACTACTCGTGTACAAAATTTCTGGAACTTACGAGGAAACTTGGAAAGAAAAAAAAAAGGTGGGGCAAAATATATTGAGTGGCCCTCGTATTAGAACCGAAACTGAAAAAAACGAAACCGAAAAAATATGGAAAAAAAAAATCAATGAAATCGGAACTGGAACTGAAATAAGACGAAATGAAAAACTAAACCCGTTATTGGAAGCGTAATAAATAGTTCTTATTTAAGTTTCATTTACGCCCTACTAATTTTATTTAAAATAACAACACATGAAATAGAAAGACGAGTTAGAGATAGAGAATAAGCAAAGAAAAACAAAAAGTATTTTCAAGTGTTTTTATTATGAGAAATTTTTAAATAGTCTAAAAAAGCCCCCATTGACAGGAAACTCCTCCCTGTACAATCTTTAAGTTATAAGCCTTTATAAATGAAAGAGAATCACCTGGTAAAGGATTAACGTAGGTCGTAGACCCTTATACAGTGAGAATTATTTTTATGACAGGCAGACGGCAGGTCATTTTTATCATTTTAACAGCTGGCTACTTTTACACGATTATGCGGGTCATGTCAGGATTTTCAAATCTTTACCTCACTCATATTAAAAAAAATAAATTTACATGTATTCATTTACAAGTGTTTTATTTTATAGGCCTAACTATTTTTTTAATATAATTGACTGAAAATTATTAAACATTTTTTATTACAACTTTATAACTTTTAAGAGTGTTACAAGGACAAGAAGTACCTCAAAAGGCCTTGCGGCCCACACCGAGAGGTACCAATAGCAACGAGTGCCAGGGAAAAATTCTGTCACCCTCAAATAGTATGCAAGATTCGGTCTAACCTTTTCTTGAACTGATCCACAGAGGAACTGTTCACAACTTCTGAAGGTAGCCTGTTCCACGTGTCACAGAACTTATAGGTAAAGTAATTCCCACACACACTAGTCCTAAACCGTTTCAAATCCAACTTCCAACCAGTGTTGCGAGTTGAGTTATTATTTAAACTAAACATGCTTCTAAAATCGACATCGTCGAACCCGTGTAAGAGCTTGAAAACCTCGATGAGTTGACCGCGCAGACTCCGAGTTTCCAGCGAAAACAAATTCAGGGCGCGTAAGTGTCGATTGTAGCCAATATGCCTAACGGAGGGATTAACTTTGTGGCCCTCGCCTGCATTCGCTCCAGCCTCTCAATATCTTTCCTGAGGGTGGGCGACCAGAAATACACAGCATACTCCAGGTGCGGCCGCACCAGGGAATTGTACAGAGAGAGCACAATCTCCTTGTTCCGAAATCGAAATTGCCTCCTCATATAACCCAACAGATTCTGCGCTTTCTTTTCCACCTCTACGCACTGTTTCGTAAACTTAAGGTCGCTGCTAATTAGCACACCCAAGTCCTTTTCCAAATCAGTCGCCTCGATATTACTCCCCAACATGTAGTAGTAGTCCGACTTGGGATTGGCGTAGCCAATATGCATTACCTTGCATTTACCAAAGTTAAACAGCATTTCCCATTTTTCGGACCACTTTCCTATCCTACGTAGGTCCGCACGCAGTTGCTCGATCGCTTCAGGCGTCCCAACATTGGCCGCAAACTTGGTGTCATCAGCGAATTTGGCGATCCTACTGATGATGCCGGTGTCGATATCATTTATGTAAATGATAAACAACAGTGGTCCCAAAACGGAACCCTGAGGAACCCCACAAGTGACCGAGGCCCAACCCAAGGTAGCCCCTTTAATTTCAACCCTCTGCCGCCTATTCTTCAGCCAGTTTCCAATCCAGCTTCCTACTCTCCCATCGATACCCAGCGCGCGGATTTTGGCCATTAGCCGGCGGTGAGGTACCTTATCAAAGGCTTTCTGAAAGTCGAGATAAAGTGTATCAATCACCCTACTCTTATCGTACTCACTCCATATGACGTGGAAAAACCCGAGCAGGTTGGTGAGACACGACCTATGCCGTCTAAACCCATGTTGGGAGTCCCCAAGCAGATAGTAGGAATCCAAATGGTCAACGATCCTACCCACTATTATCCCCTCTAATAATTTACTTACAACCGAAGTGAGACTAATGGGACGACAGTTCCCTGGACTTTTGTGATCCCACCTGACCCGTCTCCAACGATTTGTTAAAGACTGTAGCCAGGTGGGCAGCCACCTGGTCGCGCGCTTCCCGCAAGACTCTGGAGAGGAACTGGTCTGGCCCAGGAGCCTTAAACGAGCTCAGTTTGTCTATTCTATCGGCGACGTCTGTCGCGGTACACCGAACACTATCCAGGTCAGCACCGTCGTTCCTGACGCCTGGCTCAGAGAGAGAGAGAGAGAGATTAATAATTAAAGTTAGAGGTTAAAGACAGGCTAAATATTTGAGTAGACATAATATCGCTGTAACTGATATAAAAATAACTATTATCGAAAAGAACAAACTAAAAAACATTCAAAACCTGAAATCGAAATGAAAACTGATAATTTTCTTCAATAAAACAAATCGAAAATCGAACTATTTTTTTCATTTCCTTATATATATAAAGTAGATAGATAGATAGATAATAATGAAAAGAAGCACTAGTTTAGCTACCATCTTTTAGTCCAAGTTTACGGTTCAAAAACTCTCTTTTCATCCTCATTTGCACGTAGATGTAAGGTTACTAAACTTTATTGCAATTATTACTTAGGAAGTAAAACAATTAAGACTAAAAAACAAAACAATAAAATTTACTAAACACAAAGTAGCTTCCGAGTCGGAGTCTTTCACTTCACTCCGGGGAGCCATCATAAAGGCTATGTTTTCCGGAGGAGCTTCCGACAGGAACTCGCAAAAAGTAGCTTAATAGAAGAGAACGCTGTTGAGAGGCAGTTTAATTGTGTAAATTAGGAATATCTCAGTCACAAGGATGTTCAGTCTGGATTGAGAACTAGCCAGAATTTTGAAAGATGTGTTTGAAATTGGGTGGTCAATTTTGTGGTTATGATTCCCAATGACGGAATAAGAAGGTTTATGGTAAGGTTGGCTGGTTAGTTCGGACAAAAATACATAAATGTTCGTGGATTCTTTGCACTCATAAAAATAAATAATGGAAGATTGTAAATCTTTATGCATTTTATCCTTAAATTTGAAAAAGTTTCCAATAGTCAAACTTGGATTGAAGATTGTGGAAAGAATTTAGTAATTTTGAGTACCGTAACCTTTTTCGAATTGTATCCCATGTATGGTAATAAAAAACAGATAGCATGCTTTTTTTTATGGTCATTTTCTTGATTTGAGGCATGATTAATTTATTAAGATACGTCCAGTGGACGAACTAATTAAGTTCATTGGATATGAATTCTGTTTTAAAAAAAACACGTAGAAATTAATAGAAGTTAATATTTACAATATAATGGAGAGTAGACCTCCTCACCAAAGGGTAAATCTAACAGGCATTTTAACAGCTCTTTAGCGAATGGTGGCTATGGCAGGAATGAATCCAATTCCAATTTTTAACAATGAAATAAATGAACGGTGAATGCAGGGGGCGGAATGGAGGGTTTAGCTCCCTAATGAGGAATTTTACAAGCTATACAATCTTAAAATAAAACAATTTGTCAAACTTCACTTCCCGAGTGGCGTCATAATGACGGGAATATTTACTTATTTTAAGTACATTGTACACTTATTATTACTAATACAGTACAATGCTGTGAATACAATTAATTACAATTTTAATATGAAATTCATAGTTTATACATATTAAATATTTTATACTTCAATGATTCGTATAGGGAGTTAGTTAAACTACAGAATGAGTGAATTCATAATGAGTGAATTTGAAATTACATAAATAGTTCCGTAACATTTGCAACTGACAATTATATTATATTTAATGTGGTACAATAATTTGTATAATATTACGGAATGATTAATATGATACAATAATAACAGGAGTAATCACACGATGAATAACAAGGACAGTACAATGTAAGGTTACAGTTCAGTAATGTAACAGAACGTAACGTAACATGGAAGAAATGATGAAACAGAGCGAAAGGAGATTTTGAAGTGACATTTTCATGAAAGTGATGAGGCTATTCAAATGGTGACATTTAGATTTTTAGACATGGAGGCGTTACGTTAAAGCCGACGAACCATATCATTGCCAACTATTGGGTATTTGATTACGTTTTAATGAAAAAAGGAATTAAACATTTAAAAATACATATGTGCGCGTAATGACGGTGTACATAGATAAACAAATAATGAATGAATAAAATGGGTATATGCAATAACGTGGGGTACGGGTAAATACCATATATAATATATATATATATATATATATATATATATATATATATATATATGGGAGGACTTACCATGCTATTTAATAATTACTTCAATCCCGTTATAAAATATTTAATAGTTAATCGATATAGCACGAGATGAATGAAGTCAGTACTCAGTAACTAGGAGTATATGTATAAACCATATACAGAGGAGTAAGTACAAAGAGAAAATAGAACATCACTGACTGAATTGGATATACAATGAGTGATTAATTCATGCAACAATTAACATGTAATATAATTTTATGCAGTAATTTATATGGATTTAATGAGAGGTAAGAAAGTAAATCATTAGGACGTATTTGCAACAAGGGATTGGTTAGGCTTCAGATTAATCGCAAAAGGAATGGTATTCGCTCTTGTGATGTGAAGAGTGAACAAGTTGTTCGCAAACATGAAATTAGTATGAGAATTGGAATGATCAAAAAGAAAGTCATTTCCATCTTTGCGATACAAGATTTGGTGCTGGAGGCTTCTGGTAACGCTTCACAATTAATGACAATGCTGTTTCGTCACATATCCCCGCACACAATTCTTCATGAAATGTTGAAAATCTCGAAGACTGAGACGCCAGCCAAACCGTGCCCTTCTAATAAGCACACCGGACAAAAAATTAGTCACCCCTAATAGCACCGATAGTAGGAAGTTCAAGGTCACACAGAGGGCGCTGATGTAGCATTGGTAAGTGACAAGTAGCGGTGACGTAGCACACAGGATCAGATCTGTTTCGTGAGGTGGTGAAGAACAGTGTGTGTTGGATATAGTCTGCAAAATGGGTCGTGAGGCAGACGTTACTCAGTGGCAAAAAGGAGCCATCGTGTTTGGCAGAGCCCACGGACACAAAATGTCTGAAGTAGCCCAATTTGTTGGTGTGTCAACGCGTACTGTCCAGCGAGTTTACAAAGAGTGGTGTAGTTCGCAATCAACTGAAAATCGACGGCGTAACTGTGGCCGGAAAACAATTCTCGACAATAGGAACCGCCGCCATGTTTCTCGTCTAGTAACTGCAAATCGTTTTCAAACCAGAGAACAATTGCTCCAAGAAACCAATGAGGTTCTCCAGCGACCAATTTCCGAACGGACATTGCGACGAGAACTGCATGCGATGGACATCTGGAGCAGGGTACCACGGAAGAGGCCGCTGTTAACAGCAAGTCACAAATTGGCACGTTATAAATGGGCTCAGAGGCACAAAAACTGGACTGCGGCAGATTGGAAACGTGTAATTTGGTCCGATGAGTCCCGTTTTTGTTTGTTCTCCAATGATGGGAGGCGACGAGTACATCGCAGGTCCAATGAAGCCTTTAATCCTGAATGCGTCGAAGGTGTTGTTCAGGCTGGAAACAGAAAGTGAAGCGCAGGAATAGACACCCACGGACTCTGGCGGAACTTCGGGACCGGCTGATGAACGAGTGGCAGCAAATCGATGTTCAGTACATGCACAACCTCGTAGAGTCTCTGCCTCGCCGGATTCGTGCGGTTATCAAGGCCAGAGGCGCCGTCACACGTTATTAGGTACATTCTGAGAGGGGTGACTAATTTTTTGTCCGGTGTGCTTATCATGCCCATTTTAGCGTTATTTAAATCTTTTATAAACGTCAGTTTTATATTTACTGCGAAAGAAATATGAAAAACTGATACCTGTGGGTAGTTGGGAGGTAACGAAAATGGTCCACTGAGTAGGTAGGTAGTTAACCTAACAATTATTAAACTCCTTTTATGTCAATGACTGTGTGGATGAAACCAATTGGTTGCTCACCAGAATTATTGTCCACACTAGTATTTATATACTGTGTGATAGCGCGTACTTGGTAGTATTGAAACACACTACCAATCAACCAACAAACAAAAAAGAAGCTGGTGCAAAAAGCCGGAACAAAGAACATGCAAGAAGAGCACCATGGCGAACGAAGGGGCTTGAAACTTCTAAGCCCCAGTTTAGTGATAACATTTAAACTAGGTCCAGTTAAATTAGGCCTACATTGTGGTCTAAGACCTAGCATCAACTCATAGCTTAACAAAGGCTAAGCTAAATTACCCTAACCTAATTTGGTGAGAAATCCTACTGTGGACCTCAATTTACTCTACCCGCTCTGGACCATTTCCGGAATCTCTAGGTTGACCCCTACAAGGCTAGGCTTAACCTACTCTACAGTTAGACTGGAGATATTAGGGGTGGGTTAATTGGGAACCAATTCATACAGAGCATTTTTCACAGAAAAGCAAAAATGAATCTCAGTATATTAAAATACTAAGTGTTGTACAAATCATACAAACCCATAGATCGATTTGATACGCGATATGACGCCTTATCATGAAGTGTAAAACATGACCGAGAAACCTTTACCCTTTTCAAACTTTTGATATATATATATATATATATATATATATATATATATATATATAGGCGGATTTATGGATAGGCAGAGTTGGCACCCGGCAAATTTTGTCGTATTTTAAGATAAATAGGGCACAAAAAACAAATAGAAAATAAGTTAAAAGCACTAACAAATTAAATGCATTCACAAATAAGTTTTAAAATAAAAAAGAACAGCAGTCTCTAATAGCAAATTAGCAGTATCAAATGGCGCAACTATAAGGCTTTTAATCCCTGCTTCAGGGCGGCAAAATGCTAAGTATGCCTCTGTGTGTGTGTGTCAGGTGAATAGGATTCAGTTACGTGGAATTTAATATTTCAACCAAAACAGTGCCTCAATATTTAAGGGGGATTCTAAAGTTTTAACTGAAGCTTATCGATTTGAAATTTGAGCACACCTTTAATTATATAATTTAATTAAGCTTATAATGGATTAATAAAATTAAGTTAATCAAAAGTCGGATATGACATTAAAAACTGTAGAAGACTCGTAACTTTGAAAATGGGTTAGAATGGTCATCTTCTACCCCAAAAAATAATAATAAATAATAACACTGGCCAACAAAATGAAACTTTTTTTTCTCATCACAAACATGATCACACTTTTCTTAATGCATTTTTCGCGCTGATTCCGAATCTGGTTTTATGTTTTTTCTAGCACGTATAGTTATATAGATACACTGGTTTTGATATTTTTAAGTTTTTGATATTGCTATAAGAAAATTTATGGATGTATAGATCACACTTAGGAATGCTAAACAACAAATACATCATATACTTTATTCAATGTACTTATAAATAAAGAATATATACATTATTTTATTAAAAGCGCTGTGAGTGTGATTTCCTTTTGTAAATTTGGCCTGGATTGTCACGATACAGCATCCAACAATGGTCCGCCATCATGCTTTCATTCTAATATCCTTGGTAGCGCTTCTCCATCATCTGAATATCTTGATGGAAGCGCTCTCCTTGCTCGTCACTCACTGCACCAAGGTTTTCAGGAAAGAAATCTAAGGGAATGCAGGAAGTGAATATTTAACGACATTCGACACTCCATTTCTTTGAAGGCATCAAGGAGGTTCTTGACTCCATCCTTATAAGCAGGTGACTTGTTGCTTCCAAGAAAGTTTTCACATATCCATTTGTGAATCCTGACTGCATACCCATAAGCATTCCTATAACTTTTAGATCTCCACAAACATTCCATTGATGACTGTCGTATTTGATTGCCTTAAGTAGTATATCCATATTGTCATATGTCTCTTTTAGATGGACGGAATGGGCAATGGGGATGGATGGCATTATATTACCATTATGCAATAAGCGATAAGTCTCTAACAAGATCATTCAACTGTCCTTGGGTTAACTTTTTAGGCTCTAAATGTCTACCTTCAAAAGTGTACTCTGGTTCTGTAGATGGTCCGGAAACGCCAGTTGCACCTTCATCACTTTCCATGTCATCTATGATAGAATCTAGCCTATCACTTGGGGGAATTGGAATGGGCAATGTTTCATCATGTTTTACTGGTCTACGTGCTGAATCCAAGTTTGGATATACAATCTGGTGTTTGTTCTTGGCAGAAAACCCCATTAAGTTCACACAACAAAAATAACAGTCTTCATGATGATCTCTCGGCTCCCTCCATATCATGGGTATGGCAAATGGCATTGAAGCTTTCTTTTTGTTAAGCCAATCACGTAATCCATTTGAACAGCCAGAACAGATTTGATGTGGCGCCCATGGTTTATCTTGGTCACCTAGATGGCAACCAAAGTATAGCTTGTATATTTTCTTAATGTCGGTTGTAATACTTCGTCGCTGTGTTTTAGTTGTCAACTGGCCGCATACGAAACAGAACTTGTCGGGGTCATTCTTACATTGTCGAGGCATGTTGACTGACCTGAGCAAACTATAAATTCAAAAAAAATGTACACCAACTTGACACAAGTTCTTGGACTGGACTGATCTTTTGACACACAAAGCACGGCGTTGTTGCCTGAATCACAATGCTGCTAGACGTAAAAGCTCACACCTGAAATACATAAGATGTATAATTAAGATAATTGAAATAAATAAGATGAATAAACTTAAAAAACACAATAAAATAAACACAATCAAATGTTGAAATATTAGTATTTTGCCTATTTAAAATGGTTAAATCTGTGTAGTTATATATTTGCCTTCATCTTGAAAACTATACGTGCTAGAAAACATCTGAATGCAGTTTTGGAATCAGCGTGAAAAATGCTATCCAGCCAACACAAAGTTTACTCTGATGAAAAATCTTTGTTGACCAGTGTAATAGTTCATTAATAAATTCATTCAACTGTGTGGAGGGATTTAAATTTACTAGAGTTAACCTTAAAAACACATCTTCATAATTTCCAAAGAAAGCGTAAAATCTTGTACACAAACTATGCATAAACCTAATATGTAGGCAAAAAAAAAATGGATGTATGTTGCATGCCTGTCTCTAACTTTAATATATATATATATATATATTTATTTATTTATTTATTGGTAAGAGTACCTATTTCCGGACATCAGTGAAGAAAAATTATAATACCCAAAGGTAATATCATAACAATAAAACGAAATCCAACTTGCCTAGTTTCAAGCCAAGTACTCTTGAGAAGAATAAAAATAAAAATTATACTGGAACAAATATACTGATAGGCTATCCGGAAGTACTCCGTGGAGGGCGTGCTGAAATTCTCGTTCCTCCTCTCACTCCTCTTTAGCTGATCTTTTTCCGTGTCTCATCTACCCTGCGAGTAATCCAGCATGCTGTCAAACACACAATTCTCTTCCTATTCTTCACTACACATATATGCATTTTAACCCATTAGTGCCCAGTGTTACTTTACTGTATTCAGTTTCGGAAAAGACCTCCGGGCACTAATGAGTTAAGCAAACAGCTATTGAACACTACACAGTCTTTTCAAAGTAAAAAAAAATGACAACTTCAAGAGCCTCCAAGTTTCCTGGGAAGAGGACCATAACTGTCCCCACTTCTGGCTCCCCCCACTACCGATACCAGGAACGCAGACCCCGGCAGCGGGGTTGGTTTTGCTACTTCCCATTCGAGATGTTCTGCGCCTGTCTGATTCACTTTTCATGAACTTCCGCAACATTCGTGGCCTTTCTTCAAACTTTCAATCTGTTGAACACCACCTCTCCTCCTCTAAACCTCACTGAAACTCAGGTGTCTGGGACAACTGACAGCAACCCTTTTCTGTACCCTCCTACTTTATACACAATTTCACTCCAAAGGTGGATGTTGCGTATATTTACGCAATGATGTAACTTGCTCTCGTATTCCCAAACTTGAATCCTTCAAATTCAACACCGTCTGGCTACGGCTTACATGCCAATCTCAAACTAAATACACCTGCGCTGTCTACCTTTCCCCTGATCCTACTATCTCACTTCCAGGAATTCTAGTCTGGCTATAAGCCTAGTAGATAAATTAGGCTTAGCTTAACTGTTTTAGTCTAATAGTAAATAGAATCTCATTAATATCCCGTTGCTTTTTTTTGCCTAGGGACTTGAGTCTATTTATGGTTACATGGTAATAAAACAGTGTATTTCAATTTACCTTCAAATATGATATTCACATTTGAGAAACTAAGAAATTACAAAGTTTTGAAAAAAAAACACTAATGATGGGAATATTCGAGGTTTTCCAAGGTAGGTTTTTCTGATAAAACCCACTGAGGATAACTGGGTTGGATCCAATCAGGACGACCCTGAAACTGAACGAAAAAAATATTCTTAACTAAACAATAATTAAAGAATACCTATTATAGAATGTAGTGAATATATTAACATGACGACTTGGTAGTACCTATATTCGTGAACAACCATTTTCGGTGGTGAAATTCATCAAAACCCAGCACCATTCAAGACTGAATGACTGCAATCTGTCCAACCTTTTGCGGTTAGCAAGAACTAGCCTGACACCAAATATTGACAAAGTAGTAAAAGGAAAGCAGCCACAAGCATCGCAATAAATCAGGTAAGATTCTACCAATCTGGCGCCTATAAACAAATATATGCTCCGTTTTATACTTCGGAATTTCAATACTTGTCCCCCGAATTGCTTTAGATGTCAACAGCCCAAAATAATATAAAAAAAAGTTGCCCACCAAATCTATGTGCCACCGGCACCGTCCTTCACTTGAAAACCTATTTAAGCTTAACTTAAGGCTTAACTTTTTCCCCGTTCGCTGTAGTCGGACGTAGTTACTGGGCCACAGTAACGTTTTAAATTTTATTGAATGGGTGTTATTTTGTTATTTGTTGCTATTGGTAATCGTACGTGCCTAGGCGTCACGTGCCTAGAATTGCTTGTTAACAAAAAGTTCAAATTATTTATTACTGAAACCAGGAGTGTGGTGTTGAAAAATTTTCCAGGGCTGCAGTCGAGATTGATCCTGCCTTTTGGAATTGTTTTTTGACTGGTATAAGATCACTCTGGTGTTACCTGTACTTGTTTGTACAGGCCTAGCTTAGCTTATTCTGATAGCCTAGCCTAACCACAAGGTAAGACTCCCACTTGACCTAACCTGAGTAACTATTTTGATATAACTTGATAGTATCAAAGTTGGTGAGTCAACAAAATTTTTAAGCCTAGGACCTAACTTAGCAACATAGCCTACCCTACAGAAATGGGTTTTGACAGTGACTGTAGAGTTTGTAAAAAGGAAGTTAAGAGTAAAGATAGAGCTACTGCATGTGATAGCTGTGATGACTGGTATCACGTAAGCTGCAAAGGCCTTACAAATGATATATATATAAAGGTATAAATGCTGCTTCTAAGCTTAATGTAAACTTGATGTGGTTTTGTGACAAGTGTAGTACTGTAATAAAAAATTTTAATAAGTCCAGAGGGTCTATTAGGGAGAGGCCAGACCAACTTACAGAGATATTGCAGTTGAGCCTAAATCTAGTGAAGTAACAGTTCAAGTACCGTAAACTTAAATGTCCCTATACCTCATAGTGAGCCCAGGCCTAGATATCCTCAGACAATTTTTGAAAATGATGAGTGGACTAAACCTAGGAAAACCTGGAAAGCTAGAATTCAAGAGCCAAGGAAAAGTGTCCTTATAGAACTAACTAATCAGTTTCATGCTTTCTCGCTGGTCCAGGATCAAGATGAGAAAGGTGAAGAAAGTAGGCCTATAAAACAAAATGTTAGCAATAATAATCCAGACTCATATAAACCCAGGCACTCTAAAGCTATAGGTGTTTGAACCAGCATACGTTATAGGTGACTCTCAAGTGAGGGGCCTAGGATCTAAATTACCTAGAGGTAGCATAGCTTACTGTTATCCAGGTGCAGGGATAAATAGAATTAGTAATAAAATTATAGAAAAAGGATCTGGTATTGACCTAACTGTACCAAAGAATATGGTTATACATGTAGGTGGAAATGATATAAAGGGTAAGCACTCCGAAGAAATCATGGAGTCATATAAACAGCTATTAACGAAGTTAAAGGAACGGAGACCTAACCTTAAAACATCTATCACAGGTATAATTCCCAGGATACATGAGAATAATAAGTGGTACTCACAAGCACTATATATAAATAGTAGGCTTAAGACACTATGTCAGAGTATGGAAATTACATATATCGAACTGTGGAATAAATTTTACAAAAAAAGAGAGTCCTATAACAGAGATGGAATTCACCTTAATAGTAAAGGGACTGATTTACTATCAAAGATTGTATCATATAATTGACTAAAAACCGAAGGAATAGGCCAAATTAGGACAAATACCAATACTCTTGATGACGATAAACTAATAAAAAATATAATTAAAACTCAAAAGAAAAAGGTCAACAAAGAAAGTAAGAGAGATGCAAATAATATACCATCACAGAACAAGAACCAGACTAAATTACAAGCAAAATACTCCAAGGGTTCTTTGTCATTTTTCTATGTAAATGCAAGAAGTATCCGAGATAAAATAAATGAATTCAAGGCATACATAGGTATTGAAAATCCTGATGTTATAATTGTCACTGAAACTTGGACAAAACTCAGTACGATACCAAATAGTCCATTTAGTGAAAGAGATAATACCATTACTTATGAAATTGATGGCTATGAACTTTTTTTTATGAACATAAATATTCAGAGGGTGGCGGAGTATTTATTTATGCCAAGACAAATCTGAATCCAGTTCAAGTTACCTCCGTTAAAGAGGAAAGAGTTGAATCTGTATGGATAGATATTGGGCATAAAAATGCCAGGAAAATCAGGATAGGGGGTATCTATAGACCACCTGAGGGATGTTCAGTTGGAGGAATCCCCAAAAGTAGAGAAGAAAATAAGTATGTAGAAAATAAACTTATTGATGAAATAAATAAAGCAATGACAAGCGATATTATTATTGTTGGAGATTTCAATTATAGGCATATAGACTGGGAAATATTACAAACACCAGAAAGTAATGAGATTCTTAGACTGTATAATTGAGAACGGTTTAACCCAGTTAGTAAAGGAGCCAACCAGGGCCGATGCCATTCTAGATTTAATTCTAACAAATAATCCAGATACCTTCCAGGATATCTCAGTTTCAGAAACACTAGGTTCAGGAGATCATTGTATCCTTCGGTTTAATATTGTTTGTAATTCAAGACCTAGAGAAAATAAAGTAGAAGTCCCAGATTTTAAAAGAGGAAATATAAATGGACTAGTAAATTATCTGTGTCTAATAAATTGGACAGATATTCTACAGCCTGAACAGACAGTAACTAGTATGTGGGAAAAATTTAACAGTATAATAATGAACATACAAAGGAGCAATTGCGTGCTCCCGGAACTACTCTTACTCTCTGGCGACATTAAGACTAATCCAGACCCCACTACAACTTACACATGTCACCATACACAAAGACATAGACACAATAGCTCCACGAGACATACAGAAGTATAATATTAACATATTACAGTACAACGTAGATGGCCTCACAAACGAAATCATGCAGCTTAGGGAATTCGTACACAAACAAAACATTCACATAGCGCTTATACAAGAAACAAAACTAAAACGCACACACAAAACACCCACCATCCCTGACTTCACGGCGATCCGTCAAGATCGTACTGGGGGTAACGGGGGTGGACTCATCACTTACATACGTAAAAGCATTAGCTATACTGATGCTACCCAAAACATTACAAACACAATCCACACTAATCAACATTTACATCCCCCAGATAGTTCACCTCAGGTGCCAGCCAATTACAATCCACAGTTACAAAATCTTGCCTCTCTCACTAATGTCATCTTAGGAGGAGACCAACGCCGAAGACACTAGTTGGTACCTGCACAACCAAAACAACACCAGAGGCGCCAACATAGCCACACAACTAAACAGCCTCTTCATTCTTAACAATACAGAAGAACACACACATACCACATCAAGCAGGATACTCAAACTCCTCCCCAGACATAACGTTCTGTTCCCCCTCACTAGCAACACATACACAATGGAGAACAGAAAAACAACTGTCATCAGACCACCTGCCCATCATCATTGCAACACATTCTACACTCTGCCCCAACAGCCTTAGGCACACTTACAGAAATTACAAGAAAGCTGATTGGGAACAGTTCAAAATACAGACTGAGGAACAATTCACCACATTAAACAGCACACCCATCATAAACATCAATACAACACTCAAGACATTTAATCAGATTATCAATAATGCAAACAAATACATACCCAAGGGCAACATTAGGAAATACAACCCAAATTACACTAGAGAAATAGCCCACCTCATGAGGCAACGTAACAACCTCAAATATAACACACAAACACCACACACAGAAGCCATAAAACAGCAGATACAACAGCTCAACATAGAAATAAACAACAAACTCAAAGAAAAAAAAAACATTTAGGGAATTCATAACAACACTAAACCACTCCACAGATACATCCAGGCTATACAAGACTATAAACAGCATTACCCACTCTAACAGCGGCATTCACACCTCACACGCAGCTATCTGTCGCAGCCAAAATAATATCCCAACATACACACAACAAGCTAACATTCTAGTTAATCACTACGCAAAGATAAGTCACTTAAACAGAGACAACAACCAGAAACACGCAACAGACAAACAGCCAGACACAAGAAAACCTACGGACTCGACACGACCATTACACCCTTCAATACAGACCAGACCACCAAGATCATCAAAAACATTAAGAATTCGAAGGCTACTGGACCAGACAACATATCTAACATACACCTTAAACACTTGGGCCCACAAGGAATACTAGCTCTCACAAATATCAGCACATATTCATACCAACACTGTATTATTCCTGACATATGGAAACAAGGTAAAATTATTACACTACTCAAACCAAACAAAAATCCAACAGAACCAGCTTCCTATAGACCCATTACTTTACTATGCCCACCTTCCAAAGTAACAGAAAGACTAATCTTACAAATCACCAACCCACACATTCCACTATCGCCTACTCAACATGGATTCAGACCTCACCACTCAACCACGACATTACTCACTAACCTCACGCAGCACATCATGGATGGCATCAACTCCAGACGACCAGCTCAACGTACACTATTAGCAACAATAGACATTAGTAAAGCATTTGATGCTATCCCACGCTTCCCTCTCATAAACAAAATACTCAACACAAACATGCACAATAACACCAAAAGGTGGCTGAGCAACTATCTCTCAGGAAGATACTCACATGTCACATTTAATGGCAAGTCATCCAAAAACAAGCTTTTTCCGAACGGGGTCCCTCAAGGCTCTGTTCTCTCACCAACACTCTTCAACTTATACATGCATGACATTCCAACACCCATAGATAACAAGCTTACCTTATCATCATATGCAGATGATATCACTCTAACATCCACCCACAACAACATCGACACCGCTACAAATAACCTACAAACATACATAAACAGTATACAAGACTGGCTCACACACAATAGACTCAAAGTAGCGCCCACAAAATCAACCATCACCTTGCTTACAAGCAACACAAAAGAACACCAGGTAATTCCACAGCTTACACTAAACAACATCAACATTCCACACACTCACAGAACCAAAATACTTGGGGTCACATACAACACATCATTATCTTTTGCAAACCACATTCAGGACATTAAAACCAAATGTACGTCAAGACTTAACACGCTTAGGATACTAACAGGCACAAACTTTGGACACCAGCAGGAAACAACATCACTCATATACAAACAATATATTCGCTCAGTTATGGACTATGCTAGCCCATGCTGGGCACCCATTATCTCAAACACACACGTAAACACCTTACAAACAATACAAAACAACGCACTTCGTATCATTACAGGATGTACTCAAACAACACCAATAGAACACCTGCACACTAGGGTGCCACTTATTTGGGGTGTTTTTCATTTTTTGGGAATTTCTATCAGGACGGGCGCATTTCTGGTGTCATTTCGTCTAAAAACATTGTGTGTAAAATATTTTTGAAATAAAATAATAATTAGAACTGCCTCAACGAGGTCAAAGTTTATACTTTTTGTCGAAAAGTACTCATGGCGTTCTGTTATCATGTCAGTTTTCGTTTCGATAGCTGCTGTAGTTTCTGAGTTGAAAAATGATAACAGACGGACGGTCAGAGTCGTTGGTTTAGTCTTCCGCACTGGTGTACAGAAGACTAAAATGAGGTATTATACAGGGTGTAACACGAGTTTATCCAAATATTGATACAGGCGAAAGAACATGTTATTCTAAGTAGAAAATGGGTTGGGACGAGTTTTGCCAACACTAACAGTGTTTCATTCTCTTTTTCAGTGAGTTCTGAAACGACGTGATGGCTTCGGCAACAAGATCTAAAACAGCAGTCTATCTCCTGGGGACCGTGGACCACAGCATCACAGGAAGCATGCTGCCTACGGGAAAGCAGGCGCTTCAGTACTTTTTCCACCTTCACCTTGACGTCAAGAAGCCGATCAAGGAAGCAGCCGCTGAGACAGTGACCGCAGTCAAGGAATTCTGGGAGCGGTCCCGTATTCCTACGCAGAAAGACCAACGCGCAAGGGACAAGGTTCTCCGAATGTACGAGAAGTGGCGGGCTCTGAACAAGAACTCGAAACGGCGCACTGTGACCCAAATCAGGAACGAGGCCGAGTTCCTCTCATACCTTGACCGCCTCTTCGACATCGCACACGAACAGGCGATGTCGATGATCACAATCGAAGAGGACAGGGAGTTCCTGACGGGACAAAGGGCCGAGGTGCGGCGCGGCCGCATCTCCTCCACACGTGACATGACGCTGCACACTGAGGAGGAGCGTGCGAGGAGACAGGAAGCGGAAAGGAGCCGCCGGCAAGATGATGAAAGGGCGAACAGAGAGAGCCGAGAAGAACTCGTCGAACTGGCATCGAGCTCCAGCTCAGGTGCAAGCAGCCCGACTCGGTCACCGACACGGCGTCGTCGCCGAGAAGAAGAGGAAGAGCTCTCTCTCCCGGGCCCGTCCACGTCGAATGCAGAAGCATCTACGACCCCTTTACCACCCAAGCGATTCCGCGCGTCGAAAAAGATGATCACCCCTGATCTCTCCGCAGCGATGGATCGGACGAAACTTACCGACCGAGAAGGTGTTTTTTTGCTGTCGGCGGCTGCGAGGAGCTTGGGCCACGACCATGAGGAGCTGGTCTTGAACCGCGAATCCTCCCGCCGCGACCGAGCAAAGTTCCGTGCTATGGCAGCAGCGGAAATGAAGGCAGCCTTCCATCCTACTGTGCCGCTGACCGTTCACTGGGACGGGAAAATCGTACCAGCGGCTGACGGAGGCCCTGCTGAAGATCGCCTTCCAGTTCTGGTGTCTGGGGAGAACGTCGACAAGCTTCTGGCTGTGCCCAGCCTCCCCGACGGCACCGGCCGCGCCATGGCGGAAGCCGTCCTCTCTGCCCTCGAGGATTGGGACATCAAGGGACGGATCTGTGCCCTCTCTTTTGACACCACCGCCTCAAACACAGGACTCTCAGGAGGAGCTTGCTATATCATTGAGCAGAAACTCGAGAAGACAGTGCTTCATTTGGCTTGCCGCCACCACATCCACGAACTGGTGTGCGAGAAGGCATTCACGGCGTGCCTCGGTCCCTCTACTGGTCCTGACATCCTCCTGTTCAAACGATTCGCCGCCCAGTGGGACTTCATCGATCAAACCAAAGCGAAGCCCTTCGAGGATGGAACCATGCCGCAGCACCTGAAGGACGCCCGCGACGACCTGCTGATCGAATTCAGCCGCCTCCTCGACGGTCAACATCCACGTGATGACTACAGGGAACTTCTGGAGCTCTCTGTAATTGTGCTGGGCGGTCCGAACAAGCGGGGTGCCCGGTTCGCTCGTCCCGGCGCCTTCCATCGCGCGCGCTGGATGGCAAAAGTCATCTATGCCATCAAACTGTTCCTGTTCCGGGAACAGTTTCAGATGTCGTCAGGCGAAGCGGCTGGAATCCGGCGATTCACCATCTTCGCCGTGTCCATCTACGTGACGGCCTGGTACAAAGCGCCGCTCCCGGCAACGGCCCCAGCCGCGGACCTCGCGCTGCTCAAGGCCCTCGTCTATTATCCGGACTCAGCGGTGGCCAAGGCGACGGCGACAGTCTTCGCCAGGCACCTATGGTACTTGAGCGAGCGCCTCGTCACCCTGGCCATCTTCGACGAGGGTATCGACTTGGCGACAAAGCGGGAGATGATTAAAGCGATGGAAGAAGAGGAAGGATCGGAGGATCCCCCGCGGCGTATCAATGTGGACCTGTCCACCGCCTCAATCGCCAACAATACATTGGCCAAGTTCACAACGACTACATCAAAGGAGTTCTTCAAGGTTCTGGACATCAGCACCGCCTTCCTGCTCAAGGATCCGGAGGAGTGGCGGACGGACCCAGCCTTCATCGCCGCATCCCGCCGAGTCCAGGCCCTTCAAGTTGTCAATGACTTCGCGGAGCGCGGGGTGGCGTTGATGCAGTCTTTCAACCTGGCCCTTACCAAGAGTGAAGACCAAAGGCAGTTCCTCTTACAAGTGGTCGAGAAGCACCGCTGTGACTTCCCAACCGCCCGCAAGTCCACCGTGACCTCTGCAAAGTAGGCAACAATGAGAGGGAGATGGGCGCCCATGATACCCCCCCCCCCTTGAGGGGCTAATACTCGAGTTGAGGGGGACCTAGAGTTGAAAGTATGAAGTCCAGTTATATGTTTTAGGTCAAGATTAGTAGCTTGAACAAACTAGAAGTGATATTTTATTTGCTAGAGGCATAGAACATCATGATCTAAAATTTCTACTTTTCGAGAAAATATACAAACTTTGACCGTATTGAGGCAGTTCTAAATATTGTTTTATTTCAAAAATATTTTACACACGATATTTTTTGACAAAATGGAACCAGAAACGCGCCCGTCCCGATAAATATTCAAACTTTCGAAAATAAGTGTCACCCTACTGCACACAGAAACAAAAATACTGAAAGTTAGGGAACATTTAGACATGAGGGGAACACAATTCATGGCAGCAGCGACAACTAACCCACAACACCCTTGCCACTACATGTACAATCATGTACCGACACCTCGCACCATTAAGGTAACACCAGAGAGACATTATAACCAAATACTCCATTCCACACCAGGCCCCACAGACATCACACAGTACAGAAAACACACACACACACACCTAACCCACAAAGCACTGACACGACTCGGACCGAATGCGGTCCTAGGTGCGAAGCCGCCACCCATTAACAGGTCAGAGATCAGCCTGAGAAGATCGGATCGAGTTAACTTAGCACGATTCCGATGTGGACATCACCCCAACTTACGGACATATAAACACAGACTAGACAACTCCATAGACGACACCTGCCACCTGTGCCAGGACACACCACAAACAATTGAACACATTATGACAGACTGTACCGCTCTAGCACAACATAGAACACAACACATCACTAGTGCGCTGAACCTCTGGTCCACTCCGGAGAGGGCGATCGGTTACCTGCGTGCCGCCGGCTTGCTCGATCAGGGTGGGCTGATCGGCTAAACAACAACAACAACAACATACAAAGGAAGCATATCCCACAGTGTAAAATCAGAACTGGAAAAAATAAAAAACAACCTTGGATAAACTGCAATGTAAAAAGAGCAATCAGAGAAAAAACAAAAGCATTTCATAAATTCAAAAGAACTAAAAATGGCACAGACTCCGAAATATATAAAAGTAAAAGAAGCATTTGCAAGAAAGCAATCGGAGATAGCAAACGAGACCTGGAAAAAAGCCTAGCCAAGAATTCAAAAAACAATCCTAAGAAGTTTTTCAGTCACTTCAATTTGAAAAGTAGAGTGAAAAAGAAAATTGGCCCCCTCCATATAGATGATAAAACTATAGATGATGATCTTGAAATAACTGAAGAACTAAACAAATACTTCTCATCAGTATTCACAAATGAAAATTTAAATAATATTCCTGATCTTATACTACCAGGACAAGATAGAGAAATAAATTAATTAAGGGTAACAAAACTAGATATCCTAAAAGCAATAGATAAATTAAAAATGGAAAAATCTCCAGGGCCAGATGAAATGTATCCAATAGTCATAAAAGCTGCCAAAAAGAATATAGCACAGGCACTAGAAATTGTTTTTAATAAATCATTGATATGTACTGAAATTCCAGAGGATTGGAAGAAAGCAAATGTGGCTCCAATCTTTAAAAAAGGAAATAGAAACTTGGCAAAAAACTACAGACCCATCAGCCACACCTCCATTATTTGCAAATTACTCGAAAGTATCATTAAAGGTAAAGTTACTGAGTTCATTGAAGAGTGCAACCTTATAAATGACAGCCAGCATGGCTTTCGAAATGGAAGGTCCTATCTAACCAACTTGATTGAATTTTATGATGGAGTCCTATTGCATTTGGACAATAAAGAGCCAGTAGATATAGTATACTTAGACTTTGCAAAGGCATTTGATACTGTTCCTCATGCAAGATTGTTGGTAAAAGTTAGAGCCCATGGTATAAGAGGTCATATAGCTGACTGGATAGAAGAATGGCTGAGAAACAGAAAACAGAGAGTTCATCTAAATGGAAATAAGTCTACTTGGAGACCCGTATTGAGCGGAGTCCCACAGGGGTCTGTGCTGGGACCTCTGCTTTTTGTTGTCTATATAAATGATCTAGAGAAGGGCCTATCATGTAAAACCTCAAAATTTGCTGATGATACAAAATTAGGCCATAATGTTAAGTCAGTAGCAGGAGCAATGACACTACAAAAAGACTTAGACAGAGTAACAGCCTGGGCAGATAAGTGGGAGATGAAATTTAATGTTGATAAGTGCAAGGTTATGCATATTGGGCCAAAAAATCCAGAATTTGAATACAATACGAATGGAATTTGGATTAAAAATGATGATAAAGAGAAAGACTTGGGTGTCACTGTGACTAATGAACTTAAACCCTCAAATCACTGTATGGTAATCAGAAATAAAGCAAATGCTAGACTCAATCTCATGCAGAGACACATTGAATACAAATCACCCAATATTATAAAGCAACTATACATTTCATATGTGAGACCCCTCCTTGAATATTGTATTCAATTTAATAGTCCCTATTTGATACAAGATATTGAAAAACTGGAAAAAGTACAGAAACGAGCAACATGAATGATCCCATCTCTAAGACAATTGACATATAAGGAAAGACTGGCGTATCTAAACATGTTCTCATTAAAAAGGAGGAGGTTAAGGGGTGATATGATAGTGACTTCAGATACATTTGATTCTCTCAAAAGAAGGTTGGATAGTTTGATGTCTGCAAGGGACATCTGGTGATAGTGTTTAAGCCCATTTTTATTGCATGAGTGGTACTAGTTTATTTCATATATATTATGTGCATTTAGGTGATAGATCCCACAGCTCAACACAAGTGTTGTGGGATATAGGGAGGCAGCATCTTGGGTTAGGGGATACTCTCTGTCCTTACACACCCCATTTAAAGAGATTCCTTTGCCGAGCGGTGCCCCCAATAGTACTGTGAGGTATTGAAAAACTCATGATCTTCACTTGCCCCACAAACACCTTTAAATGGGGGACCCAAAATGGGTGCACACACATTTCTACATTACTGTACAGTCTTTACAGCCACACCTACACTTTTCCTCCTAAGTATATATATTGTAATGTATATGGTTGTATTTGTGGATAGTAGCCTATTATGACTTTGATCCTCTGGATCCAAAGATTCTATCTTCAGTTTTAAATTGATAATTAATTAGTTTTAAATTGATAATTATTTAGTTTTGTAAAAATTGGTTGTTGCCAATGTTCAGGCAGTTTTTACATAGTGGAGCCACCTCGATGGGCCGAAGTGGCCCCAAGTGTGCCCACTATAAAAATTTCTTGTTCTTATGTTCCTAAGCCTAACCCAACTTAACAACAATCTAGAAGTCTACAAGAGATCCCCCTAATTTAGATTTACGGTATTCAATATTTTCATGATCTTATTTGATCTTATTAACTGTTAATAATGCTTTGCTTAGGCCTAGCTTATAAAAGTTTGCGAAGGCTTCGTCTAAGCCAAACAAATTTTAACACAAAAACAACTATTTCAGGTGAATTTACATAGAATTAAATTGGCTATTATAATTCTCAAGATATTACGCATGCATGAAACAGTCCATAAGCATAGCTTGATTACAGATTAGACAACTCGGGTTCTATATTAAACTTACAGTAAAAACAATAGTCCGTAATAAGCCTATAAATTTTCTTTATTCAAATGCCTTGTTACCTGTCTAGACGAAAATAAATCAGAATAATAATTACCAGTCACCACTTCCCTGATTTATATGCATCTGAAAGATTTCACAGCATTACCTGATCCAAAATATGAATCGTATTACCTTTATGATACTAGCCTAGGCCTAGAGCCTTTAACCTTACAGTAGATTATTTTTGTTTGTGAATAATTCATTCCTAATTTTGTCATAGACTCAAAATGGAATGTAAATTTGGTATTGTACACTAAATGCACTTTTCCTTCATTAGACTGATATACTGTATTACATTGACTTAAGAATGGTAAATTTAGGCGTGTACTTACCAATGACATGGGATGAGTCACAAGTCTGTTTCATTAAAACACCATACCACTTTCTTTCAAAGAAATTTTATTGTCGCAAATGTATTGCGCCCGTACACACATAAACACAAACACACATATATTTTATAATTATAATGATATATATGCCCATATATATATATATATCACACACACACTTAACAACGCCATACACTTCCGAAATAATACAAAACACCACCACACGAAACACTTAAAAAGAACTGAATCTTAACTGAAGCAGATGAAAAATAAATAAGTGAAATATCGGTGCGCGCTATAAAAAATATAAAAATTGTTACTTTTATGTATAGCCAGAAGTACGATGATTGCAGCCCTTCATTTTCCAAACTGTCTTCATTTTTGTTTCAAAACAATTAGAGTATTGTGTATCAATGAAGGTGTATATAATAAATTCACATCAAACAAATAAAATTAAAGATGCTAAATTATTAGATTCGAAAATAATCATTAAATATAAGTTAATCATTATAAACAATATTTAAAAGAATGACGAAATTGTATTGTAATTTATAGGTAATTATGCAGCTAAGGGGTGTCGCCGAGTTGGTGATAATTTTTGCTTTTTTCTGCATGTTTTTTCATACTTTGTATAGTAGATATTGTCAATAGTTGTGGAATTATGAAAAAACACGTTTTAAGGTGTTTTGGATAGACAAGTACCACTGCACAAAGCACGAAAAAGTAGCAGGAAAAAAACAAGAATTATCACCAAATAATACAAAAAAAACAATAATTATCACCAATTAAATAACTAAGGTTAATTGAATGCCCGGTTAGGCCAACTGTACGCCCTTGACGATTGGCTAGGTTAAGTGGTGATATTTTGTTAAAACTAACGAAAATATCATGACTTAACCTAACCATCGTCAAGGGCGTACAGTTGACCTAACCGGGCATTCAATTGACCGGGGGCAACTCACAAGTAGCTAGATCACAGCACTGCATTATCACATGCTCACACAACATAATATCCCAACATATACACAACAAGCTAACATTCTAGTTAATCACTACGCAAAGATAAGTCACTTAAACAGAGACAACCAGAAACACGCAGACAGACAAACAGCCAGGCACAAGAAAACCTACAGACTCGACACGACCATTACACCCTCAGAGCTGGGCAATAAATACATTGAATGTATTTAAATACTAAATACTAAATACATGGGAGAAATGTATTTAAATACTAAATACTAAATACATTTTACGAATGTATTTAGATACTAAATACAAAATACATCAATTGTATTTAAATACATTTGTAAATACATTTTAAATTGTTATCTGCAGATATATCACTGTTTGATTCACCGGATTTGCTTGTTGAAGCCATGACACGCACACGATAAAGAAATCAACCGCTTTCGACTAAGAGTGGCACACAACTGATTGAACTGACACGTTGAAACATGAACCATGCTGTACTACACTGTCGACGCGTCGTACTGTGCTAGTACAGAACGTTTATTAAACCAGTAAAAGTATTTACATTTTTATATTTTGAGTATTTAAATACATTGTATTTAAATACTCATTAAAGTATTTAAATACTATATTTAAATACATGAAAAACAATGTATTTATAAATACAGTTCTAAATACACAAATGTATTTAAATACGTATTTAAATACAAATGTATTTAAATACTGCCCAGCTCTGTACACCCTTCAATACAGACCAGACCACCAAGATCATCAAAAGCATTAAGAATTTGAAGGCTACTGGACCAGACAACATATCTAACATACACCTTAAACACTTGGGCCCACAGGGAATACTAGCTCTCACAAATATCAGCACATATTCATACCAACACTGTATTATTCCTGACATATGGAAACAAGGTAAAATTATTACACTACTCAAACCAAACAAAAATCCAACAGAACCAGCTTCCTATAGACCCATTACTTTACTATGCACACCTTCTAAAGTAACAGAAAGACTAATCTTACAAATCACCAACCCACACATACCACTATCGTCTACTCAACATGGATTCAGACCTCACCATTCAACCACGACATTACTTACTAACCTCACGCAGCATATCATGGATGGCATCAACTCCAGACGATCAGCTCAACGTACACTATTAACAACAATATACATTAGTAAAACATTTGATGCTATCCCACGCTTCCCTCTCATAAACAAAATACTCAACACAAACATGCACAATAACACCAAAAGGTGGTTCAGCAACTATCTTTCAGGAAGATACTCACATGTCACATTTAATGGCAAGTCATCCAAAAACAAGCTTTTTCCGAACGGGGTCCCTCAAGGCTCTGTTCTCTCACCAACACTGTTCAACTTACAGTATACATGCATGACATTCCAACACCCATAGATAACAAGCTTACCTTATCATCATATGCAGATGACATCACTCTAACATCCACCCACAACAACATCGACACCGCTACAAATAACCTACAAACATACATAAACAGTATACAAGACTGGCTCACACACAATAGACTCAAAGTAGCGCCCACAAAATCAACCATCACCTTGCTTACAAGCAATACAAAAGAACACCAGATAACTCCACAGCTTACATTAAACAACACCAACATTCCACACACTCACAGGACCAAAATATTTGGGGTCACATACAACACATCATTATCTTTGGAAACCACATTCAGGACATTAAAAACAAATGTACGTCAAGACTTAACACGCTTAGGGCATTTACATGCACAAACTTTGGACACCAGCAGGAAACAACATCACTCATATACAAACAATATATTCGCTCAGTTATGGACTATGCTAGCCCATGCTGGGCACCCATTATCTCAAACACACACATAAACACCTTACAGACAATACAAAACAACGCACTTCGTATCATTACAGGATGCACTCAAACAACACCAATAGAACACCTGCACACAGAAACAAAAATACTGAAAGTTAGGGAACATTTAGACATGAGGGGGAACACAATTCATGGCAGCAGCGACAACTAACCCACAACACCCTTGCCACTACATGTACGATCATGTACCGACACCTCGCACCATTAAGGTAACACCAGAGAGACATTATAACCAAATACTCCATTCCATACCACGCCCCACAGACATCACACAGCACAGAAAACACATACATACACACACACCTAACCCACAAAGCACTGACACGACTCGGTCCGAACGCGGTCGTAGGTGCGAAGCCGCCACCCATTAACATGTCAGAGATCAGCCTGAGCAGATCGGATCGAGTTAATTTAGTACGATTCTGATGGTAACATCACCCCAACTTACGGACATATGAACACAGACTAGACAACTCCACAGACGACACCTGCCACCTGTGCCAGGACACACCACAAACAATTGTACACATTATGCCAGACTGTACCGCTTTAGCACAACAACGAACACAACATCACTAGTGCGCTGAACCTCTGGTCCACTCCGGAGAGGGCGATCGGTTACCTGCTTGCTCGATCAGGGTGGGCTGATCGGCTAACCAACAACAACAACAACAATAATTTAAAAAAAATAATGATGAACTTCGATATCATTAAGATTGCAAGTTTCGCACACCATGTTGGAATCTAGACTGAGAAATCCCTGGGGATAGGGGATTTAAAGAATACTTTCCACGTGGTCCCAGCGTGTCGTAAAAGGCGACTAAAAATAAGGGACGGGTGCTGGAAAACCCTCCCACCTGTATGTAGCTTTCCACAAACAAGAATGGGACGTAATGTTTACTAAGGAAAGCTCACACACTGGCAGGACGTCACCCAGGATAAAAAGGTCCCCTCAATCCGCTTACGCACCAGGGTGGGTGAGGAGAGCAATGGTGCAACTTTTCTCAGTCCCAGAGGAGAAGAAACTTCACCAAAGGGATCAACGCGGGGGATCCCACCAGGTCAAGGTTTTGACCCTGGACCCCAGCAGTTACATCGGACAATGGGCCAACAGAAACATTTGTCGGTATGACACAGTAAACTGGACCATTGGATGAAAGAAAAAAAACTTAATCTTAGCAGCAAATCACCGCTTGGCTAAGTTCAGATATAGTTGAAGTGTTTGGCTTCGGGTGGAAGCCCCACTTACAGCTATTAAAAATGCTAAAAAGAGTATAAACCAAAATAGAAATGACGCGATTTTAAACTTGGGATAGAGCCAGGTTTAAATTTGATTGGCTGGATGACGTCACGAGAGCGCATGTCGCATGGTGATTGGTTGACGTCCGCCATGTTCATCATGGCGGCGATAGCGGCAAATTCGAATTTTTCCGAACATTTTTCTAACTTCACCATAAAATTATATTTCCCCAGTGTATAATTAATTGTAGTGTGATGTACATATATTTCTAAAGTCGAAAAGGGTAGTGTATGTTTATAAAGCCGCGACGCCCCTTAGCTGCATAATAGCCATTTATACAAGGGGAAGTAAACTTATAAATACATAAAAAAAAATTTCATAGTGATGCATGAAAATATTTCCTTCTGGAAGCAAATCATTCTACCTCTGGCATCTGAAACTAGGATTATTGGCTTAAAATAAACCAGTTCTTTTTCAAATTCTTTGACGTTTGTAGATTTTGGTCAGGACAACGTGAGGTAGGGTTGCCAGATGTCCCGATTTTCTGGGATTATTCCGGTTTTGGCCTCTTGCCCCGGTTTCACAAAAAAAGGATGCTAAATCCAGTGGAAAGTATGAGTAGATGTTTCTTGTTTATTTTCAGTTAGTTGTTGGAAAAAATGTACTTTATTTTTTTGTTTGTTTGAAAGAAAATGTTTATTCATTTTAATTTATGGTGAGAAATTCATTTTGTTTTAATAAAAATTATTATGTAAAAATTTTATGTGAATATATATGTAAATTACGCTTACGCATCAATATATTGAAATCGAAATAAAAAATTTTTATTGTCCCGGTTTGTCCGCCAAAAAATCTGGTAATCCTAACGTGAGGCTATTAATGTAAGTAATTTCCTTTGATCATTCTGTGCGTAATTTAATATGAATTACATGAAATTACTCGCTTAGTAATTTTGTAAAATATTTTTAACCCTCAAATACTAGATTGGGGTATTTTTTATAACTACGTATATACCCAAGTCTAATATTTGAGTGTTAAGGAAATTAATATTTGGGTTTTATAGCAAATATTGTGACAAGTTTAATTACAAAATTCGAAATATTTTTAATATCTGAAATACTTAAACGTAGGCATAGTTCTGTTTCAACTCCGAAATTCGAATAGGCTACGAAATGAATATCATTCATATATGAGTAGATATACCTTCATCTCACCTTTCAGTATCCCCAATGCAGTTTTCAATCACAGCTTTTATCACATTTATGTAAGTGTGTTCCGTTATATTCTGTTTTCCAGAACTAAATTTTCAAGTACCATATTGTAATTTGCAGTCTGAATGGCTAATATATTTGTGTATAATAAATTTATAAGATTTCTAATCTTCGTGCTCGGTCTTCCTAGATAATGGCCATTTCCTGGTCGATGTTGTCGATTCCTCTTTGGTGTTATTGGTTGGGCTGCTGCATTGGGAGTACTGGGGCTGCGGCTCTTGATACCATTGTGGAATTGTATAACAGTAGTTGGTTGGATAGGAGAGTGATGTATGTAATGCTGGAGTGCATATATTTGCGAAGTTCTGCCTTTTTTCATTGAAGGACAGTCGTGTTTTTATCATTTCATTTCCTCTAAAAAAGTACTTCATTGCCACTGTCATTACTTCTATTTAGGATGTGGGTGTTCTTTCTCGTTCACTTCTTTGAATACCCTTGATGTGAAAATACGAACACTCCATATTTAGGCACTTATTTTCTCTAATTGACTGTGCATATAAAAGGGTGGAAATAGTAGCAGTTTGTTCCGTACCTACAACTTCCATCCTCATGTAGAAATTTTTGGGGTGATTATACATGCAGGAAAGGAAGAACTGATATAATGTACCAAAAAGTTAAGGACTAAATAGATGGAAAAGAAGTAGCTTTGGAGTGCGAGAAATAGAGGGGAGAAATGGAGAAAAACTGAAAAGACCAGAAGATTAAGGAAGAGATGGATGAGTATATTGAAGAACTGTATGATAAAGAGAACAAACCTAATAACATCGAAATGGAGGAAGCAGATGAGGTGGAAGTAGATCGTATGGGACCGGACATATTGAAAGAGAAGTAGAGATGGCTGTAAAAGACCTAAGAAATGGCAAGGCCCCAGGACCAGATGATGTACCAGCAGAACTTCTGAAAAGTCTTGAAGGTGATGCTAGAGAGGTGAATGTATTGTGCAGAAACATGTATGAAAGTGGACACTGGCCTGCTGACTTCATGAGAGTCCTATAATTACTATCCCCAAGAAACCGAGAGCCACCAAGTGTTCAGAATTTCGAACCATAAGCTTGGTCAGCCATGCATCAAAAATAATGCTAAGGATACTAACCAGAAGACTAACGAACAGAGCTGAGCAGTACATTGGAGAAGATCAGTTTGGATTTAGATCAAAATGCGGAACAAGAGAAGCTATTGGTATTATGAGAATGATGGGAGAGAGAATGCTGGAACATGATCAGGAAATGTTTGTTTGTTTTATTGACTTTGAAAAAGCTTTTGGCAGAGTCCAATGGAGGAAACTAATGGAAATATTGAAGAATATTAATGTTGACTGGAGGGACCGTAGGCTGATAAAAAATCTATATCTTGGTCAGACTGTGAATGTTAGAGTTGCAGGAGGAGAATCGGAGTCTGGACTGGTTCGGAGAGGGGTCAGGCAAGGATGCTCCCTGTCCCTCGTGTTATTTAACATCTATGCGGAAGCAATGATAATAGAAGCACTCTCAGATCTGGAAGAGGGAATCAGAGTGGGAAGTAAATTGATCAAATCTGTAAGGTTTGCAGATGACAAGGCATTTGTTTGTAGTACTGAAGAAGGACTGCAAAGAATGGTCAATAGCTTGACAACAACGGCGGAAGAATTCGGAATGAAAATTAATAAGACCAAGACAAAGGTAATGAAAATTGCAAGAAGGAAAGGAACACAAATGAACCTAACGATAGGAAATCGGACCTTAGAAAAGGCTGAGCAGTTTAAATATCTGGGAAGTTTATTAACCAACAATGGAGATTGGAATGAGGAAGTAAGATCTAGAATTGGTATGGGTAAGGTAGCTTTTGAGAGACAGAGAAGACTACTTACAGGTAAACTCAACTTGAAGCTGAAGAAAAGGTTAGTAAAAAGCTTGATATGGAGTGTGGTACTGTATGGAGCAGAAACATGGACACTAAAAACAACTGAAAAGAAACTCCTGGAAAGTTTTGAAATGTGGATTTGGAGAAGAATGCTAAAGATAAGCTGAAGGGAACACCAAAGTAATGAGGAACTACTGCAACAGGTGAGGGAGGAAAGACGACTCATTAAGGTGATAAGAGAAAGACAAGAAATGGGTCGGACATGTGTTGAGAGAAGAAGGATTGTTGAAGGAGGTGATAGAGGGTAGATATGAAGGTAGAAGGTCGAGAGGAAGGAAAAGGAAAGCAATGCTGGATGATTTGGAGATTCGGAGGATTGTTTCGATGTGCTACTCCATGGTCCAGCGGCAGAATCGTTCAGGATCCATCCTGAAAGACTGAGTGGAATCCCTGATGCTTGCTGAACCACCAGCCACCCGATTCTGCCGCCGGACCATGGAGCAGCACATCGAAACAATCCTCCGAAATCTTAAGTACGACACTGACCTTTTCGAGTCTCTCCTTGCCTACTTGAAGCCGTCCGCCAAGCACAAGGAGGCAACACCAACTATTGAGCGGTTTTGTTTAGACGAAGAATTAAATTGTCTAAAAGATGCAATAATCAGTTTTTTGTACCTCTATTAGATTCATTTGTGCAAGGGGAGGGGGGCAATAATTGCTTGCCACCCATTACATGGTGTCTACAGAAAAACGGACAGACAGGACTGCCTTTTTATAGTACAGAAGATTGTTGTTGGTTAGCCGATCAGCCCACCCTGATCGAGCAAGCCGGCGGCACGCAGGTAACCGATCGCCCTCTCCGGAGTGGACCAGAGGTTCAGCGCACTAGTGATGTTGTGTTGTGTTCGTTATTGTGCTAGAGCGGTACAGTCTGTCATAATGTGTTCAAGTGTTTGTGGTGTGTCCTGGCACAGGTGGCAGGTGTCGTCTGTGGAGTTGTCTAGTCTGTGTTTATATGTCCGTAAGTTGGGGTGATGTCCACATTGGAATCGTACTAAGTTAACTCGATCCGATCTGCTCAGGCTGGTCTCTGACCTGTCAATGGGTGGCGTCTTCGCACCTAGGACCGCATTCGGACCGAGTCGTGTCAGTGCTTTGTGGGTTAGGTGTGTGTGTGTGTGTGTGTTGTGTGTTTCTGTGCTGTGTAATGTCTGTGGGGCGTGGTATGGAATGCAGTATTTGGTTATAATGTCTCTCTGGTGTTACCTTAATGGTGCGAGGTGTCGGTACATGATTGTACATGAAGTGGCAAGGGTGTTGTGGGTTAGTTGTCGCTGCTGCCATGAATTGTGTTCCCATCATGTCTAAATGTTCCCTAACTTTCAGTATTTTTGTTTCTGTGTACAGGTGTTCTTTGAGTACATCCTGTAATGATACGAAGTGCGTTGTTTTGTATTATCTGCAAGGTGTTTATGTGTGTTTGAGATAATGGGTGCCCAGCATGGGCTAGCATAGTCCATAACAGCGAATATATTGTTTGTATATGAGTGATGTAGTTTCCTGCTGGTGTCCAAAGTTTGTGCCTGTAAGTGCCCTAAGCGTGTTAATTCTTGACGTACATTTGTTTTTAATGTCCTGAATGTGGTTTCCAAAGATAATGATGTGTTGTATGTGACCCCAAGTATTTTGGTCCTGTGAGTGTATGGAATGTTGGTGTTGTTTAGTGCAATCTGTGGAGTTATCTGGTGTTCTTTTGTGTTGCTTCTAAGCAAGGTGATGGTTGATTTTGTGGGTGCTACTTTGAGTCTATTGTGTGTGAGCCAGTCTTGTACACTGTTTATGTATGTTTGTAGGTTATTTGTAGCGGTGTCGATGTTGTTGTGGGTGGATGTTAGAGTGATGTCATCTGCATATGATGATAAGGTAAGCTTGTTATCTATGGGTGTTGTTGGAATGTCATGTATGTACAAGTTGAAAGTGTTGGTGAGAGAACAGACCCTGACGGACCCCGTTCGGAAAAAGTTTGTTTTTGGATGACTTGCCATTAAATGTGACATGTGAGTATCTTCCTGAAAGATAGTTGCTCAGCCACCTTTTGGTGTTATTGTGCATGTTTGTGTTGAGTGTTTTGTTTATGAGAGGGAAGCGTAGGATACAGGGCCGGATTAAGACCTTTAGAGGCCCTAAGCACTTAAAAGATTTTGGTGCCCCATATATATGTAATTCAAAATATAAACAAAAATAAACCATAAAATAAAATTTTATTTTTTGAAATGAAACAAAACTTACAGTAAGATGGAAAATAATGTTTATTTTTGTATACTTCCACTTCATTTATATTTGAAAAGTTTTCTCCTACTTTTTTAATTGCAAAGTCTTTGATCAGATCCTCAAAACTAATCTTACGTAACACATCTGCTTCTATACTTAGTAGAGATAAGGCATCCAGCCTGCCTTGTTGCATAGTTGTTCTGTTGGTATTTTTAATATACTTCAACTGAGAAAATGAACGCTCAGCTGAGCAATTTGTGACCATTAATGTTAAAAATATACGAAAGGCAATTTCTACATTTGGGAAGGCACACTCAATATTGTCTTCTACAATTATTTTATAAAGTTCAGCATGACTGAATCTTGTTTTTACATTTACTATAGCACACGAAACTATTTAATCTATATGTATTTTTAATATGGCGCTCAAAGATTTGATATAAACAAAATAATAACGCAAAGCGTAAAGTGTGTGATTACAACGAAATATATTTATTCTCTCAAAACGGTTGTTGTTCACTACAAATTCAAACAATGAAAAAAAATAAATACTATGTATGAATATATATAATTCAGTTTTCAACAGCTTATAGGCTATAAGCCGCGATTATAATAGTATAATAAATCCATGGTAAATCCGACAATGGAAAATTTCTGTGGTGCCCCCCTTCCCTTGATGCCCTAAGCACGGGCTTATTTTGCTTAATGGTTAATCCGGCCCTGGTAGGATAACATCAAATGCTTTACTAATGTCTATTTGTTGCTAATTCTGTACGTTGAGCTGGTCGTCTGGAGTTGATGCCATCCGTGATGTGCCGCATGAGGTTAGTGAGTAATGTCGTAGTTGAGTGGTGAGGTCTGAATCCATGTTGAGTAGGCGATAGTGGTATGTGTGGGTTAGTGATTTGTAAGATTAGTCTTTCTGTTACTTTGGAAGGTGTACATAGTAAAGTAATGGGTATATAGGAAGCTGGTTTTGTTAGATATTTGTTTGGTTTGAGTAGTGTAATAATTTTACCTTGTTTCCATATGTCAGGAATAATACAGTGTTGTATGAATATGTGCTGATATTTGTGAGAGCTAGTGTTCCCTGTGGGCCCAAGTGTTTAAGGTGTATGTTAGATATGTTGTATGGTCCAGTAGCCTTCGAATTCTTAATGTTTTTGGTGATCTTGGTGGTCTGGTCTGTATTGAAGGGTGTAATGGTCGTGTCGAGTCTGTAGGTTTTCTTGTGTCTGGCTGTTTGTCTGTCTGCGTGTTTCTGGTTGTTGTCTCTGTTTAAGTGACTTATCTTTGCGTAGTGATTAACTAGAATGTTAGCTTGTTGTGTATATGTTGGGATATTTTTTTGGCTGCGACAGATAGCCGCGGGTGAGGTGTGAATGCCGCTGTTAGAGTGGGTAATGCTGTTTATAGTTTTGTATAGCCTGGATGTATCTGTGAAGTGGTTTAGTGTTGTTATGAGTTCCCTAAATGGTTCTGTTTGTTTTTCTTTAAGCTTGTTGTTTATTTCTGTGTTGAGCTGTTGTATCTGTTGTTTTATGGCTTCTGTGTGTGGTGTTTGTGTGTTATGTTTGAGGTTGTTACGTTGCCTTATGAGGTGGACTATTTCTCTAATGTAATTTGGGTTGTATTTCCTAATGTTGCACATGGGTATGTATTTGCATTATTGATGATCTGATTAAATGTCTTGAGTGTTGTATTGATGTTTATGATGGGTGTGCTGTTTAATGTGGTGAATTGTTCCTCAGTCTGTATTTTGAACTGTTCCCAATCAGCTTTCTTGTAATTTCTGTAAGTGTGCCTAAGGCTGTTGGGGCAGAGTGTAGAACGTGTTGTAATGATGATGGGCAGGTGGTCTGATGACAGTTGTTTTTCTGTTCTCCAGTGTGTATGTATTGCTAGTGAGGGGGAACAGAACGTTATGTCTGGGGATGAGTTTGAGTATCCTGCTTGATGTGGTATGTATGTATGTTCTTCTGTATTGTTAAGAATGAATAGGCTGTTTAGTTGTGTGGCTATGTTGGCGCTTCTGGTGTTGCTTTGGTTGTGCAGGTACCAACTAGTGTCTTTAGCGTTGAAGTCTCCTCCTAAGATGACATCAGTGAGAGAGGCCAGATTGTGTAACTGTGGATTGTAATTGGCTGGCAATAGTACAGAAGATTGTACAATGGGTGTATTACTCCTCAAATCAGCGGTAAGTTTAAATTCCGTTATTACGAACTTCAATATCAAGTAAAACTTAACTCAGTTATAAAAAATTTTCATAGCTAATTGTATTACAACAAATACAACATTAACTTTGTCATATTTTTGCGGCGATCCTTCAGAATCCAGCCGTAAATGACTTGATAAATTATTAGCATTTTAAACTCAAAATAAAGGAAATTTGGCTCTTTTTCGATATTTCCATGCAATTTCTTTTCTTTCTCTGCAATTTCTTTTTCTGTTAGGTCAACTGTACAATTGGTTAGGTTAGGTTAGGGAATCATCTGAAGATCAGGGCCCCCCAGCCTCCTTTAATTAGCCTTATAAGGTTAACTAACGAAAATATCACGACTTAACCTAACCAATCGTTAGGTCAACTGTACGCCCTTGACGATTGGTTGGGTTAGGTCGTGATATTTTCATTAGTTAGCCTTATAAGGCTAACTAACGAAGGCTTGGGGCCCCTGATCTTCAGGTGATCCGGTTAGGTTAAGTCGTGATATTTTTGTTAAAACTAACGAATATTTTAACGAAATACCAACGAATATTTTAATGAAAATATCATGACTTAACCTAACCAATTGTCAAAGGCGTACAGTTGACCTAACAGGGAAAAAAGAAATTGCGGGGAAATACCCGAAAAAGAGCCGGAAATTTATAGGTATAATGACACTTATTTATGATTATGAGACAAGTTCAATCTTTATATATTTATTCTAGACTCTAGAGGGTAATTAAACTCAAAATAAAGAAAATTAGAATCAGCAGTCACTGCCATAACGTCACGCATTTTCATATCAGAAATATCATGCAAAACATTATCCACAAATTGTTAAACTAGCCGTAGGTCTGCCCGTCATGTTTAATTTACAATTATTAAAAAAATAACTAATTTAGTGCATTAAAAGCAATAACCATTCGTCAAATAATGATTTATTTTTTAAACTAATTTACGGCCGGATTCTGAAGGATCGCCATTTTTGCTAGGTTATGATACTTTGGGTTGTGCTTTATGGTGACTTTACATTACCATGTTTTTAGCTACTCTAGCTACTTTGGGGAGGCTGTTAATATCATTGTCGATGCTGCACAGGGAGAACAACTGTAGGTTAGCTATAGGCTTATTTAGGTGAAGAGAATCTTTTTTATGGTAAATTGAAACATATCAAGTAAAACTTGATAAACTTATCAATTCCAAATCAATTTCAATCTCATTCCACTCAAAACACTAATAACTTGGATCACCTGAGGATCAGGGCCACCAGCCTTCTTTAGTTAGCCTTATAAGGCTAACTAACGAAAATATCACGACCTAACCTAACCAATCGTTAGGTCAACTGTACGCCCTTGACGATTGGTTAGGTTAGGGCGTGATATTTTCGTTAGTTAGCCTTATAAAGCTAACTGAAGAATGCTCGGGGCCCTGATCTTCAGGTGATCCAATAACTTTAACTATAATTTAACTTTCAATCTAAACTCCATCTGAGAACTTAAGATAATTTTATAACAATTATACTTAAAATTGTGTTGACCAGAAACGTAAACTAATTATTATATTTAAAATAGTGTAAACCAGGATAAGTTTCGAACTGTATTCCCTACATGTTTTATCATTTTACTTACCAAAAGATAACTCATAATTGTTAAAAGCTATTAAAAAAATTAATGAATGAAATGAAACGCCAGACCTGTCATACAGATGTCACATGTGGGTTAAAATAGGCGTGAAATTGCGAGTAATCTTATAAAACTGAATACTTACTAGCGGTAGTTAACTAGTGGAAAAAGATAACGAAACCAGTTAGTTTAAGTTAGGACTAACAGTATATGTTTCTACTTCTACCGATATATTATCTCCAGTTTTTGAGGTTCAAGGTGAGCAACCTGTTACTAAACAACTGAAATTGCTTAGTAATAATAATAATGATTGGGTTGTTTAACCCCGTCATATGACGGAGGGGACCTACAGCTTTACGTGGGATCCGAACCACGGGTCGCTACATATTCTGAACACGGAAGACGGCCTCCCATCCAACTACTACCCAGACCCAAAATCGCTTAAGTTCGCTGATCAACGGGAAGCGGTGTTACGACATTGGCATTGTCTACGACGTAGCTCAAAATTGCTTAGTATTGGGACTCATTCCCAATGGAATAACTTCAAATTAAAGTACCCATAATGGAGATGGTGCCAAACCAGAATATTTAACTTGCGCATTAGTCAAATAATTAGGCCTATCGAACAATAATGGTTAAATTTGTCGTGAATAGTATGTGTGTTTAACTGAACCCAGCCGCCAAGAACGACAAAATTAATTGACAAACCTTCGAGTTAAAATAAAAAATACACTTAATGTCTGTCACAAAATAACTTCAAAAATAAATAAAGCTAAGAATAAAACGAGAGCAAACTTTAGAGAAAATAAAATGAGCTTGTGAAAACGCTACAACAAAAGTATTTAGAACAGCTTATCATATTGTAAAATCAGACCTTTTTCTAATCATAGCAGCCTGATCGAATTACAGCAATTAAATGGACTTTAGTTTGGTGTTACTGCATTTATGGTATAGCTTAACATCTATTTTAAGTGACATTTCTGAAAAGTATAAAGAAAAATTGAGTTACAAAGTTCATTAACTCTGCAAAAATGGTTTTCATGAATCGAGCACTTTAAGTAGTAAAGTAGCATTGATTAGGTATTTGAAAGGTGCTGTCGGGGATACGGACCGTATATATACATATGTATTCCTGACCTTATTGTCCTAATCCCAAGAACCTGCACGCATTGCAGATGAACTACTGAATTGCCTAAAAAGGAATGATGTGTTTGAAAAATAACTGCAAAAGAGTTGAGTGGCCCTTTCTAGTAACGGTGAGGGCGTTTGGTGGGTAAGAAGTCTGGAGTAACAAGACTGTTAGTTGTATCCTCGACTATTCACTTGGCCTTGCATGACCCATCGGTTAGAACTAATTTTAGATGCTATTAAAGAATTTTCAGGAGTGTATGTGCTTGTAAAGTCAGTCATCCAAAATCTCACGAACGTTTAAAAACGTTTCTTAAGAGTTGGATACACAAATGATAAAAATAGGTAGAGTCCTTGAAATACAATGGGTCGCCAACTTGCCAGTAGTTTCAGGACTGTAAGGGCAGTTCCAGTTTCATATGAAGCATTACATTTTCACTCCAAAACTGCTTCGGAGACTAGAGAGAATGAACAATTCGGGCGGAAGCAAAACTAAGTTTTTTAATATATACTGTAGTAGTGTATAGTATGTGCCTAATATGTTGTGCCTAGATTAATAAATTTATAAAATGATGGTAGTGATAGGGTCATTGAGTAGGTAGGTAGGTAGGTAGATGAATTATAGGAGTAGTTGGTTGTTTAAAAGTGTTTGTGTGTGGCGCGATGGCTGAGAGTTTTTTGCAAATCATTCATATGGATAGAGTTATAAAGTGAACATTTTTCGTAGTAGTGATAAAGTGAGCGTTTCTGTAATATCTTAATATTTTGATTCTCTGGACTATAAGAATGTTAGAGGAATTTTGTACTATTAGCTGTTGAATTTAAGGTAATGTTCGTTTTCCCATTGTATCAGTTGCTCGGAGACACTGTATTAATAGCAATTATAAATGTGTAAAAATTGGCCTACATTATTAATGAATATATATATATATGCTTTGAACGTGAGGGTCGGCACCTGATTGAATTAATTTACGTATTGAAACCCGATAATATGGGTAAAAGAATTATTATACTTGTATAATGTATTAACGATTGTAATATAAATTTAAGTTCAGTTTTGTGTCTGTGTAAATTGTAGTTAAATTCTAAGGATACGTTTTAAAAATTGTTATTCATGATAATTGCAGGCTTCAGATCCTGGGACCAACATGCTTGTGACAGATCATGTGCAACGAAGGGTTCGGGCGAGGCTTAGGCATATTTGTCATTTTGGTACTTTCTTGTTATCCCGGACCCCAGACTTTTTTTTGACAATTGGTTAGGTTTAGTCGTGATATTTTTGTTAAAACTAACGAAAATATTACAACTTAACCTAACCAATCATCAATATATATATATAGGATCAAGTAAAGATAATCCCTCCCAACAGAAAAAGGAGGGACTATCTTTACTTGACCATTTTTTGGGAGGGATCATCTTTACTTGGTAAAGTTGGTAATACCGCTTTACCGCAATACCGCTTTAATTAAAGTCTTTGGATCAAGTAAAGTTAAGCACCCCCAACCTTTTTTAGTTAGCTTTATAAGGCTAACTAACGAAAATATCACGACCTAACCTAACCAATCGTCAAGGGCGTACAGTTGACCTAACGATTGGTTAGGTTAAGTCGTGATATTTTCGTTAGTTAGCCTTATAAAGCTAACTAAAAAAGGTTGGGGGTGCTTATCTTTACTTGGTCATTTTTGGGAGGGATTTGCTTTACTAGTGTGACCTGGGAAGGATTATCTTTACTTGATCCTATATATATATATATATATATATAGGGTGTCCCATAAGTCCGGCATCATAGGAGAAATTCATATTTTTCTATTTGTACAAACCATAATTCATATTTTTCTCTTTCTACAGGCCGTAATGTCTGTGAGCAAGGAAGAACGAATCCAGATAATTCTACTCATAGGAAATCGGAGTCAGAGAGAGGCCGCTGCTGAATTTAACAGACTGCATCCAAACCGCAACGGGTCTCTCGCAAAGAGGTCCCATAAATATAGCTTCCCTCACCAGCTATCTGCAAAGCAGACAGGATCCAGCTTTGCCCACGTCGGGCTTGCATCATGAAAAAGAAAAACTATGGTATTTGTCATTTACCATTACTTATTCGGACTATAGTGGATTTAATTATCCCAGAAGAGTTCCTTGTTCCAAGCACGGTCTGTGTGTATCATAAAAAACTCAGGGAACCATTCTGAGTTCATTCCCATCATGAAACGGACATGTTATGTGCCTTGAAAAGTGGACGCTCAATTCTGCCAGTTGAGGTTTAAGTTTTGGTTTTGGCTAAAAATATAATAGTTACCCCTTTTTCTTTGATTTATTCAATCCGACGTGAATGCAACGAGTCTTTTACTTATATTGAGGTTCTAAATGTAGTGGGGCTAGGCTGCTTTAAACCCTAGATCCATGTCCCAAAGCTGGATCCTGTCTGCTTTGCAGATAGCTGGTGAGGGAAGCTATATTTATGGGACTTCTTTGCGAGAGACCCGTTGCCCACGTCGGGCTTGCATCATGAAAAAGAAAAACTATGGTATTTGTCATTTACCATTACTTATTCGGACTATAGTGGATTTAATTATCCCAGAAGAGTTCCTTGTTCCATGCACGGTCTGTGTGTATCATATATATATATATCTGTTATGACTTGAAAGACTACGAGACTTGCCACCAATAAGAATCTATTTCTATGAATATACTTTATGAATCTATATCGTTGTATAAATCGTATTATAAATCAATAAATTCACAACTAATGGTATCTTACACTGCTGCCATTCATTACCGAAACCCGTTTCATTCACAATATTGAGAAATTAGCTGATAACACCACCTATAACCATCGGTTCAACCACTATCTACGCCCTCACCCCCCCACTACCACCAACCAATCCCACATCGCAAAAATGCCTTACGGGTGCATGCACGCTCGCGCGCCTCACGCCCATACTAACACTTCAATTGAATTAATATTAGACATTATGAAAATGGAAGTTTATGGATCTTTTCGGTTTGACGGCCCGTAATATTTTTTAACATTACTTGTTTTTTATTGTCCAGTTTTAATCGAGAATTTAAAAAATAACATTAATGTTTGAGAAACAAATAGTGAGGCAGTTATATGCAATTTAACAAATTTAAAATATATTTTTTTAAACCGTATTGGGATCTTTTTGGTTTGACGGCCGGCGGAAAAAAACGAGTCATGGCTACGGGACCATCAAATTCTAGACTCTACCAACTGGTTAGGTTAACAGAATGCTCAGTTAGGTTAACAGAATGCCAGGTTAGGTCAACTGTACGCCCTTGACGATTGGTTAGGTTAAGTCATGATATTTTCGTTAGTTTACTGTCAAAACAAACGAAAATATCATAACTTAACCTAACCAATCGTCGTGAGCGTACAATTGACCTAAAACTTTTAGGGATTTTGGAATCTTAAAGCGTATATGATATTCTCTAAGCTAAAATGTATAACTACCTCACTATTTGTTTCTCTAAAACATGAATGTTATTTTTGAAATCATCATCGATTAAAACTAGATAATAAAAAACGAGTAATGTTAAAAAATATTACAGGCCGTCAAACCGAAAAGACCCGAGTTTAGCTACATTTTGAGACCAAAATCATTTAATTTGGTGATGGTCGATTTTTTTGGTGAAAACCCCGTACCGGGGGACTGACCCGGTTTAATGACTCCCATAGCGGAAGGGTTAAAGAGTGAGTAAAGCAGATTGTAGGGTCAGAGCACGTTCTGGGGTTTCTTTTGTGTTGAATAACGTGGAGTCCATCCAAAAGCGTCCAAAGACACAGACTAGAATCCGCTAAGTAACCCTTGATTCACTTAATTGTCTTCATTAACATCGAAGCACCAACCGCCAACAATATAATAAATATTAAGCTTTGAGGACACCAGTTTCTTGGACCACTACTGATTGGCCGAAAGCTGGTGACTTAGGAAGTAACTAACCAACCTAGAACGACCACCTAACTACAATAACTTAACTCGGATGTGAGTCACTCTGATTGGCCCGAAATGGGCGGGCGGATCACCGAAATCTGGTATCCCCAAAACTTATATATATTATTTGCTGTGTCTCGTGTATTTCCCACCTAGTCTCTTCCCAATCTCGATTATTCCTATTTCAGTCTTGGTCTAAGAATGAGAAATTATAAATGGGAATTTCAAAGGAAGCGATTCTCAAATCGATCCATTCCGCTTTCCACTGTAGGATTTCTTTACCATTTCTCAAATAAGAGAACGTTTTCCCAAATTTAGAATTCCCACTTTGGAAAGGGAATGGCGGCAAATGGAAAGTAATTGCAATTTTAAAATTTAATTTTGACTACTTAATATTTTAAATTTTTAAAATCAACAAAAGAAATTAATAAAAAAGTCTTTTCACGTTTTTCTTTTGTTATGAATATGTATTTTTTTCTTTTTAATCTAATTCAGTATTTTAATTACTCATTATTTTAGACTGTATCTATTCATGACGAAAAGCTTTTGTGTGTGTGTGTGTGTGTGTGTGTGTGTGTGTGTGTGTGAATCGACTGAATCAAATTTGAATAAAATCAATCTTAACTTTAAAATAACCAAATACCGTATATTTTCATCAATTTATTTCAATTTGCCATGAAAGACTCCATTCGAAACCATTTTTGTATTTATAATACTTACATCTATACTTCCTACAATTTTTACTTCTAATATCTATATAAATTCTTTGAACATTTGCTATACCCATACCTCTCTACCCGTGCCCCTTCAAAAAGAAATTTCAATAGATATACCTACAGAAATTTCTGTACCTACAAGTGATACCTCATTTTACCACAGAGTACAACTTTCTTCATTCGGACCCTTCTTTCTGTTCTAATTCACAACCATTTGTTCAGTAAAATGCAAGATGGAAGACAATGTAGTTTTAGGATATTTTTGTTATTTCTAAAGAATACTTGTGGTTTTGATGTACTTTGATGTACTTTTGATGTACTTTGAGTTTGAACGACGGTTCAGGATCGACCTGCGGTTGACCCCTCTGCAACATACTCAGCAGTGATGTAATCGCGACTACCATAGCCGAGACCGGAAAAAAAAAGGTCTCTAGACCAATCTCGCGTCCTACATCACTGGTATCCATCGAGGTAATCAACGATATAACTAATTAAACAAATTTGAAAAACAAGAAAAGGACTGCGGGAATAAAGAAATCTATATTATAATAAGAGAGCTGTCCGTCTGTCTGTCTGTCTGTCCGTCTGTCCGTCACACTTTCAGAAATTGTGAGAAAAAAATTCAGAAATTGTAAAAAAAATTCAGAAATTGTATTACGGGCGGCAATGTGAAGCTCAAGATTTTCATGACTGTTCTTTTCTGTAGTTTAGCAATGGGGGAAGGGTGGGGGTGGGGGTAATCGGGGATGGGTGGGGTAATGGGGAGGGGTGGGGGTAAGCCCCCAAGTTGTATGAATCGGGGTGAGGACGTTTTGGGAGATACCAGATTCAGAAATGTTGACACAATGTGAAGCTCAAAATTTTCACGGCTGGGTTCTTTTTTTGTAGTTTAGCCTGTCTAACCGTCAGCGAAGCGGCGGGAACTGTACTAGTAACAATAATACACGTAATGAAACGAGAAATAATAAAATTAGTAATAATAGCACCGAAAGTAGTACTAGTAAAAAAAGTAAAAGTAAAAGTAGAAAAGTAAAAATAAAAATAAAAAGTACATGTAATGGAATTACTGATGCAGGATTTAAGTGGAACTATAGACAAACGCTTTCATACCAAGAAGTCCACAGTCTAGAAGACAAAGCAGGACTGATGAAGAGCTTGGACAGTTGGATTGTCTGAGTTTTTAATTCTTCGCATTAAACTGTTACCTCAGAGGTTCGAAACGTTGCGGTTAGCGAACATTTCGGAGGCTGAGCATCTTGGAGGTAACTTCTGCAGCAATCTATAAGGTCTGTCGCAAAGCAAGTTGAGGGTTCTGCAGGAACCTTTTTCATAATTAATTCAGAGTTGCTGCCTATAAATATTAGTGTAGAAAGTACACAAAAAAAGTGTCTACGCTTGGGCCAGTTGTATCGTGTGTATGTACCCTATATACATAGCTGGGCAGTATTTAAATACATTTGTATTTAAATACGTATTTAAATACATTTGTGTATTTAGAACTGTATTTATAAATACATTGTTTTTCATGTATTTAAATATAGTATTTAAATACTTTAATGAGTATTTAAATACAATGTATTTAAATACTCAAAATATAAAAATGTAAATACTTTTACTGGTTTAATACACGTTCTGTACTAGCACAGTACGACGCGTCGACAGTGTAGTACAGCATGGTTCATGTTTCAACAGTTTGGGAAAACATCCTCTCATAAAAAGACTGTTCCTCCGCTATAACACGACATTACCATCTTCGGCACCGGTAGAGCGAATATTCTCATTCGCGGGAATCACTTTGACTCCCAAAAGAAACTCTCTTTCAGACAAAACTTTTGAAAGATTGGTTTTGATCCGCAGCAACCGTGAAATAAAAGAGAATTCGTAAGGTGCCTTATGTTTATGTTTACGTCTTATGTTTACGTTTATGTCTCATCTACTCATTAATTGTTACTCATTTTGCAATGATATAATGAGTATAATATGTCACTGGTTGAACATCGTAAGTTCTAAGTTCTTTTGTTTTTGTTTTGTTCTAAAAAGGGAAATATATAATCGGAAATTAGATTGTACTATTTCTTTATCCTTTATCAAGCATTTTATATTGTTGTTACTTATGAATTAGTGAATGCATATGTTAAAATTTGTATGTATTTAAAATGTATTTACAAATGTATTTAAATACAATTGATGTATTTTGTATTTAGTATCTAAATACATTCGTAAAATGTATTTAGTATTTAGTATTTAAATACATTTCTCCCATGTATTTAGTATTTAGTATTTAAATACATTCAATGTATTTATTGCCCAGCTCTGCCTATATATATAGGGTGAGTCAGAAGTCCTGCTTCGTAGGATTTCATGTATTTAAATTTATGAATTTTATATTGATATTTGATTTTTTATTTATTTTTAATTTATTTCTGAATGCCAAAAATATTACTACTAAGACTCTTGAACGAGTATACCACAGTCTACAGTATCGCATACATCATTGCCGTCACATGCAAGGAGTACAATTTAAACATCTTTCTTATAACTATCAACTGTGAACTGTTCGTTATGTTTGTAAGGAAATATAAAATAAACATATATATACTTAAATATATGATATCCTATGAAGCAGGAATTCTGACTCACCCTCGCAAAGTTTAAACGCGTCTATCTCAAAACTGGTTTGACGAGTACTCGCGACGCCTCGTGTGTATGTACTGTATATAATGTTTAGGAAGTTAGTGGCTTCTGATTTTGAGAAAAGTGGTTATTTTTTAGAGTTTAAAGAATATTTACTACTAAACTTATATATATGAGGAAGGGGGGATGGATAATCACGAGTAAAGCAGCAAAAATATTAATTCTTGTTGGAACGTTTCGTCATAATAATAAAAATATTTTTAAGAAAAATTGAAAACCTTTTATGGAGAAAATTTGCTTCAGGAGCAAACTTATTGTGGGTTCTGTCAAATATTCATATCTCCTTTCTTCAAAATTCAAGAACCTTTATTCAGGAAAGAATACATGTGATAGTTTTAAAATTTTTAGATTTGTATGACTAATATATTCACAATACTTTAATCTGAATATGTCATTGGAAATCTGGAGGCTTTTTAGGCAAAATTAATGGCATTTAGTTTTATATAAAAATAGCAAAAGTGGCAAGTGATAGTAACAGTAATAACAAATATTAATAATAGCAATAATAATAATAATAATAAATACAATATAAAGTTTACAAAATGTTTCATACTTTTAAATTAAATGATTTAGTGTATATTTAGTAGAAAATAAATGATGCTTAATAAAAAATTAAAGATGAATGAATTACGAAATTAGAAGTTCTAAATGAAATTAGCACATTTTAAATAGTTGATTATAAAATGGGAACTTTATTACTATGGTAAAAATGGCAGTAGTGAACTTGTACATCAGTAGGAGATAATGAAATGCCTTTTCAGTGATTTGCGAAATGCATTGTGATGAAGTCTGCCTGCTTGATATGGGTGAGAATTTCATTCCATACATCTGCTCCTTTGAAAGAGTGCATTTCCTGCAGTTTCTCTTGTATGATTAAGTTTGTGTATAAAATCCCTGGGCAGTCTGGTGTTATGACGATGGTGTATTTGATGGGGGTGATTCCTCTTTGAATGAGTGATGTATGGCGATTTTTATTGATAACTTTGAACATACTGACGGCAACATTGAATTTGTATGTCATTTAGTTTTGAAATATTTACCCCTTAAACATTAGGGAAGTGTGACTGTCTGCTGTCGTTATTCGAGTGTGTTCCAGGGCCGTAGCCAGACCAAATCAGTAGGAGAGGCGGAGAAATTGACAGGGGGGACAATGAAAAAATTTAATGTCATTTTTTGTGAATATCGAAATATACTGCAGAAAGTGACATTCAAACCTATAACAAGTAAAACACCGTAGGCTAAATAAAAAAATGATCAAACCGATACATATAGATAGGCATATTGGGTTATAGAATACAATATTTAGTCTAAATTTAGTGTAAATAAAAGTCTTTGTAAGTTTTTTTTTAATTTTAGAATAACTGTATGCGGCTAGTTTTTTAGCGAAATTCTTTAGGAATTCAAACATGTCTATTTGCTTCGTTCTCTTATTTTCAAAGGCAAGTAAAATAAGTTGGCTTTGGCGTTTTTGTAGCATGTAACACCGTTGCGGTTGGTTTTCCCAGGGTGGGGCATATTATTTTCCAGACGGGGCTTTGGCCCCCCCTTGGCTACGGGCCTGGTGTGTTCACAGACATTTTTTATGAATTACTTCCAAAACATGTTTTGTATATTTATTTGAGCTACAATAATGATCTGCTTTTGCTCTTTTAATAACTGCATTAAGTCTTTTACAGTAATTTTTGTGTGTTCGGTAATAATATCAGTTCTCCATAATTTGGAGAGTATGCCCAGCTAACAATTTTATGTACATAAACGTTGTCACAATGTTGCATTTTAGCACTGTGACGTAGATACAACGTAAATTTGTGTGGTCTTAGTTACGTCTTCACAACATTGATATTACGTAAACTTTACATAGATACAACGTTGTCTCAACGACTCAAGGATAGAATTTGGTTCAACAAAGTCGCCCTATTTGAAATAGTGTGCCGTATGTAACTCCGTTACAATTTTGTAACAAAGAACAATGTAATAAGAAACTATATGCTATGGATCTAAAACCTTATGTGCAGTCAATGTCTATGGTATGTACAAAAAATTAGGTCAAAAAATGTACTTGTACTTCGTGTGTACAACGTCATTATGCAACGTTATATCAACGTTGCAATATAGCGTTTAAGTTTTACGTTGTGACTACGTCAGTACAACGTCAATTTCTGACATGACCAAGAGTCAACCAGGATACAACGCTGTATTTACATAGCGTGTTTGCTGGGATGCTTGCGTTTAATACTCACAATGAGTGCTGGGGTGATCCATTGGTTGTTGTATTTAGTTTTAGATAATACACTCTAAATGGTACTAGACGTTTGGTTATATATATGAAACGTCTACTCGACATCTCATGAATTTAGCTTTCTGAAATTAATAATAGCTATTTTGAAATGTTTACTAGATATTTCAAATATCTGAAAACGGTGCTTAAATGTTTCAGATATATAAAGGCGCAGAAATTAAACATTTCATTTGTATAATAAGTTAATTCTCTATTATTTGCTCCTAGACGCATGCGCATTGTGGTTAAAAATGTTCTGAAATTGTGACAGTCTATTTATGTGCTCGTATTTAGGCTATTTCGTAAAGAGGAAGAAACAATTATTATATTTGTGCATTTATTCATTTATTCCGTGTAGGCTAAAATCTTCCAAGTGTCTTTCATGCACTTATTAATTTTATTCGGCCAGGCCTTGGCGAGTAGTCTTTCAAACTTAAGAACCAGCCTGTAATCCTCTAAACCCTGAGCCTAGCCTTAGAACTAGGCCTCTTGATATGCGGTAGGCCAACCCTAGGTTCAATCTCTGAGTTAGACAGCTGATACTTGAGAAAAGACAGTGATAAATTAGAGTTCGGGCTAGTGCAAGCAAAATGAATACAGAACCGAGAAGTGAAATATTTGAGGGAAAATTAGCTGAACTAGATATTTATTCATTTGAAAAGTACTGACTTATATGAGAACTAATTTGAATATTTAAAAGTAATAAGTGACTTTAATAATGTAAATTACAGGAAGTTATTTGATGATGATAGAGAATCAGTTACAAAAAGAAATTTATATAAATTGAAAGTCAAAAGTTATTAAGAGTAATGCTGTGAAGCAATTCTTCTCATATAAATTTAAACTTGTACTTAAACTTAAACTCCTTAAACTTTCATGCATTGGACATTTCATTGTTAGATAATTCATTAAACATTTCAGATCACCTGAAGATCAGGGCCCCTAGCCTTCTTTAGTTAGCTTTATAAGGCTAACTAACGAAAATATCACGACCTAACCTTACCAATCGTCAAGGGCGTACAGTTGACCTAACGATTGGTTAGGTTAGGTCGTGATATTTTCGTTAGTTAGCCTTATAAGGCTAACTAGAGAAGGCTGGAGGGGCCTGATCTTCAGGTGATCCAACATTTTAGACAAGTCTTTTCAATTGTTTAAAAAATTTGGGACAATTTAGACGTTTCAATTGACTTACTGAAATGTCTAACAAAATGTTTACCTAATTACTGTGAAATGTCTAATGGTTTAGACATTTCAAGATTCACAAAATTGGGATTTATGTTAAATATATCCATTAGTGTGTTTGAGAATACTTGAAATTTTGTTCCAATGTCATGGTTACTTTCGGTTATTCTAGTCCAATCAAAAGGTGTTATTTCTCTCAGGAATTTTAATTTGTTATTATAGCTGTAAGATCTAGTTAACTTTTATAGTTTCCTTTGCTGAGAAATGGGGAATTAGTATAGTGTATGTAGGCAAATGATTTGTAATATTTAGTGTAATTATACCAGAGATACAGTCAAGCGGAGATCGCATTCAGATCTGATTGAGCAGAGTCGAATTTCTAATGTCATTGTGAAGTCGAGTTGGATTTGTAATACCTAATTTAAAAACACTTGCAGTCATGATGTTGCGAAGGAAACTCGCGTTATTATTTGAATATTCTTTCGTGAGATCAATATTTAAATCTGCAGTAACGTAATTGTTACCACTATAATTGGAGGTTAGAATTCTATCGATATTTGTAATAAAAGTTGGTACGTTATCGGTCGTTATCGGTTGGTCGGTAAATGCCTAAAATTGAATACTGGGTGTTATGAATAAACATTTCAACTGAGTGTTTCTGAGGTATTGTTTATGCTTTGTCAGTTCTTCCATACTTTTATTCTTGTACTTTGAGTCTACAAATATACTTAAGACACCTCCTTCCCTATTGGATGGTAGCTTGTGTACCCTAGAATGTTAAAAAAGATCTTATTATTTTAATTTAATTAGGTTTCAGTTAATATAATTAAATTAAGGAACGAAAAGTCCGTAAAGAAGGTAGGCTGGAACAGTTGCAGAAGGAGAGTAATTCAACCAGCACACCAGAACTCAATGAAATTAAACCCATTCCACGAGGGAGTTTATCTTCGCATCGGGATTTACCAACACAACCACCAGAGAAGATATCAAAGAGGCTATGATGGACTACACTGACGTCGTAGCATTCATTGACTTTTCTAAAGGAGACACGGATGGGTACATTTGCTTTGCCACGCCTTACTCTAAACAAAGATATCATTGAAGGGGAACTTAAAGTGAATGACGTGGACATCAGCGGTCGTCTCGTGGAAGCCGAAGAAGATGAACAAGTGCGGAAGGCGGAGGCTGCGAGGACGAAAATGTTAACTCGGTTTAGCAGGAAGAGGAAAGCTGGAGGTAGAGGAAGAGGCGGGTATAGCAAGGGAAGGAAATATTGAAGCATCCTCTTGCCTAAATTTTTTTTTTTTTTGAACGAAAGCTTTTTCTTTTGTATATTTGGAAAATTTACATTTTTGTCTTTCAGGATTCTTTTGAACAGAATGTCATTAAGTTAAAATGTTATTTTCAGTGTGAAAATATAAATTATTACTAAAGTTTTGCAATGTGAAGAGTAGGATAATACAGTAACAGAAATAATAATAGGTAGGAAAAAATACAACACACACGCATATAATACACACACGCATATATACAACACACACGCATATAACACAACATATGCAACAGCATGGGCGTAGCCAGGATTTTTTTAATGTGTGTGTGTGTGGAGGGGGGGGGGGTCAGGGCCATCAGATATAGGGTCGATTAAAATAACATTTATTCAGTTCACTTAAGTTTTATTTAAGATTGATCGACGACACATGCACATAACATTATACCTAATTACATATAATAAAAAACATAAGAAATGAAACCTTAAATAATATAAACGAAAGAATTATGAAGGAAAAAAGGAACAATTCTTGGAGATATGAATTGATCATTGACTAACTGAGGACAAAATTAAAATAGTATGACAAAATATACAAATAAAATGGTTTGTTAACATTAAAAAAAAAATTAGTTTTCTTCCGGATCAGTCGGTACAGGTTTTAGTTTTCTTCCCTTTCAGTTTTTATGACTTTTTATGACTTTTTTATTACTTTTTATGACCTTGTAGATACCTTGCTTTAGTTATATTTATTCATAATTATTATTTAAATTCGTATTTGTATACGAATAGTTATAATAAATTATATGGGATTGGAGGGGGCATGGCCCCAGTGGCCGTCCCTAGGGGCTACGCTGGTGTGTAACAGTATATGCAAAAAAATAAAAAGAGGTTGTACTCTTATTAAAGCAAGAACGTATGTAAGAACTAAGAAATAAGAACGTGATATTGTATATATGTCTCCACAGTGAGATTGTAGACTTGAAAGTTAGAAAATTATAGTAGGCCTATTATAAAAACTTAAAATTAAAAATCAAATTAGAGATAAAGAAAGGATAAAAATATTTTTGTGTAACTCACGTGTGCTCCCTTTTAGCTGCTCTTGACGTAATTTACAGAATCTCTCTCGCTATACAGAGGGTTAACAAAAATAAATAGACAATACGATGATTGTTCTCAAGAACAAATGTCAAAGCTCGTCAATGGAATACCGGAACGTGTGTTACCTTTACATAATGCAAAGGGGAAAGCAACACGATTCTAATTACATCGATTCAATAAATCTATTATTTATTGACTTTTATTATCAAATGAAGAACTATGGAAAAACCTAAGATGTCTACTTACTTTTGTTAAGCTTCTGTAGATTCGTCAACTTTGACATCAGTGTCCTGCATTTCTGCAGCAAGGAAGCTGCTGAATTTACGTGTCACCTAGTAGTCTAATCCTCTGATATTTAATCAGATTCTAGAGTCGTAATAGTTTTTCAGGCGTGTTCTCATCACAGTCCTGCAGTTTCACTGTATTCTTTGATTAGGTTTTGTTAGGAGACACTGTAGATACCAATCGACCAGGAAAGTACTCCTTGGGCGGGATGAGACATTAGGTAGGGGACAAGGAGTGCTGGATCTCCCGTTTTTCCTATCACTGTCCTCCTTAGCTAGTCTTTTTCCGTGTCTCATCTACCCTGTGAGTAGTCCAGCATGCTTTCAAACGCACACTTCTCACTCTATTTTTTACTACACATACATACATCTTCCACACTACACAATGTTTTCAAATTTAAAAAAAAAAGGCATCGTTTTTTACGAGCCTCGGAGGCTCTCTCCTTATCCTTTATTTGGCCCCGCCTTCTCTCACTAAAAAGAAATCCGTTTAAAAAAAATGTTTTCACTCATTTCTCTTAATGTAGTCATATAACGTTATTAGCGTATGCTTTACTTTATCAGAAATGTACAATTTCATATTTCATTTCTCGAAGTATAAAAACATAAACGGTGTTTTAATAATGTATTCATCAGTAAATATTTCTTTATTTGCATTTTACCCACATTTAAGTATTCGCTCAATTCCCGTATTTATAAAATATTAATTCCCTTATTTATAAAATAATACTGATGTATTTATGGAAATACCGCCTGATTGTAAGTTTCAATATGCCTTCAGGAACACAGAACCAGTTAGAAAGCTCAGGTACACTTTCGAAAAACTTGACTAACAAGTGTTGTGTATGGCAAACTTGCATACCCTTTTTTTTTTAGATGCCCTTTCAGTGACAAATAATTTGGGCCTTATTCCACTAACAAAAAATAGTTTGTAGCTGGTATAAAATTACTTCTCTGAATCCATATTGTGATCTCTATGATAAAGTACTGTACGAAGTGCCAAGTGCCCCAAGCGTTTTGTGTGTGTGTGTGTGTGTATATATATTGTGTGTGGAATAACATGCATGAGTACGCGTGGTTTTTGTACAAAACAGGAATACCTCCACCAGGATTCGAAACCAGATCCTCCTGAGTAGGATTTTTTCATAAAAAACAAACTTACTCACGCGTGTATATATATATATATACACACGCGTGAGTAAGTTTTTATATATATATATATATATATATATATATATATATATATATAAGGGAGATTTGAATTAAATGCTGCCATTACCTCGAGTGTGGGAGGGTTAAAATCGTAAAATACTCCAGAACTCGAAAGCATTAATTGCTTCCTTGGTTGTTAAATATCAGTAAAACTGTGAAACCTGATGCTAATTCTCTTATGATGTTGGGTTGCTTTATTTCAAATTAAAATAGAATGATTGATAACAATACAAATAGGACGCACTACACAAATTTTGGTTCATTTGATTTGGGAGGGAATTTATCTTCCAACAACGACGACGACTTAAAACGTGTACTGTAATACTCAGTAAGACTTATTTGGAGAGAGCGCAGTATACTGGGAGGGCCTAAATACTGGTTTTCATCACAAAGTCGTTAAGTATTTGTGGAAACAAGTATGAAAAGATAATAAAGGGAAGCCATTTTTTTTACATATTCTTGTCTTTTTTCTGACCAACTCTCTAATGAAGGGGTTAATCGGTATTCTCATTCTTTCATCCATTCAACTGAGCAACTCTTGAACAACCTTCTCAGTCCCTCGTTCCCCATGTTTATGACCTCCAATCTTTCAAACGCAGTGTCCAGGCATCGCGAGAACTTTGGACCTTGATTTCGACTCTTCTTCTTTGGAGAGGTGGGGTGCGTTTTTGCGGGTGTTCGCGCTTGGCCCCTCCTTCCTACATAAAGTCGATAGGACCTCTGACGTATTATCTATCATATTTCAAATGGATGCAGGCTCTGATTGATTCGATGCCCTTGAGATGTGAAGCCATGATCCCGTTCTCCAGAAGGGCAGAGTAGCCGAAATAATGAATGCTTGGTTTGGCTAAATAAACTATTAGCTATTTGCTGTAATTTATTTGTGCTGTTCAGTAGTCAAAATCTAAGCACGTATTAAACTAGAAATACAGAAATCTTTGTTTTTTGTCCGGGTTTTTTTCACAATTCAATGTGGACTCAAACTTATGATCGATAACGAGGAGGTATGGTTAACAAATGTTTAGGATCGAACTGTATTCGACTCCTTTAAAATAAATAAATGTGTGTATATATATATATATATATATTAGACTGGTCCAAAAAACAAAATGTTTGAAATCATAACATGGTACGGTTGGTACCTCAAATTATTGTGAACCTTTATAAGAATAACTTCTGACAAAAATATCAGCTCATTTGAAGTATATTTAGGGGTGCCGCACTACTGTCAAAAATATCAGAAATAAAAAAATTAGTAATATTATATGGGTTGTGGAGTAGTTATCTTCTGTAGGTATGTTACTTGTGTTGTTGAGATGATAGCATCATAGCAGTGTAGGAGAGTGTCAAATGGCATCATGCACAAACAGGATGTAAAATATGGCAAGTTCAGTAGCGACTAGAAAATCAACAGAAATGTGGCTTATTGGACAAACAATTGAGACAATATGTGGAAGAAAGCTACCATCCTATGGTGACGTTCTGCGGTTTATTTTTAATCATCTATATGCCAAAAAGACGTTGAAAGATGCATCTAAAGCTGTTTGCGCTGAAGTATTGAAATTTTGGGAGATGGCAAATATACCAACTGCTGACTATCGCAATGTTACGAAAAAAATAGAAAAGGAGTATTTTAATTATAGAGGACTTCAAAAATCTAAATCTAGACGTTCACAGACACAAATAGATAAAGAAACTTCTTTTCAAGAACGTTTGGACGATTTATTCGATATCGCCCATGCCAATGCTCTGCAAAAAATGACAGTAGAAGAAGACAGAGCTTTTCTACAAGCTCAACGAGAGAAGAGGAGGAGAGGCTACATAGGAAGTGTGGACAAAATATGTGCTCTCAAACAATCTAAGAGAAGATCTAGAGATGAAGCATTTCAACGCCAAGTTAAGAAAGAAACTATGAGAAAGAAAATGAACACAACAGTGACTCAATTTTCGTCAAATAGTAGTTTCTCCGAGGAAGAGCCAAGTACATCAAGTACACCAGTCACCATAAAGAGGAGAAACTTGGTAGTCATAAACCAGCAATGGTTGTATCAACAGAATTAGCAATGACACTGGACAGAAACAAATTAAGTGATCGCCAAGCAGTATCAGTAGTAGCAGCTACTGCATCTTCTCTTGGATGTGAAGTTGATGATATTGTTCTGAGTAGAAGTTCAATACGGAGAAAACGAATATCAGTTCGTCAGCAAATTACGGATGACATCAAGCAATCATTTGAAACTGATATTCCTCTAACAGTTCATTGGGACGGAAAGCTTATCCAAGATCTTACTGGTGATGATAGTGTGGATAGACTTCCAATTATTGTATCAGGCGGAGGAAAATCTAAGCTTCTCTCAGTACCTAAACTTAAATCTGGCACAGGAAAAAATATTGCAGGTGCTGTGGTCGAAGCTTTGGATGACTGGGGGCTACGAGATTGTGTGCAGGCAATGTGCTATGACACAACTGCAAGCAACACTGGCGATAAAAAAGGAGCATGTACTCTTATTGAAAGCATACTTGAACGGCCGCTCCTCGGACTAGCTTGTCGACATCACATTCTCGAAATAGTAATAGCATCTGTCTTTGACAAATGTCACGACGCTGCCACTGGTGGTCGGATATCTTGTTATTTAAGCGTCTTAAAAATAAATGGAAGACTTTTGACACAAACAAGTTTGAAATTGTTCAAATCGATGTACCAGAAAAGCCCAGTATAATTGAAAATTGCAAGCAACATTTGACTAAATTACAACCTCGAGCAGATTACCGAGAACTCTTTTTGATGGCATTAAATTCCATCAACCCGGAGCATTGCACCGTGTGCGATGGATGGCGCGAGTGATATATGCAATAAAAATTTGTCTTTTCTACAAACAAATGGAAGTCACTAGGCGTGAACTAGAAGGGATGCAACGTTTTGCATTATATGCTGTTCGATGCTACGTAAATGAATGGTTTTTAGCACCCATTGCTTCCTCTGCACCAGCTAATGACCTATCTCTTCTCAAGAAACTTCAATCCTACGATGATAAAGAAATATCTGTAGCTGCATCTAAAGCGCTCTCTCGCCATCTCTGGTATTTGAATGAAGAGCTCATCGGACTTTCTTTTTTTTGATGAAGAAACGTCACTGGAAGTCAAGCGAGAAATGGTGAAGGCGCTGGATGTGAATGGCTCTCAAAATCCTCCTAAACGGATAAATTTGAATGTGAATGATCCTAACCTACAAGACAACACACTAGCTAGCTTCGTCAGTTCAACAACTCAACTTCTTCACAAAATTAGCATTGCCAATGGACTTCTTGGACAGAGATCCTGCTGATTGGAACGCTAATGATGACTACAAAGCTGCTAGCAATTATGTAAAAAATATGAATGTTGTAAATGACAACGCTGAGAGAGGTGTTGCTTTAATTAAGAACTTCAGTGGCCATCTTACGAAAAGTGAAGAACAACAATATCTTCTACAAATTGTAGAGCAGCACCGTAAGCGTTTTCCAAACGTAAAAAATCTACAATAAAAGAGGGACTTAGATAAAGGAAATAAATGGAATAGAAACAAAATTAGGACTGTGGATTAGGCCTATAGGGGATACCACATTAAAAAAAACGCACCAATAACAGCTACCTCAGGGGTAAAAAATATTAATATAAATAATCCGAGTGGAGAATAAAATGAAATGTGTGACCTCCGTGCGGCACCTCTAAATATTATCCGATTTGCATTAAAATTGGTATTTATAATTCTTTAACCATTCTTCACAATATCCAGGGGGTATCATATCAAAAATAATAAATTTGAAAATTCACCTATATATATATATATATATATATATATATATATATATATATATATATCAAGAGAGATCAGTTTTTCCTATAACATTTAATTGTAGAAAGTGGAAACTTCATTTTTTTGTATATTATTTTATGTAATTTATGTCGCGAAATTTCAATTTATTTACGGTTATAATGATATATTTATTTTATATTATTATTATTATTATTATTATTATTAAAATAGCCGTAGTGGTGGTGGTGGTAATAACAATAAATGCTTCCCAGACTAAGAATTTTTTTTCCCCCTATTCTAATGCTTCAATTTCTGTCCGCATCTCCCTAGTTTTCTCTTTACCAGACCGAAATTGCACGACCCGTTAAACTGAAATAATGAGGCAACGTTAAATGTCTCTGAGTAAATCTGGCACAGTGCCTAAACTTTCTTTAGATCCCCGCAGTAGACATTTTGCTGCAGCCTATATTAAGTAAGTTCTGAGAGCTTTCGGCCCTCGAGCGCCTTACTTGAAAAGTCATCCACGGTTCAGTAAGTGCGAAAGTTTTATCTTTAACTTTCACTTTTGTCGCTCTTAAGATATTTATAATAATGGTTGTTATATTTATTCTCTCTCTCTCTCTCTCTCTCTGTATGATATATATATATATATATATATATATATATATATATATATATATATATATATACTGTATATCGCTACATTTAATGTAATTTGTACGGCCAGTCGGTAAGAGTGTCTATTATTAGTAATTATTTCACTTAAATTGCTTTTTAAAGAGAATGTACTGAGAGAGAGAGAGAAAGAGAAACACTTCCTGATTTATTTACTTTTTTCTTTCGAGCCAGTTTGTACCGATATAATGTTTAGAATTTCACTTCATCATCTACAAAATGTTTTCAGCTCAAATTATCCGTAACGACTAAACAATTTTTAGATTTTCTCAAGTCCGTTAATTTGAGAGGCGATACTTTATAATTATTATACAATATCTCTATATTTGTACCATTTTGCACAATGTCTACTTAAAATACATGTACAGTAGATTTGCAATTAATACTTTAAACCAGCGCTGTCCAACTCGCGGGCCGTATGCGGCCCGCGGAAAGGACGTTTGCCAAATTTCATTTCTGAATTTTCTTCCCTATTTTGTCATTTCTAGTAGGGAGAACAATATTCAGCGGGTTCCTAAGTCGTATTAACCAACAGTGTATGATTATAGGCAACATCTTGGCGGCGCTTTATAAAAGTTGGACAGCACTGCTTTAAACAATAAAATTCGGCTCATTATCGGAGTGTAAATATTACATTCTAGGTTGCTTAAATTCTCGTATACACACACACACACACACATATATATATATATATATATATATATATATATATATATATATATATACACACAGTATATATATATATATATATATAAAATGTGAATTTGACCGTGCAAAATATTCTCAAAGAAATCGCAAATAAAATTATTAATTTCCATACAAGGAAATTTGAAAAATAATAAAATAATGGAAGAAATGAAACAAAAAAAATGGCTGTTGGCGTAACCGGGAGACCGAATTTCACTTTTCTCGAAACGTATATAAAGACAAACAACGTGTGTTTAACCACACTTCAGTTTCTCGTCCACAGTGCTCAGTATATTGTCCACGGGTAAAAATTCACAATGACTTTTATCAAGCTTTTTGTAAGTAAATTTTAGCAAATTCCGTTTTGGTACATACTCATGTGTGATATATATATGTATATTTATTATTATTATTATTTAGCGCCCGCCGCCATTTTACGTACTCCTTTGGTTTTGGCTTACGCCAGACACTTTTATTAAGTTTCAGAAAATATTTTTGGGTATTAAAGGGCTTATTAACTCTTAGCTGTATTTGTGGTTTCGTGGCCACCAGTTTTCGGTGATCTATCTATTTTATACGTTGGTCCAGTTAGGGTGAATCTTATATCCGAGTTAGGTTAAATATACTAGATTAGGTGGTCGTTCTAGGTTGGTTAGTTATTTCCCACGTGACCAATTTAGGCCAAAAATAGGTGGCCACGGAACTACATATTTACCTAACTTGTTTATTGATACATTAATATTATAATTAGACTCTCTCTCTCTCTCTCTCTCTCTCTCTCTCTTATACACACACACACACACACAGTATGTTATGCTTATAAACCTTAAACGTTATTTTTAGTATTTAGCAAGTTCTGAAGATGCTTTCGGGAGTGCCAAGCATTTAGGCCCTATGCATTTAGGCCTGATTAATCAATAAATAGCTTTTATGTAAATATAGAGTTTTCACTTGAATTTGCATGCTATTATTATTATTTTATTATTATTATTATTATTATTATTATTATTATTATCGCGGCACTTTTCAAATATTTCCAGTTTGATTTATCTTTAGCTTACTGCGTAGGGAACTAGGTAAAAGGGCAGGGAGAAGTGGAAACCGGTCAGGATTTCCAACCTAAAACTTATAAACAATCTGGAGGGAAACGTAAGATCTGTCTTCGGGTTCCGACCAGTAAATCTTCTTCCTTTGGATCTTTTTTTCGCAGCTATTTTACAGCCATTTCTAGAATTACTATTTGTGTAAATCACCGGTAGTTGGGGCCTTTGCGTTGAAGTCCAATCTGGCAGGACATAAATTATATAGTATTGACTCAGCCAGCGTCAATAGTTTAGTGGGTAACACCGTTTCCCTATAATCGAAATGAAGTCACTAAGGTCGAAGGTTCGACTCTCGATGAAGTAGTAATACTCCAGGAGTTAGTTTAATTAGTCGCATAAGTTAGCCTGAGCGCTGTGTCAGTTTGTGGTTCCCTTCACTGATTACTGTTATTGGTATTGACTCAAAAGAGTACGTACAAAATTGTCAATTTCTGAAACCTGATAATTACTGCACAGTGCTTAGTTTTTAGGGGTGATTAAAACTAAAAAGATGCCCGAGAGATTTCCTCGGGTACCAACGAGGTTCTTGACCGAAGTTAAAAAGGTTGGAGCCACTGTTTAATTAAAAGACTTTTATTACTGAAGGAGGGCTTTCTTTTATTTAACTAATAATAATAATAATAATAATAATGATAAATAATAATAATAATATTATTGAAACCCGTTTGACCTTGAATTGATCTTCATCAGACTCTTCTTGTGGTATCAACGACCGTTGTTCTCGGCATGCCCAGATATGTCGCAATTCCCCTCGAAGATCTTGACAGGTGGAGCCTAGAACCTGAGCCTATTTATGAAGCAGAACCGAAGACGCTTGAATACGAACCCGAACTGTCCGGATCCGCCCCCAAGGCAGAGTACGTACAAGCACCGTCGGGTCTACCTTCTGATGAGGACCGCTCTAAGAGACAATCCGGCGGTTATGGCCCTCATGGCGGCGATATTGCGGATTTTGGAGCGTACACTGGCAAACATGGGGCCTTTGGCTGGTACACTGATCACCCAGTAGGAACACATTACTAATCTCCTCCTCCGGTTACACGAAACCCAATGGCTTAATGAATGTTGTGGACGTCACCAGTATAAACAGTAGCTCACAGTTTTGTTAATTTATGGTGAAAGCTGTTTATATTTCATATTCAAATTTCACGGAAATTTTAAGCCTTTTTTTTTATTTTCACTTTTTTAATGGAAAAATTACTCATCAATATTTATTTATTTTGCCAATTTCATAAATATAATTATCTAAACTCCTCGCTATCATTTTGCTCTAGTCGATCGTCTTTTTTTTAAATTGTTATAAATGTTATCTATTTTTTGTTGATGATTTGTTAAGAGATAAAATGAATGTACTTTATTCAAACTATATTTTTAATAAATGAAAAACTTGCAAAAGGTTTGTTTAAAATGTTCTGTCTATTGTTTTTCTGACTTGAATTACATTATTACAAGAAAACTATATAGTATATACACATCAGTTAATCATTTCACACGCTACAAAAGTGTTTTGAAATATTTGAAAATGAAGATGGTTAAGGAAACCGTCGGATCTTTCATATATATATATATATATATATATATATATATATATATATATATATATATATATATATATGGGATGAATTTCACACTTAAATACATGAAATGAATGAATTATGCAAATCTACAAGGAAAAAGAGAAAATATTCCAAGGTCTTTCGTGTATTCAGCAATACACCTCGTCAGGGAAACTGAATTCCCTGACGAGGTGTATTGCTGAATACACGAAAGGTCTTGAAATATTTTTTTCTTTTTCCTTGTGAGTTTAATATACTGTATATGATGCAAAGTAATTTCCCCTATACAAATATTCAATATTTGGAAGGTTCTTTGAAGATCTTCAGGTACGAGTATTTTGCATGATAATTTCTTTTCAGTAACTGTTGACGTTTTATTTATAAGTAAGAAAGGATTATAAATGTGTTCCTGTACAAGTACATTTATACTCATATTTTTATTTTTGAAAATGTATGAAGGTACTGTGAATTAATATCCACGCCCACAATACAGTATACAAGGTTTTTTTTTATTCAACTACTTAGTTTTCGCGAGCCTACCGAATTGTAAGTTTTACGCTGTTGTCGTAAACTCAGAGTATTCAATATTTTTATCTACCATTCTAGTTTCTGAATTTTCTGAAAGATTAATTACACAATTTACTGTGTAAATTACTTACAAATTGAAGACAACGTAGTTTTTGCGATTTTTTTAAAGTTTTGTTTTTAGTTCTTATTTTTTTTTAACATTGGTGATCAAAGGTAACGTACAGCATAATGCAATTGCCCTTGCCCATCCCAAATCATAGCGTTTCCAGTTGTAATTTTTACACTTTTTTTTACATTTAATGAAAGTATTAGAATGAGAGATTTCGGGACATTTTAGGCTTAAAAAAACATCTCTGTGCACCCTCGCTGTATTTGCATCGTTATAACCTTCGTTAACCTTGGTTTTGCTTCCCCCCCCCTCCTAATTCTGACGCAGGTCAAGCTTGTCACTCCACCTTAGACCTACAGTGTAATGTGGAATCCGAACCACGCCCAACCAGTAGCCCAGCGTCTTAACCACTAGGCTACCCAGGGTACTCATTTATCTACCAACCACTTTCTTTATTGTGTGGAAGGATGAACAGTTGGGTTTTGCTGCGCGCCGCCTGCCATCACCCGGTCTCGATCCCGAGGCTGATGGATTCGTAGTCAGCGACGCTAACCACTACACCACCGAGGCGAATGGAACTTGATGCATTGTTTGCCAGATTATTATTTATTTACATATTGATATTACTGTAAGATTGCATTTAAGACCCTCACTGCCATATCTACCCCCACATTCATCTGGATTCATGCAAGTTTATTGGGCGTTATTTGTAGGCCGAGCTCATATAATTTATATTGTATGTCGGATGAACATAACGTGTACTACTGAAAATAAACATGTACGAGCATGATAAAAGAAAAAAGGGAAATGTATGGGGAAATAAAAAAATTAGGGGTAACAAAAGGCAAACAAAACCAACACACACTTTTGATTTGGGAATTCTGGCCTAGTTGTAGTAGATTAACAATTAGCCAATCACTACAAATGAAAAAGAAGTGTGTGCATTATGAAATAAGCCTACGCGTCAAAGAAATGTCAGAGATCAAGTAGAAACCAGGGCCGGATTAACCATTAAGCAAAATAAGCCCGTGCTTAGGGCATCAAGGGAAGGGGGGCACCACAGAAATTTTCCATTGTCGGATTTACCATGGATTTATTATACTATTATAATCGCGGCTTATAGCCTATAAGCTGTTGAAAACTGAATTATATATATTCATATATAGTATATATTTTTTTTCATTGTTTGAATTTGTAGTGAACAACAACCCTTTTGAGAGAATAAATATATTTCGTTGTAATCACACACTTTACGCTTTGCGTTATTATTTTGTTTATATCAAATCTTTGAGCGCCATATTAAAAATACATATAGATTAAATAGTTTCGTGTGCTATAGTAAATGTAAAAACAAGATTCAGTCATGCTGAACTTTATAAAATAATTGTAGAAGACAATATTGAGTGTGCCTTCCCAAATGTAGAAATTGCCTTTCGTATATTTTTAACATTAATGGTCACAAATTGCTCAGCTGAGCGTTCATTTTCTCAGTTGAAGTATATTAAAAATACCAACAGAACAACTATGCAACAAGGCAGGCTGGATGCCTTATCTCTACTAAGTATAGAAGCAGATGTGTTACGTAAGATTAGTTTTGAGGATCTGATCAAAGACTTTGCAATTAAAAAAAGTAGGAGAAAACTTTTCAAATATAAATGAAGTGGAAGTATACAAAAATAAACATTATTTTCCATCTTACTGTAAGTTTTGTTTCATTTCAAAAAATAAAATTTTATTTTATGGTTTATTTTTGTTTATATTTTGAATTACATATATATGGGGCACCAAAATCTTTTAAGTGCTTAGGGCCTCTAAAGGTCTTAATCCGGCCCTGGTAGAAACCCATAATTATCAAGTGAATTTGGTAATTTTGTTTCATTCAATCGCTTCCTCCAACTCTCTCTTGTAAATTTGTTCAAGGAATAAATCGTGTGCATATAGTACGTGTTTGACTGTACGGGTCGATTGCGGGTCGATGTACGGGTTGATTGCCTGTTACCCTCATCCGTTGGAAATTTCCAGCAGATTTCAGTGGAGAGTTAACGACCAAAAAACCTACGTTTTTTCGTTAAAGAGTTATGTATGTGTAGATCTTCAAAGGACCTTGTTAAATTTATTTGCCTTCGGTGTTTTAGCGCTGTGTAATGGTAAAGAAAGAAATCACCTTACCTTATTTCGTTAGGCCTCACTTCTGTTTCGATGTAGGGCCGTGGTACGATCGAGTTACACAGAGTTTATTCGGTTTAATTTTAATATAGGCATTCACTACACTTAAATATCTGAAGGAATAGGCCTATCCTTTTGAGTTATTAATTTTATATTATGAGGTATTCACTCACTTATAGGAAGATTAAGTACGTCTCCCTTGCTTAAAGCATCGCTGTAACATAAGCAAGCTCTCAGTGCCGCCAATATAAATCGTCGTCTTAGGAATTTGCTGATTTTGCAAAGTTCGTTGACTCTTTTCTTGAAGCAATTTTCATGAGTTAGTAATGGAGAATTTTGAATACGAAATAATAAATTTGTTTTTTTTTTTTGTCATGCAGGCCCAATGCCTACATAGGGGGGGTTCAATGTATGGCAATTAATTTCATTCCCAATAGGCTATGTCACCAATCCAGAGGCAATTTTGAAGTTACTTAATTCAATAAATTAATAATCTGTATTTAATTAAGAAATAAAGATACCATATATGATACCATATTGTAAGCGTGTATAGTTTTTCCATAACGTGGAATATAATCTGTATAATGTTGAGAAGAATTGAACTCAAATACAATATAAATCAATTTAATCAAAGCCTAACTACATCTAGTCAGACCACACTTGTAAACAATTTCATAACCATTTGTTAAACCGAGAAAAATACAGTCGGTCAATAAATTCATACGAACAATTTTGAACAGCAGCCATTGAGAGCTTAACATTTACGTCAAGCTGATGAACCACTTAGATTTTGAATGCGGCTTCACCACTTTTGACCCAGTGGCTATGGAAGCTCAAAATTCTGATAGCTGTGGTATTTTTGTAAAGTTTTGGACTGACTGCCCTTTCCTAGATTTTATAAAAGAACTAGCGAAGCGACCCGGCATTGCCCGGGTGAAAGTTGAACGCATATATATACACATACTGAAGGGAGAACAAAGGATAGTTTTTGCTAAAAAGGTGAATGAAGAGATAAGGAGGTAAAGAAATGGCCACATTCATATGACAAGTGAAGAAAGATGGTGTAGACTGTAGACTGAGGGATACAATAAAGGAGAGTGCAGAGGAAAATATCGGTTATGTGAAAAGAGAAGCAAGGAAACCTTGGGTCAGGACAGAGATGCTTGACAAAATGGAAGGAAGAAGAAAATGGAACCGTATAAATACAGAAGAAGGGCGACAACGATACAGACAGTTGACTAACGAACTGAGAAGAGAGATGTAGCTTGGAGAGTAGTGCAGGGAATTGGAGGAATTAGAAAGGAAATGAAGAATTGATTTAATGTACCAAAAAGTTAAGGACAAAAATAGATGGAAAAGAAGTAGCTTTGGAATGCGAGAAATAGAGGGGAGAAATGGAGAAAAACTGAAAAGACCAGAAGATATAAGGAAGAGATGGATTGAATATATTGAACTGTATGATAAAGAGAACAAACCTAATAACATCGAAATGGTTGAAACAGATGAGGTAGAAGTAGATTGTATGGGACCGGACATATTGGAAAGAGAAGTAGAGATGGCTGTAAAAGATTTAAGAAATGGCAAGGCCCCAGGACCAGATGATGTACCAACAGAACTTCTGAAGAGTCTTGAAGGTGATGCTAGAGAGGTGGTGAATGTATTGTGCAGAAACATGCATGAAAGTGGAGACTGGCCTGCTGACTTTATGAAAGTCTCTATGATTACTATCCCCAAGAAACAGAGAGCCACCAAGTGTTCAGAATTTCGAACCATAAGCTTGGTCGGCCATGCATCAAAAATAATGCTAAGGATACGAACCAGAAGACTAACGAACAGAGCTGAGCAGTACATTGGAGAGGATCAGTTTGGATTTAGGTCAAAATGCAGAACAAAAGAAGCTATTGGTATGAAAATGATGGGAGAGAGAGTGCTGGCACATGATCAGGAAATGTTTGTTTTATTGACTTTGAAAAAGCTTTTGACAGAGTCCAATGGAGGAAGCTAATGGAAATATTGAAGAATATTAATGTTGACTGGAGGGACCGTAGGCTGATAAAAAATCTATATCTTGGTCAGACTGTGAATGTTAGAGTTGCAGGAGGAGAATCGGAGCCTGGATTGGTTGGGAGAGGGGTCAAGCAAGGATGCTCCCTGTCCCTCGTGTTATTTAACATCTATGTGGAAGCAATGATAATAGAAGCACTTTCAGATCTGGAAGAGGGAATCAGAGTGGGAAGTAAATTGGTCAAATCTGTAAGGTTTGCAGATGGGGTTGGGTACGATTCGATGTGGCCGACTCGATGCGACCCAACTCGATGTGGCCGACTCGATGTCAGGACAACTCGATGTGATATCCCTAAGGGATATTTTCGTTAGTTTTAACGAAAATATCACAACTTAACCTAACCAATCGTCAAGGGCGTACAGTTGACCTAACCGGGCATTCAGTTAACCCACATTAAATATATAAAGAAAATGAAATCGACTTGGCCTGACATCGAGTTGTCCTGACATCGAGTTGTCCTGACATCGAGTTGTCCTGACATCGAGTTGTCCTGACATCGAGTCGGCCACATCGAGTTGGGTCGCATCGAGTCGGCCACGTCGAATTGTCCCTGCCCCTTGCAGATGACAAGGCATTTGTTTGTAGTACTGAGGAAAGACTGCAAAGAATGGTCAATAGCTTGACAACAACGGCGGAAGAATTCGGAATGAGAATTAATGAGACCAAGACAAAGGTAATGAAAATTGCAAGAAGGAAAGGAGCATAAATTGAACCTAACGATAGGAAATTGGACCTTAGAAGAAGCTGAGCAGTTTAAATATCTGGGAAGTTTATTAAGCAACAATGGAGATTGCAATAAGGAAGTAAGTTCTAGAATTGGTATGGGTAAGGTAGCTTTTGAGAGACAGAAAAGACTACTTACAGGTAAACTCAACTTGAAACTGAAGAAAAGATTAGTAAAAGGCTTCATATGGAGTGTGGTACTGTATGGAGCAGAAACATGGACACTGAAAACAACTGAAAAGAAACTCCTGGAAAGTTTTGAAATGTGGATTTGGAGAAGAATGCTAAAGATAAGCTGGAGGGAACGCCAAAGTAATGAGGAAGTACTGCAACAGGTGAGGGAGGAAAGAAGACTCATTAAGGTAATAAGAGAAAGACAGAAGAAGTGGATCGGACATGTGTTGAGAGGAGAAGGATTGTTGAAGGGGGTGATAGAGGGTAGATATGAAAGTAGAAGGCCAAGGGGAAGGAAAAGGAAAGCAATGCTGGATGATTTGAAGGCAGGCAGGAGCCACCATGAAATGAAAAGGACAGGTCAGGATAGAACACTTTGGCGGAACACATGAATTGGACCTGCCTGATAGGCAGAACACGATGGATGTGTGTGTATATATATATATATCGTGTGAAAAGCACTCGCTAGAGCTCCGCCCATTTTATGACGTGTCTATGATGTCACTATCTTTCAACCAATCCAGAATACAGACGGGGAAAAACGGCCTCCAGCGGCCTCAGATGACCTCGGAGGCCGACGCCACATAGCTTTTGTTCTTCCCCGCCTCAGTTACTATCCCAAGTCTCATCCAAATCTGTCCAGTGGTTTGGCCGGCCATAAATAAAGTTCGCAGTTCGATCATCACAAACATATATATGAAGCCCAAAATTTAACTTCCCAAGAGCAGAACTTAATGATGAACGTCAGGGTATTGGTGTCCATACCCTCAATTTACTTACTCTCTTGGACGGAGCTGGACATGACCCACAAGAAAAATACTATTTTAACGAAAACCAAAACCTTCTTGAAATAATTCTGCAAACAGTTGCAGTATGACAAAGTTTTGTTTGAAATACAGTAATTATGTGCACTGTCTCTGGAAGAAATGGGTAACCATTTTGGGTACCAACACCACCCAAGGACTTCTATCATTATCATCAGCAGTAGATTTTGTGGAAGCGTGGTCTGACTAGATGTAACATCCGTGTCCCATATACCCGAAGAAAGTGAGGGGAAAGGATAGGAGGTAGGAGGTTAGGAGGTACAGACGCAAACACAAGCAAATGGGCCAACAATTTTACTGGGAAATTGATAGGACATATTTTATGGTGTGCACACAATGAACGCACAACTGAGATGATGTTTCTGGTCTCGGCTCAACCTATATGAAGAACGATCAAAAACTAAACTAATCCAACATTATGATAAACTAGTAGAAGCCTGTGGTAAAAATACTACGCTTAAACAATCAATGGGGGCAACTTTATTTTTTTAATACTTCCTGGAATGAGTACATACTAGTGATGTAGCGAAGCTGAAATTTTGCGAATCTGCGAATGCGATTGCGAATGCGAATCTGAATATTGAGATTCGCGCGAATGCGGAGGCGAATGCGAATCTTGAATTATTTTAAAAATGTGGCTATTTCTGAAAGGGACGCTATATAAACCCGTGGCCGGTCGATTCGCCGACAGACGTTTTGCCGACAGACGTTTCGCCGAACGGACGATTCGCCGACGGCTGTTTCGCCGAACGGACGATTCGCCGAATGGACTGTCATTAATATTTCTATGACAAAATACACACACAGTCTTGCGTTTGTGCCTTTATAGTTTAAGCTATTCTGAAACGTTTGTTCGTTTGTTGCCTTTTTTAAATCTTAGTAACTTATGTCTTAGGTTTTCGCACTTAAAATTGCAGTCATCCTGGAACTTTTACATTGTTCACTGTTCAGTAACCCACAATGCCTCTTCAATTTATTGATTCAGAGAAAGGCCATAAAAAGTTAGTACACCCTTGACGATTGGTTAGGTTAAGTCATGATATTTTCGTTAGTTTACTGTTAAAACATACGAAAATATCACGACTTAACCTAACCAATCGTCATTTTTTTAAATAATATTAGTAATAGTTTCTCTAGACAAATTGTATCTGTGACAAATTATTGTAGTTAAATTGTATCTGGAGACAAATTGTTGTAGATGAATTGTATCTTTAGACAAATTGTTGTAGACAAATTCGCCGGACACCGTCAAAGTGAATTCCATGGTCTAAAACGAATTTTAAATTATACAATATACACCGAAAAAGATATATATAGATAAACATTTTATATAGTATTATCGATATAAAATTATTTAAAAAAGGTATATGTTTTTACGTCAAGCGTCTATAACTGTCAATTTAACATAATTTAATATTTTAACAGAATACAACGATTACTATTTTTATAACGAGAAAGTAAAACAAATACAAATGCTATTATTATTTGATAACTGTTTTTATACACAGTATAATAAATTTCTTACATATTAATAATGTATAATTACAAAACAATATTAAAGTACATAATTACAGTTTTACATATTTAAACCCAATAGTTGGCAAGTTAAATTTAAGAAAGAGCAATTTTTCTGCCTTATCTCCTCGCAAGCGGTTTCTTTTCTCGTCATAGATCAAGCCAGCACCACTGAATAGTTGCTTACTTGGGACGCTACTTGGAGGACATCCAAGGAATCTCTTAGCAAGTACACTTAAAAGCTTGTACTTTTCTTGGTTGTCTCTCCACCACGCTAAAGAGTTTTCGTCTTGGGCGATTCTTTTCTCTTTATAGTATTCTTGAACAAATTTGATTGAATTTCTGCTGATTGCTGCTTCTGCTTCTTCGTCACTGTTTGAGGCGGCCAGTAGCGACGTCATGGACTCAATGATTGAGGCAGCTTTTGAATTTGATGGTGAAGACACAGACGTACTGGCGCGCATTCTCTTCTCCATTGGTTCTTCAGATTGTGCCTTAGCCAGGTCATCGCAAAGTTGCGCTATTTTTTCTTGGACACGCTTGGTGACGGCAGGACTGGAGAATATCTTTGCTTTGTACTTGGGGTCTAAGTAAGTGGCCAAAGCATAAGAGTCATTAGTCTCGGTTTCAGCGAATCTTCTTTCTATTTCGTCGTACGTAATTTCTCTCATTGTGCTGACTTCAACAGCATCTCTGTTTTCTGGTTTTAACACGTTCTTCAATGAGGCTATCAGAGGAATGACGTCTGATATGGAAGATGCTGAGCTACTGAGTTTCTTCTTGATTTCGTCAAAAGGCTTGAGAATATTCGTGCAGCTAGATAGTAGAGCGAAATCAACATTCGATAGTTGCTGTATTTTGGAATTCGCAGTGCTATATAAGCTTAGTGGGTCCTTCAACTGAACAGCTCTTTCCATCATGTGCAGAGTACTGTTTCATCTTGTGGCAACATCGTGAATCATTCCCAATTTTGGTAAATCCAAACGCGTCTGAATCTTCTTCAGTTCATCCTTTGCTGCAACGGAGTGGTTGAAATGTGTCGCAATTGAACGGGTTTTCACCAGCAAATTCTGAACATTTTCTTGAGCCGACAAGCCTGATTTTACAACGAGCTGTAGCTTGTGGGCAGTACAATCAATGTTGTTGACGCCTGACAGATCCATCGCTTTCTTCATGTTTGCAGCGCCGTCACGCATCACTGCATTAACAGACGAATAAGGAATTTTCCATTTTCCGAGCATTTGGTCGAACTTTTCCGATATATACGCACCGGTGTGCCGTTCGTCCAAAGTTTCAGCGCCGAGTATCAAATTCGTCCTCTTGTATTCATTATCCACCCCATGGCAAGTCAGCGAAAGGAAGCTTACTCCAGCAGATGTGTCGGACCATGTATCAGTTGTAAAGGATACCAATGATTCCTTGATTTCATCCACAATATCTTGAATCTTCCCAGTTACACCTTGGTACATGCTGTTGCATATTAGATCAGCGTAAAATTGTCGTTGCTTGATCTTGTATTGCGGAGCAACTTCCGCCATAAGCCGCATGAAACCGACATCTACGTGACTAAACGGCAAATCATCCATTACTAGCATTTCTGCGATGCAGTAGTCGTATGTCTTAGATTTTTGATTGTCATCACTCCAAGGCTTCAATTTTTGGTAGCAGCTTTCAATTGTTTGAAATCCGAGATTTTTCTGTCTAATGTCAGACTTCGTCTTTTGTAATGGCGTCGGTTCTTCTTTTTTCTTTGAATCTTCTTTAGCTTCGTTTTCAGCATCATTCAGTTCTTTAAATTCTTTTGGATGAATTGAATACAGATGATTTCTCCTGTTTGATGTGGTTCGTCCCTTTCGAGAGTAGTTGCGTTGGCATAACAAGCACTCCGCAATATCATCAGCGTTCTTTGAGAAGAATTTTCAAACTGTTGATTTTCTCATGATGAAGTTGAGAGCGATGGCGTGAAAACAACTGTAGTCGACGAAGTTAATATTTGAAATTTTGAATAATGATACGACTGAAGATGTATTGCACTCATTGTGACAGAACGGACGGTAAAGTAAAAGCCTGCATGTCACGAGTCAGGTCGCTACAGAATTGCCAAATTTTCGTGAAAATTGTTTTTTTTATTTTATTAAGATGCTTATAGCAAAAAAAATTATTCAATTTTTTACAATGATTTTCTCACATATGTTCTCACTAGTACTTAAACTTATTCAGGAAAAAAATAATACCAATATCTGTTAAAATAAAAGAGATATGAGCATTATTATGAAAAATAAAGCACTTGAACAAAAAAGTACTTCTGATATTTACACATTAAAAACATTTCTAAATTGAATTTTGTAATAAACTTTATATTGTCTTAAAGCTAAAGAAATTTCCTCTGCGTCAGTATAAGTTTTATTTTAGAAATATAATTTGATGAATACGGAAATGGCATTCAACTTTTTTCAACAAACACAGATTTCATTCTCGAAAGAGTATGGACTATGGAATAATTATAAAGGTGATTTCGACTTTGCAATGTCATATACAATAAACTCTCGAAAATCAAAATATCTAAAATCCGGACCACTTGAGAATTGAAAGTTCATAGTTAGACATAGTAAAGCGACATGAGAGAAGTGAAGGTGCGAACTACATTGCAAGAGCGCTAGGCCTAAGTCAGTTTACCGTCTCAACCGTTTTTAAAAATGCTCCTGCATTGAAGGCCGCAGCTGAAAATATGTGTCCCATTCTCCGCAATTCTCGGCTCCGCAAATTCGCATTAAAAAAATGTGAATGCGAATCTAAAATTTTTGCGGAGGCTCCGCGGTTGCGAATGTGAAGCTTCGCCACATCACTAGTACATACACAAACAAACATTATCCGATTTCAGCTTTATATAGTTTTACCATAGGTTTCGATTAATTTTAAATAACTTTTACCTAATACTTTTTCTGTCGAGGAGCCGTTTTCGTGTTTTAGGGTGAGACAGACAACATTAGCTTATATATAGCTAAAGCTAAAGTGGGCCCTACGGGCCCATTTAGCTGGACTTGCGGTGCTGAAGCCTTTGGCCTCAGTAATTTTGGGGCCGCAGGTCCCCAATTACTGGGGAGTCAATAGTTTTTGGTCAAAAGAACGCAACCATGAAAATAGTAAGCTTCACAAATCTGGATACAATGGGTTCGGATGTGAAACTTAAGATTTTCATTGCTGCGTTCTTTTCTATAGTTTTATTGACCAAATAATTGAACCCTCGGTAATTGGGGGTCAATTTTTCGGTCAATAAAACTATAGAAAAGAACGCAGCGATGAAAATCTTAAGCTTCACATCCGAACCCATTGTATCAAGCAATGAAAATCTTAACACGATAGAGTAAAAAGTTGAAACAAAGCAAAGTGCATTTATTTCTATGCTCAGAATCGCTTAACAGTAAATACATGGTATCTACTATCTACAGACGCACAGAGTAGTCTAAGCATCATCATCCTGTTTGCATATACGTTGTGTTTCGTATTTATCAATTATTACGAAAGAAATCTTTTATAACTTGAAGAGCCTAATCATTTTCATTAATCAGTAAAGTAACATAAATATCATCAACTGTTGCCGCAAAATAGAAGTCAACATCTTCCTTCCTTGAGTAATCAATTTTAAAATTAGAAAGAGCCATTTTGAGCAGAAAACTGAGATTTGTTTATAAAAAACCTTTGAACAGGTAGCTAGAACGTGAAAAAAGTGTTAGCAGCTGACGAGGAAGCTTCTAACATTGGCTGCATCCTCCAGCGCGGGACACGTCAACGCGAAGAAGAGTCGACGTCAAACCAAAACATCAACGCGCTGGTGGCCAAACTTTTTCAAATCTCCGTGCAGCGGGCTGTCTATGGTTGGCCAGACTGGCAGTCGACGGCCTGTTGCGTGGCACGGTCAGAGTGCCGATCGGCTCCCGGGGCCGGACCTATTCTCAGCGTGCTATTTTTTCAATTACAGGGAGCAATTGTGTGCTCCCCGAACTACTATTACTCTCTGGCGACATTAAGACTAATCCAGGCCCCACTACAACTTACACATGTCACCATACACAAAGACATAGACACACTAGCACCATGAGACACATACAGAAGTATAATATTAACATATTACAGTACAACGTAGATGTCCTCACAAACAAAATCATGCAGCTTAGGGAATTCGTACACAAACAAAACATTCACATAACACTTATACAAGAAACAAAACTAAAACGCGCGCACAAAACACCCACCATCCGTGACTTCACGGCGATCCGTCAAGATCGTACTGGGGGTAACGGGGTGGACTCATCACTTACATACGTAAAAGCATTAGCTACACTGATGCTACCCAAAACATTACAAACACAATCCAAGCAGATAACACGATAGAAATACAGGCAGTTAACATTAAAACGCGCAAAATACACCACCACACTAATCAACATTTACATCCCACCAGATAGTTCACCTCAGGTGCCAGCCAATTACAATCCACAGTTACACAATCTGGCCTCTCTCACTAATGTCATCTTAGGAGGAGACTTCACCGCCAAAGACACTAGTTGGTACCTGCACAACCAAAGCAACACCAGAGGCGCCAACATAGCCACACAACTAAACAGCCTCTTCATTCTTAACAATACAGAAGAACATACACACACCACATCAATCAGGATACTCAAACTCCTCCCCAGACATAACGTTCTGTTCCTCCTCACTAGCAACACATACACAATGCAGAACAGAAAAACAACTGTCATCAGACCACCTGCCCATCATCATTACAACACATTCTACACTCTGCCCCAAAAGCCTTAGGCACACTTACAGAAATTACAAGAAAGCTAATTGGAAACAGTTCAAAATACAGACTGAGGAACAATTTACCACATTAAACAGCACACCCATCATAAACATCAATACAACACTCAAGATCATCAATAATGCAAACAAATACATACCCAAGGGCAACATTAGGAAATACAACCCAAATTACACTAGAGAAATAGCCCACCTCATAAGGCAACGTAACAACCTCAAATATAACACAAAAACACCACACAGAAGCCATAAAACAGCAGATACAACAGCTCAACACAGAAATAAACAACAAACTCAAAGAAAAACAGACAGAAACATTCAGGGAATTCATAACAACACTAAACCACTCCACAGATACATTCAGGCTATACAAGACTATAAACAGCATTACCCACTCTAACAGCGGCATTCACACCTCACACGCGGCTATCTGTCGCAGCCAAAATAATATCCCAACATACACACAACAAGCTAGCATTCTAGTTAATCACTACGCAAAGATAAGTCACTTAAACAGAGACAACAACCAGAAACACGCAGACAGACAAACAGCCAGACACAAGAAAACCTATAGACTCGACACTAGTATTACACCCTTCAATACAGACCAGATCACCAAGATCATCAAAAACATTAAGAATTCGAAGGCTACTGGACCAGACAACATATCTAACATACACCTTAAACACTTAGGCCCACAAGGAATACTAGCTCTCACAAATATCAGCACATATTCATACCAACACTGTATTATTCCTGACATATGGAAACAAGGTAAAATTATTACACTACTCAAACCAAACAAAAATCCAACAGAACCAGCTTCCTATAGACCCATTACTTTACTATGCACACCTTCCAAAGTAACAGAAAGACTAATCTTACAAATCACCAACCCACACATTCCGCTATCGCCTACTCAACATGGATTCAGACCTCACCACTCAACCACGACATTACTCACTAACCTCACGCAGCCCATCATGGATGGTATGAACTCCAGACGACCAGCTCAACGTACACTATTAGCAACAATAGACATTAGTAAAGCATTTGATGCTATCCCACGCTTCCCTCTCACAAACAAAATACTCAACACAAACATGCACAATAACACCAAAAGGTGGCTGAGCAACTATCTTTCAGGAAGATACTCACATGTCACATTTAATGGCAAGTCATCCAAAAACAAGCTTTTTCCGAACGGGGTCCCTCAAGGCTCTGTTCTCTCACCAACACTCTTCAACTTATACATACATGACATTCCAACACCCATAGATAACAAGCTTACCTTATCATCATATGCAGATGACATCACTCTAACATCCACCCACAACAACATCGACACCGCTACAAATAACCTACAAACATACATAAACAGTATACAAGACTGGCTCACACAGTGGCGGTTCCTCATATGGGCAATATGGGCAGCCGCACAGGGCGGCATTTGTGGAGGGGCGGCATGAGCGCCTGCAAAAAAAATAAAAATAAAAATAAGAATAAATAAATAAAGAAATAAATAAAAATAAAAAATAAAATAAAATAAATAATAAAAGATCAATAAATATATTTTTATTAATAAAAAACCATCTATTGCATTTTCCATAAACCTTCCCATAAAAGACCTAAACATTAAACAATGCAAAATGCTTCCAGATTAATATTATTGGGAATAAAGGCCCATACTTTAACATATGTAATGTTATTTTTCTGGGTTTGGTTAAATAGTGAAATGTATATTATGAAGCATCTGATGAGCCCTTGATTGATGCTTTGAAGAAGCTGGAGGTGACATTTTTCAATGCAGTGGTTGATGCTGCAACATCAGCCATTCAGGAAAGATTTTCCACGTTGGAAATTGTGGGAGAGAAGTTTGGAGTGCTGACACATTTCCAAAATCTCACATTTGAGGAGCTGACAGAACAATGTGTGAACCTTAGTACTACACTACACTTTAAGGGACAATCTGACTTGGATGGCAGAGAGCTTGCACAGGAGCTGAAGAACTTGCCTGACTTGCCATCAAAGACCATATCCTTGCTTGAACTGCTGACATTTATCCATGAAAGGGAGCTCTCTGAAATATATCCAAATTTGTGGACTGCTCTCAGAATTGGTCTTACTCTTCCAGTCACTGTTGCTGAAGCAGAGAGGAGCTTTTCAAAGCTGAAGCTCATCAAATCCTACCTGAGGTCAACTATGTCACAGGAACGCCTTACCGGTCTGGCCATCATCAGTATAAATCATACAATTGCTGAGCAGATTTCATATGATGATTTAATTCATGACTTTGCATCAAGGAAGGTAAGAAGAGTCAGGCTTTAGATGGCAGTTGTGCTGTGGTGCAATTTATTTTGTGAAAGAGTTATGTCTGTCCTTTATTTTGGGGGGATTCGAATGTGTGTGTGTTGGCGAACAGGGGGGGGGGGCGCTGAAGGTGAGGTTCGCCCAGGGCGTCATGTAAGCTAGGACCGCCACTGGGCTCACACACAATAGACTCAAAGTAGCGCCCACAAAATCAACCATCACTTTGCTTACAAGTTACAAGCAATACAAAAGAACACCAGATAACTGCACAGATTGCACTAAACAACACCAACATTCCATACACTCACAGGACCAGAATACTTGGGGTCACATACAACACATCATTATCTTTGGAAACCACATTTAGGACATTAAAAACAAATGTACTTCAAGACTTAACACGCTTAGAGTACTAACAGGCACAAACTTTGGACACCAGCAGGAAACAACATCACTCATATACAAACAATATATTCGCTGTTATGAACTATGCTAGCCCATGCTGGGCACCCATTATCTCAAACACACACATAAACACCTTACAGACAATACAAAACAACGCACTTCGTATCATTACAGGATGTACTCAAAGAACACCAATAGAACACCTGCACACACAAACAAAAATACTGAAAGTTAGGGAACATTTAGACATGAGAACACAATTCATGGCAGCAGCGACAATTAACCCACAACACCCTTGCCACTACATGTACAATCATGCACCAACACCTCGCACCATTAAGGTAACACCAGAGAGACTTTATGACCAAATACTCCATTCCATACCACGCCCGACAGACATCACACAGTACAGAAAACACACACACCTAACCCACAAAGCACTGACACGACTCGGTCCGAATGCGGTCCTAGGTGCGAAGCCGCCACCCATTAGTAGGTCAGAGATCAGCCTGAGCAGATCGGATCGAGTTAACTTAGCGCGATTCCGATGTGGACATTACCCCAACTTACGGACATATAAACACAGACTAGACAACTCCATAGACGACACCTGCCACCTGTGCCAGGACACACCACAAACAATTGAACACATTATGACAGACTGTACCGCTCTAGCACAACAACGAACCGAACACAACACAACACAACACAACACAACATCACTAGTGCGCTGAACCTCTGGTCCACTCCGGAGAGGGCGATCGGTTACCTGCGTGCCGCCGGCTTGCTCGATCAGGGTGGGTTGATCGGCTAAACAACACCAACAACAACAACAGACGAACAGAGTGACAGACAGGACTGCCTTTTTATAGTAGAGAAGACAAAAATTATAAATTTTGTCTGATTGAAGAAATTATCATTTGCACGTTATTTCGATTAGTTTTAAACAACTTTTATGTAATAATTTTTTCTCTCCAAAAAAAAAACCATTTCCGTGGAACTTCGGCGCCGTTGATTGGGAGGCCCTTAGACAGTACTTCTGTGATTTCCCATGGAATGATTACTGCTTCCGTGGCCGGGACCCTTCTGGGTGTGCTGAGCGCATCACAGAGGTGATTCTCTTGGGCATGGATGCGTACATTCCATGTTCTATTCCTACTACTAATGCAAAAAAAACTTGGTTTAACTTTACTTGTCCTAATGCTATCCGCAACAGAGAAGGAGGCTTTCAGAAGGTACCGTCGCCATCCAACTCCTGACTTCCACTCAGCTTATAATTCTGGCCGGAATCGTGCAAAACCTGTTTTTCGACTCGCCAAAAAATTCCTTCATCCGACAAAAAATTTGAAAATCTATCCCATTTTAATTCTTCTCGCTCTTTCTGGCATCTAGCTAAGAACCTCTTCAACAACTTTACTTCCTTGTCTTTCCCTCCTCTTTTCCATTCCGACGGCTCAGTTGCCACAAAGCTGAACTCTTTCATCAAACTTTCGCTTAGAATTCAACTCTGGACGATTTTGGTGCTGTTCCTCCATCTCCTTCCCGCTCTGACTTTATTATGTCTGAACTTAGAATCTCTTCTGAAGATGTTTTTTCTGCCTTATCTGGGTTCAGCTCTGAGAAGGCGTATGGTCCTGATGGTGTTCCTCTTGTTGTTCTTAAGAACTGTGCTTTTGTGGTGACACCCTGCCAAGGCAAACTCTTTCGTCTTTGTCTCTCATCTGGTACTTTTTCTTCCTGTTGGAAGTTCGCTTTCATTCAGCCTGTAAAGAAGGGTGGCCGCTCTCAACCCTCCAACTATCGTCCAATTGCTTTGATTTCTTGCCTTTCCAAAGTTTTTGAATCTATCCTTAATAGGAAGATTCTTAACCCTAAATGGATGACGCTACATATTGGTAACCTTTCAAATACACGCATTCATAACTTAACTCTACAAACAATTCCGGCGTTAAAGGGTTAAACACCTTTCTTCTCAATCTTCTTTCAGATCATCAGTATAGATTCCGCAAGGGACTTTCTACTGGCGATTTTCTTGCATATCTCTCTGACTCTTGGTCATCCTCCTTTCGGGATTTTGGTGAAAGTTTTGCTATTGCGCTAGACATATCAAAAGCTTTTGATAGAGTCTGGCACAAATCTTTAATTTCCAAACTGTCCTCCTTCGTTTTCTATCTGTGCCTTCATCTCTAATTTCCTTTCTGGCCGATCTATAGCTGCAGTTGTAGATGGCCACTGTTCCTCTCCTAAAGCCATTAACAGTGGTGTTCCTCAGGGTTCTGTCCTGTGACCCACTCTTTTCCTTTTATTTCTTAATGATCTTTTAATTCGCACTTCCTGTCCTATTCACTCCTATGCCGATGATTCCACTCTTCACTTCTCCACATGCTTCCCAAAGCTTCCCTCACAGCAGTCACTTCATGATTCGCGTAGGACGGCTATGGTACACCTGACCTCTGATCTTTTTGCTATATCTGATTGGGGCGGAGAAAACCTTGTGGCTTTCAATGCCTCAAAAACTCAGTTCCTCCATCTGTCTACTCGTCACAATCTTCTACGCAACTATCCCCTTGGCCCTTACCTTCAACAACACACAACTTAATCCTTCCTTTTCCTTTAACATTCTTGACATTTCCTTTTCTTGTGATCTTTCCTGGAAAAATCATATATACACTCTCTTTCTAAAAGAGCTTCTAAGAGGTTAGGTGTGCTGTACCACCTCCACAGTTTCTTCACCCCAACTCAGTTGCCATCTCTGTACAGGGGTCTTGTTCACCCCTGTATGGATTATGCTTCTTATGCATGGGGTGGTTCAACCCACACAGCCATACTTGACTGGGTGGAATCAAATGCTTTTTGTCTCATCAATTCCCCACCTCTTATTGATTGTCTTCAATCCCTCTCTCTCTTTTCACTGCAATGATGACTCACTCTCTCTTTACTATTGCTATCATAACAAACATTGCTCTTCTGAACTCTCTAACTGCATGTCTCCTCCTTTAAGGAGAGCACGCAATACCAGACTTTCTACTCTCTCATTCCTTTTCTGTCCAACTATCTACTGCAAGGGTTAATCGGTATTTTCAGTCTTTCATATAAACTCTGGAACAATCTCCCTCAATCCATCTTTTCTCCTGTCTATGACCTCCCATCTTTCAAACGCAGAGTGTCTAGGCATCTTGAAAACTTCGGACCTTAGTTTTGGCTCTTCTATGGGAGGGGCGCTTTTGCGGCATTTGCTCTTCGCCCCTCCTTCCTGCATAAAAAAACAGACAGCATTAGCCATATATATATATATTTTTTAACTGCAAACAACACACAGTATAATTAATGTAAAGAACGACGCTTGTATAGAAGAACGTTCCGCACAAGATGAGGAGGGAGAACGAACAAATGAAAAATGAGGTAACCCCCTGGGAATCGAACCCGGGATCTTCCGATTGCCGGTCAGATATGCTATCCACTACACCCTTTTTCAGTAACTTTATGTATATGAATACAATAAACTTTGGTAAATGTCCAGTATTACACCCGTCTCCCTTTCGAAGTGAAATTTATGTTTTTCCTATGGTTTTATATGTGTTTTGAACGAATCTGACCTTCAAAACCGTCGGAAATGACTCGTTTTTTAAATACCCCCCTCCCCCCCCCCCAGCTGGCAATGTGGGGGAAATCACAGAAAACGAGTCATTTCCGACGGTTCTGAAGGTCAGATTCGTTCAAAACACATCAAAAACCATAGGAAAAACATAAATTTCACCTTCAAAATTGACCTAACCTATCCTAACCTAACCTATCCTAGCCTAACCTATCTACAACGCCACAGTTTCTGGTCTTGACGATATGTACACTCCGTTTTACAATGTGGACACTTCACTACTGTCGGTAGAACACTGAGCACGCAGAAACTCAACACTTTTTTCTAAATTTTCATAGAAAGCGACAATACAGCGGTAATAATCGAACAAGCATTCCGAACGAAGCCATTCCGGTAGCAAACTAATTCAAATTCGAAATGGATGGAGCGCTCTGATTGGGCAGACATGTGACGTCAACACAAACGAACACACAAACGAACGTACGAACACACAAACGAACGTACGAACACACACTAGATACACACCAAAAAAACGTTTATATCTCGAAAACGAAGCATTTGCGACGGAAACGCTATAGAAGAAAAGTGTCTTAGAATTAAAAAGTCTACCTAATGAACATATAATAATTGCTGGACGTTAGACGGGTGTAATAGTAGAATAATACCTAAACTTTTTTATCCTGCCTCGGTATGGTGAAAAAAAAAATGAGGCTTTCCTTTCAAGGGGGATCACACTTCTATATCGGGCATAGACTATTAATTTAAGTTAGCGAGTCCGAAAATTTGTCCCCGGGAACGCATCCTCCATTATTACTCAAAGTATATTTGAAAAATGTGTCCTTTTCACAACACTTAAGTACTTATCAACACAACATATTAGAATTTTCATGTTTTTTTATTTACACTTAATATTTAAGTACTGGCGAGTGACGTCACAGGAAGTGAAAGGGGCCGGATTGCATTCTGTCGGATTACTAACCTCGAGTCTCTTCTACCAACTAATTAGAATCTATTACGAAAGTAGTACAGACAAAATTTTGAGTTCCCTACACTGCCTAACAGTCTCATCAGAATGGAAAGATGTGCAAAATGAAGTTGTTAAAGCTGTTCACACCGTCTGAATCTATGGTTTTGAAGAACATGACAAACTTTTGACTGAACTTAAGGTGTTCTACTCAGCATATCCAAGTTTGAACAATGAAGCCAAGTCAATGCTCAAATACATGAAGGAAAACAACCTCACTATTGTTTTTCCTACTCTGTTCGAGTTGATCAAGATCTACGCCACTCTTCCTGTATCTATTCATTCTACTGCCATAGTGGAGCACTCTTTTTCTAAACTAAAGCTAGTCAAATCAAAGTTTCGCAAATTTTCCAAGGAAAACAGGCTGTCAAACCTCATGCTGCTGGCCACAGAAAAGGACATTCCTATTAACCATAATGAGGTTATTAACATCTTTAAGAGCATGACCCCAAGGAAGTTACTGTCGTAAAATTCTAGTAAATACATCTTTTTTCCTCTACAGAAAATTAAATTAGAACAATATTTGAAATTTCCTGGTACCCAGCACTCTTCCAAGTTTGAAACAATGGAATTCAGTTTTGCAGATTATTTTTACTATATAATGCCGAGATGTTAGTATTCACGCACATGACATAACTGTATTGAATTATTTGTTAAAAAACTTGTTCAATGCAATTATGATTTTCTTTCTGTTTCTGTAACAGAGTGATTGCAGGAATTAATTTTTTCTTCCAATAAAAGTTTTGTTTAGAAGTGTATTTTTGTAAAGGAATTGTTTTTAAAATTGAAAATTGTTGCCGGGGGGGGCGTTGACATTTTCGCCCCGAGCGGCAAAAAGTATTGGTACGCCTCTGAATACAATGAAATGGAGAGAGAGATACAGTGATAGAGAGAGTTAAGGAGTCGGCAAAAAATCTATACAAAGTTTTAAGTGTTTGTGGAAGAAAAGTATTGTTTACCTTGTAATATACGTGTTCAATGTTGCTTGAATCACTTATCATTCATGTTTTTGTATTGTAATTGTTAAAAGCAGAACTCTGCACTTTAATAAACGTTAATCATTCTGTTTTTGTGTTATAATTTTTGTCAATAAAATATGATTGTATTCTTATTGTTTATTGCACCTTCATTTAACTAACATCTTAAAGAAATCCAGAGGTTTCCCTATATTTAGCAAGTAGGGTTTCTCAACCGGGATCCCTGGATCTCGGGCGGAAATGATAATCTTAAATCTCGGGACAAGCGCAGCAAATTCCGGGATTTCTCGGATTTTATAAAGTATTCTAAAAACGTTATTTCAAATAGTTTTACGTTAATTTACTACTGTATCTAGAAAATACAAACGAAGAATGTGATGACAAATTTATAATAGCACAATGACGTTGCGTTGTACAACTCGAATAGTGCCTATAATATGCTGTATGATGTTGTGCATGTGTAATATCTAATATGACGTATTTTTGATGAGTGACTCGGACTGAAAGCCAGTCATTTGATTTTCCTGAATCGAACATTTCATGTTTTTGTGGATTTTAATTTCGGTTATTATTTTTCATTTTAGTGGCACACCTTTTGCTGTTGCTATTTTTTTTTTTTTTTACTAAAAATTAGTAAAAGTATATATAAGTTGTTCGTTTGTATAAATTACAGTATAATATAATTTATTTTTGTTGGTGCAAAACTGCAAATTAGCATTGTAAGCATAGCCGCCTAAGCTATATATCGTATTTATGTTTTTGCAGTGTTTGAAACTGGGCCTAGGCCAGGGCCGGATTAAGACCTTTAGAGGCCCTAAGCACTTAAAAGATTTTGGTGCCCCATATATATGTAATTCAAAATATAAACAAAAATAAACCATAAAATAAAATTTTATTTTTTGAAATGAAACAAAACTTACAGTAAGATGGAAAATAATGTTTATTTTTGTATACTTCCACTTCATTTATATTTGAAAAGTTTTCTCCTACTTTTTTAATTGCAGTCTTTGATCAGATCCTCAAAACTAATCTTACGTAACACATCTACTTCTATACTTAGTAGAGATAAGGCATCCAGCCTGCCTTGTTGCATAGTTGTTCTGTTGGTATTTTTAATATACTTCAACTGAGAAAATGAACGCTCAGCTGAGCAATTTGTGACCATTAATGTTAAAAATATACGAAAGGCAATTTCTACATTTGGGAAGGCACACTCAATATTGTCTTCTACAATTATTTTATAAAGTTCAGCATGACTGAATCTTGTTTTTACATTTACTATAGCACACGAAAATATTTAATCTATATGTATTTTTAATATGGCGCTCAAAGATTTGATATAAACAAAATAATAACGCAAAGCGTAAAGTGTGTGATTACAACGAAATATATTTATTCTCTCAAAAGGGTTGTTGTTCACTACAAATTCAAACAATGAAAAAAAATAAATACTATATATGAATATATATAATTCAGTTTTCAACAGCTTATAGGCTATAAGCCGCGATTATAATAGTATAATAAATCCATGGTAAATCCGACAATGGAAAATTTCTGTGGTGCCCCCCTTCCCTTGATGCCCTAAGCACGGGCTTATTTTGCTTAATGGTTAATCCGGCCCTGGCCTAGGCTCTATCCTTTATTATATTTATCATTATTGCGTTAAAATATTTATATTTAATATAAGCAGGGCCGTTTCCTGGCATAGACTAAGCGGCCGCTTAGGGCCCCGCTGCTGCTAGGGCCCCTAGACAGGCTCCCAGGTCATAGCTCAGTGGGCAAGAATAGGAATATAGCTGAAGTTATTACTAATATTATTGTTATTATTATTATTATTTATTATTATTATTATTATTATTATTATTATTATTATTATTGTCGTATTAATTAAAGTTTTTGTATGAGACAAATGTGATAAAACGGAGACAAACGAAACGTTTTGGTCGTTATGTGTAAATAACTATTGTGAGATCTTATTTCTATATTATTTAACTTTATTCTTACTATATGCTTATACTTTCCTAAATGCTTAATTTTTCTAGTATTGTAAAACATTATTTCACTAATTTACTAATTATTAAGAGATTTTGTAACACTTTAAAACCTAGGATTATTTTCGTTATGTTTTCAAGTTTATTAATTCTTTTCTCATCTTTTTCAGATAATGTGAATTTTGTTGGTTAAAACTTAAATGGTCTGATTATTTGAATGTATTTGATTAACGTTACAATTATAACAATTATTATTATTATCATCATCATCATCATCATTATCATGATTATTATTTAGCAGATTAGTTGTGGTTAACTAGATGTGACTTCGTGCATCTTGGAAAATGAAACTACATTATCCATCAGGAGCTGAAAAACGGAAAAAGAAGAAAATAGAGGAGGAGAAGCTTTCCAGTAACACAGGTGAGATGTGCCACTTGTATATTCTTATGATTACAGTTCAGGCAACTAAGTTAGGTAGACCATCAAGCTAGGCAAGTGCTTAGGAATCGTGTAGAGTAAGCTAGTCTCTGTAATATTTATAATATTTCGAAATGTGAAATTTAATGGATCACATCACCTCAAATTCTGTTCACACAGATCAATTATCAAACAAGATAAGAAAGAGTATTTTAGCAAAAATTAACAGAATATATAATGTTATGTTCTTCTCAGGAGCACTACTGAAATATTTGGAAAAGCCGTCCTCAGCAAAGCCTGATGAGCATCATGAACCAACAGCAGGACCATCCTCTATGCCAGGGCTTCTCAAACTTCTTTCGCTTGCGACCCCTTTGGATCAGACAAATTTTTTCGCGACCCTTCACTCAATGTCATAAAAGCAATAGGTACTAACACTGTATATTTATGAAAAAAATAATATTTTCAAATGTTTCTGCGACCCCCAATAATATTTACGCGACCCCTGGTTTGAGAAGCGTGGCTCTATGCCACTTCAAACACCAGTAGAAGTAGAGCCTGATGAACCAACAAGTGGCCCATCTTCTGTTCAGCTTCAAACACCACACACAGGCATTTCTACTGAGCAACAAGAACCAAGATCTGCTCCACCGCTTGATCCGTATAACTGGCCAGTTGTCCTGTCAGATGCCTTGAAGACAGATCTGGTGTCTCGAGGACCATTTCAAATCAGTCCAGATTTCACATTCCCTAAAAGAGAGGACGGTAGAAGTGTTCATCACCATTACATGTACAGAACATTAATTAATGGGGAAAAAATAAAGCGAAGCTGGCTGATGTACTCTAGAAGGAATGATGCTCTTTATTGCTTCTGCTGCAAGTTGTTTTCAAGGAAGTCGTACAAACTAATTACGGATGGACTTTCAGACTGGATAAACGTTGGTTCGCTTCTGAAAGGCCATGAAAATAGTTCAGAACATGCAGATAACATGGCAACATGGAAGGATCTGGAACTGCGGCTAAAAACTGGGAGGACCATTGACCAAACTGAAATGTCATTAATGGAGGTAGAGCGAAGACGCTGGCGAGATGCTCACACGTCTTGTAAGTATAATCCAATCACTGGCAGAGAGAAACCTTGCTTTCAGGGGGTCTTCCTCTACATTGTACAATCGAGACAATGGCAACTTCTTGAAGGAGGTTGAGCTACTTGCCAAATTTGATCCAGTGATGAAACAACACATCAGCAGAGTCGAAAGTGGCCAATATAGTCATTCAAGTTACCTAGGAAACATCATTTAAAATGAGCTCATTGGGTCCATTAGTGGGAAGATCTTGGATGCCATTGTTGCAGAAATAAAACAAGCTAAATATTACCCTCATTTTAGACTGCAATCCAGACATAAGCCAAGAACAGATGTCGATTATTATCAGTACTGTTAAAATGGGTGAAGTACCAGAAATAAAAGAATACTTCTTGGGCTTTCTTGAGGCTTTAGAAGTACAGGCCTGGGTTTATCAGTTCTGATTCTGAAGAGACTAGATGAACTGAATGTTCATTTTCATGACTGCAGAGGACAGTCGTATGACAACGGAGCGAACATGAAGGGCAAGAACAAAGGTGTTCAGGCAAGGTTATTAGAGAAGAACTGTCGTGCACTCTATGTTCCATGTGGGGCTCACACTCTGAAGCTAGAACTTCCACAGATGCCATCAGCTTCTTTGGCAACGTACAACAATTGTACAACCTTTTTGCAGCAGCTACACAGAGATGGACAATCTTAAAGAAGCACGTGAACATAACACTCGAGTCTTGGAGTGAAACCAGGTGGGAGAGCCGGCTTAAGAGCATTGAGGCTGTGCGATACCAGAGCCACAACATCAGAGAGGCCCTGTTGGAAGTCAGAAACAATGCCACAGATGCCATAGCCAGGACTGAAGCACAAGCACTTGCAGAGGAGGTAGGGTCTTATCGCTTTCAGATTTGCACAGTAGTATGGTATGACATTCTTTATGCAGTTAACCATGTGAGCAAACTTCTGCAGTCTTCTACAATGCAGTTTGATGTGGCAATCAACCTCCTCACAAAAACAAAAGACTCACTCACCAGCTACAGAAACACAGGTTTTGTTGCAGCACAAATCGTAGCTTGGGACATATGTGAGGAAATGAATGTGGGAGCTGTGCTGAAGGAGAAGAGGCTCAGATCCACAAAAAAGCACTTTGCTTACGAAGCTCCTGACGAACCATTTACAGAAGCCTTAAAGAAGCTGGAAGTCAAATTTTTCAATGTGGTGGTGGATTGTGCCATCGGGTCAATAAATGAGATTAAAAACATTAGATGATGTGAGGGACAAGGGACATATTTGGGGTTCTCCTAAACTTCACCACAATGACAAGGAAGACTTGTCCTGCAAGTGTGAAAAGCTCTCTAAGATACTGAGCTCTGGAGCTGACTCTGACATTGATGGAAGAACTGGCCCTCGAAATTAAGAACTTGCCGACTTTACCTTCACACAACATGACTGCATTGGAGCTTCTCTCCTTCATTCATCAGAAGCAACTGGAGGAACTATACCCAATCTCTGGGTTGCACAAAATTGCCTGTACTCTACCTGTGACAGTAGCGTCAGCCGAGAGGATTTCTCAAGATGAAGCTAATCAAGAACTACCCTCAGATCATCAATGGGGCAGGATCGCCTCAGTGGCCTTGGCATCATAAGCATCAACCAGGACGTTAGCAGGGAGATTTCATATGATGATGTTATTGATGATTTCGCCCAGAAAAAATCTAGGAGGCAAAAATTTGAAGATGCAAACTGTTCTGTATAACTGTTAGTTTATTACACGATTGTATCGTAGAGTTAGTAATTGTTTGGTAGTTGATACCGTATTTTACGCCTCATAAGACGCTACTTTTTTCCTGAAAAACGTCTCCAAAATTCACTTCAGGGCTCATATGTTATTGTTTTGTTTAATGTTCTTTAATAAAGTTATGGGAATATATTTTTTTGTCAGGTTGATAAATCTTCGAAATATTTTTTCTTAAATATTCTTTGCTAAATATAGGGTGCGTCTTATCACTTTAGCGTCTTATGAGGCGTAAAATATGGTAATTGCATTATTTTTTTATACATAGTTCTGTGTCATTTATTCTAAATAATGTATAAGCTAATTTCAGGAATTTCATGAGTATTTTTTCTGTTTGTCTTCTGAAAGTACATATTTGTTGTTTTGGACATAAATGTTTCATTAAAATTGTTTCATAATTGTTTTTTATTAACACAGCCATTTTTGTATGTGTGTGCTGAGGTGAGGTGATGTAGTAAGGCGTTGGTGGATGGAGGGGTGGGGCCTGAAAATGGGTATACTGCTTAGGGCCCCCTAATGGCTAGAAACGGCCCTGAATATAAGGGATCGTCATAAATGTCTTCGGTTTGACGTCGCCTCTTCTTCGCGTTGACGTTCTACGTTTTTTCGTTGACGTCGACGCGCGAAGGATACAGCCACTGCTAGAAGCTTCCTCGTCAGCTGCTAACTTTCGGTTTAATACTTGTGTAGATTCAGCTATTACTGTGAATCTATTAGAACAAACATTCTGTCATTTTGTGCTTCTCTTTCGTCTGCAATTTTGTGTTGCTCTCTTTGTTGGAGTTCTGAAAATGTATTGCCTGCCTGTCTGCTAAATTGCTCTAATATGGACTCTGTTTCTTCTATTTCTTTCTTCCTTTAATTTACACTAGAAATATGTCTAAAATCCAATACGGAAATCTTCTTGAGAAGAATTCACACATGCTAAAGTGCTCTGATCTTCGTACACACAACAGAGAATAGTAGTCATAAATTATCTGTTTCATTGAATAATAATCTTGGAGTTGTTTGATGAAGTGACTTTATCGACTAGGCGAACAGCTTAACTAAGAGTCTTTCTTCATTGTTATAATGTTTCAGACCAACAAAGACCCTAGGATCCACTCATGGCTGGTCTACCTAACTGTGGTTGTAGTTGTTTATTGCGCATTAGGGCGGAGTGAAAAACTCATATTTCGAATTTTCAAATGGCTAGTGTGGAAAATGTGTGAGTAGTGAGGAAATAAGCTGGTATAAATTTAAAATCATAACATTTAATATCTTCAGGTTGCCACAATGACCTTCAATATTGAAAAAAATTGAAAAAAGCAGATTTTAACCAATAATTACAGAAGAGTCCACGATGCACAATAGACAAGAATTTATTCACACTTGTATAAAAATAGCTCAGTCAACCTTTAAAAAAAGTTTCTATTCTCTAAAAACAGTTTTCTATAGTCAGCTCACTCAGCTGTCACGTGAGTACCTCGGTTCAGTGTAGCTGTCGCTCTCGTAGCAGGTGGGTGTTCTGTTGTTGGCGTTACTCAGTAGTCTAAACTATTTTCTTATATATTTTGCATTTCTGTATTGTGTTGCCCTAAGTTTGCCATGTACTATTAACTGAAATTAACGTATAATTGATATTAGCTCTTTCTTTTTCAGATTTGTATACTTCAAAATGTCTCGAGTTTGTGGCAAAATCAACCAGGGCCTCAACTGAGTGCCCCATGTTTGGTATGGGGGAAGATTGTGGCACAGAATCTTCCTACATACGAAGGAGTTTTTAAATATTACTTGTTTGTAAGAAACGATTTGAAACAGAATACTAATAAAGGATCCTTCAATATCTCAAATATTAGAACAAGTTGTTGATAAATTGAAAACAATTTGGGAAAGTGCTTCCGTCCCAATTCTGTCAGACGGCGAATTGAAACAATGTTCAGAAGCTACCACGAAAAGTATCGGTCATTATGAAGCCATACCAAAGCAGAAAAAATTCTGAAGCTTACAAAGCAAAGATTGATATGTTCAAAAAAGAAGCACACACGAAACTTTTTGACATTGCAGCGTGCAAGTGCAAAAGTACTAACACAATGTTCTTGTCCCAAAGAAAAAACGGTTCCAAAGGAAGAAGTGACGTTCCTCTTAGATCAAAGGAGTGAAAGAAAACTGTTTATTGATAGAGTAGATATTACACTCTCAAGAAAAAGCATCTACGTTGCTAAGAAGCAAAAAGAAGCTGTGAGGCTCACCAAAGAATCTTCACAGGAGAAATTGCAGGATACAAAATGTTGAATTATCATCATCGACATCAAATAGTGAAAATGAATCTGCGAAATATCAGAACGATACATTTCCAGAAGCCAGTTAGCTCGAAGAGAAAACGCGAACAACCTGAGAACAATTATTCAAGAAAAGGAAAAAACTACAAATCACCTTCAGTGGCTACTGCTTGTGACAGGACTGCAGTTTCAGATCGAGCTGCAGTCATTCATTGTTAGTGCAGTATTGCAAGATATTGGAGAGTTTCTATTGACAATACATCTGAAGTAGGGATAGGAGTAAAATCAGAAGAGAAAGACAAAAAGAAGAGAATCAAATTATGAAAATCAAAATCAGGTCCCAATCATAGGGAATCTATTTTGATGGTCGAAAAGATTCTACACTCTTCCAAGAAAAAGAGTCCAAGTGTATCAGAAGAAGGTAACAGAAGAACTATCACTTTAGTGAGAGAACCTGGTTCAGATTATTTGGGCCATTATTCTGTGAATTCTGGATCAGCTGAAGAAATATGTAAAGGAATGTTTGAGTATATGGAAATAATGACATGAACCTGGAAAACCTTGTTTGCCATTGGATGCGATGGTGCAGCAGTCAACACTGGAGAAAAGGAGGCGTTATAAGGCTTATAGAATTGAAGCTGAAGAAGCCAGTTCCAAACATTTAGTGTGCCAGCTCCATGCCAATGAATTGCCATTACGCCATTTAGTTGCAAAGCTGGATGGAAAAACATCTGGCCTCCGCGGATTCACACGGTCCTATTGGCAAGGAATTAGAGAACTGTGAGAGTCTTCCTATTGTCGAGTTTGAAAGGATTGATGCTGAGGAACCAACTGTAGACTGTGAAGATCTTAGCACCGACCAAAAATATCTAATTGATATTCATCAGGCCATAACAAAGGATATTGCTCTCCACATCTTGCTCATCGTAGTCCAGGCAAAATGGCACATTCCACGATGGCTGACTACAGCAAATCGTTTGCTTCGTCTATACGTTTCAACTGTAAGTCCATCTGAGAACCTCATGAACATGCTCTTTTATAATGAAGGTCTACATCCCAATGTGGTTTTCTATTAAGCAAAGTACGTCTTTTGTCAATGGCTCAAAACATGTTTTCAAAAACTATTGAACTAACAAGAACACTGAATGACGAAGTAAAGGATATTGTAAACCCTGTCATACAAAGAAATGCATTTTTTGCAAAATCCAGAAAATATTCTAGCATCAATGATTCATGATGACCGCAGCGCCATAAGAAATTAGCGTGGAGGCGAATAAAAAAGCAAGGCAAACAAACAAGGAAAAAGTTGTGAGGCGTTCACAGTACCTGTTATTCAATTTGAAGCTACTGATTATACTGATTTAATTAATTGGCAAAATGCATTGTCCTGAACCACCGTGACAAGACACCTGACAGAAAATGAGATTGAAGAATTCATAGAAAACAAGAGTACCCCTCCATTCGAGAAATTCCCTTGTCATACACAAGTAGTAGCAAGAATGGTAAAATTAGTGACTGAAGCATCATCAAAAGTATTTGGATTGAACGCGCGAGATGGCTTCATAAGATGAACACTTCAGTCACGTAAAAAAATGCCATCATTCGAAAGTAAAGCTGAATATAAAGTTTAAATAAAACGTTAATAAAAAAAACATGCGCAAGGATGGGTGGTTGGGAGGGCATGGGTGAAGCTCGACACGCAGCGACCTCCTCGTGGTGAGTTCTGGATTATTTAGATCATTAATCAAAAGAACATTGATCTAAATAAACTAAGAGCTGCGTAATTCAGTAACTATTTTGGTAATTGGAACACTTAATATATAATAATAACAAGTAAGTTTCAGTTATTGTACTAATGCAGAATATAAGAAAATCATTATATTTCACTTTTTTCGACGGCTTTGTGGCACCTGAAGATATAATTTCGCAGGACTAATATTTATGCACAGTCATTATCTATAGCACCCACATATTTTCCGCACTAGCCATATTTGAATTTCGAAAAAAAGTTTAAAAACCTCATTTTCGATCCGCCTATTGCGCATGTCCTCCGTGGTGGGACTGGTGGCGGAGGGGACCTACAAAACTATACCCAATCTATCAACATATGCGTCTGGGATATTACTTGATTCTAAACGTTTAAAATCTATATTAATTATGTAGAAGTACCTGATGAACTTTAATTTTATTTCAAATTCCCAAGGTGGATTTAGATTAGTAAGATCTTTTTTGTCTAATCTCTTAGACTTTTTTAAAGTTTGTAATTAATCAGGTAGATAATGGACATGATGTAGATGTTATTTATCTGGATTTTAGTAAGGCATTTGGCCAGGGGCGGATTTAGGGGGAGGCGAGGGGGGGTGATCGCCCCCCAAACCATGAGGCCTCAAACGTGAAGGTATGTGTGCGCACCCATTTTGGGTCTCCCATTTAAAGGTGTTTGTGGGGCAAGTGAAGATCATGAGTTTTTCAATACCTCTCAATGCTATGGGGGGCACCGCTCAGTAGAGGAATCTCTTTAAATGGGGTGTGTAAGGACAGAGAGTATCCCCTAACCCAAGATGCTGCCTCCCAATATCCCACAACACTTGTGTTGAGCTGTGGGATTTATCACCTAACTGCACATAATATATATGAAATAAACTAGTACCATTCATGCAATAAAAATGGACTTAGACACTATCATCAGATGTCCCTTGCAGACATCAAACTATCCAACCTTCTTTTGAAAGAATCATTTGTATCTGAAGTCACAACTTCTTGTGTCAGACTGTTCCAAAACTTAATTACTCTGTAAAACTATGTTTTCTTAAATTTGTTCTACATCTTGGCTTAAATAATTTCATACTATGACCTCTAGTCTGGTTATTGTGATCTTTAATGAAAAGAGAATCAAAATCTATCTTATCCAACCTTTTTATCATTTTATATACCTCTATCATATCCAGGGATGGGGTCAAATACAATTGCCCAAATACAAATATAGATACAAATACACTATTTTTTTTATGGCCAAATTCAAATACAGATACAAATATTCAAATTTATAAATTCCCAAATACAAACATAAATACAAATATGAAGCTTCAAATACAAATAAAATGCAAATATAATTTGGTAATTATATAGAAAATGGCGCAACCCGAAGTATGATGTAAAAAACATTTTATTAGGTCAATTTCGATGTGCTGAAGCCAAATCTGTTAACCATTTGGTGTGCAAATGCTTCAAATTAGAGTAAATGTTATTTATATTTTACTCTTATTTTGAAGCATTTGCCTAAAAAATGGCTAACAAGCACATGAAAACTAACCTAACCTAAGAGTAAAATAACCACACGTTGGGCACGACAACTCAGAAAGCAAAACACCATGTTTTTGGAAAAATAGAATTGCTTCTTCATCATTTTCGTAACACTTTACAATAGCTTCAATGTATCTAACAGAACACCCTTCACACTCCATTGCTATACAAACATTAAAAGGGCGCATTTTAAAAGGGTTATAAAATTGCTTCTGTTAAGAACTACTTTGACTCGCGGAGCAAAATTATTGGAACCAAAACATAAATGATGGGCGAATGAATGAACTTCAAAAATTATAGAATTGCTTCTTCATCATTTTCGTAACACTTTACAATAGCTTCAATGTATCTAACAGAACACCCTTCACACTCCATTGCTATACAAACATTAAAAGGGCGCATTTTAAAAGGGTTATAAAATTGCTTCTGTTAAGAACTACTTTGACTCGCGGAGCAAAATTATTGGAACCAAAACATAAATGATGGGCAAATGAATGAACTTCAAAAATTTGTAATTTTATTTATAATCTGTAAAAATGTAATTTGCACACCAAATGGTTAACAGATTTGGCTTCAGCACATCGAAATTGACCTAATGTTTTTTACATCATACTTCGGGTTGTGCCGTTTTCTATATAATAACCTATAATTTTTACTATATTTGCAAATTTCGTACCAATTTCATCCTAAATATAAATGGATAATATTTACTTGACTTCGGCTACCCCTCAAGTAAGACAATACATACTGGTATAGTACTTATTATATAAAACTTAACATTGCAATACTTTGGCTCTTATCAAAGTAGACTTCATTTTCACACCAAGGTAAGAAAAGTAACAAATTCCTCTTGTTTATTATTTTTATTAGAGAAAATTATTTCACACTTGATATTTCTGCACTTTTGCATAATTAAAGAAAATAAATTCATATTTCTCAATGTTTGATTTTTACTGTTCATATCAATTTGTAGTTATATGCAGTTATATTACATTAGTGTATTTGACTATATTTGAAGCAAATACGGCAAATAAAAGGCTCAAATACAAATTCAAATACAAATATGCAGCTTTTTAAATTCTCAAATACAAATGCAAATATCCATTTTTGTGTATTTGTAAATACAAATACGTATTTGACCCCATCCCTGATCATATCACCCCTTAACCACCTCCTTTTTAATGAGAACATGCTTAGATACTCCAGTTTTTCCTTATATGGTATGTCAATTATCTTTGAGATGGGATCATTCTTGTTACTCATTTCTGTACTTTTTCCAGTTTTTCAATATCTTGTATCAAATAGGGACTATTAAATTGAATACAGTATTCAAGGAGGGGTCTCACATATGAAATGTATAGTTGCTTTATAGTATTGGGTGATTTGTATTCAATGTGTCTCTGCATGAGATTGAGTCTAGCATTTGCTTTATTTCTAATTTCCATACAGTGATTTGAGGGTTTAAGTTCATTAGTCATAGTGACACCCAAGTCTTTCTCTTTATCATCATTTTTAATCCAAATTCCATTCATATTGTATTCAAATTCTGGATTTTTTGGCCCAATATGCATAACCTTGCATTTATCAACATTAAATCTCATCTCCCACTTATCTGCCCAGGCTGTTACTCTAAGTCAGTGATTCCCAATATGGGGCGCATGCCCCACAGGGGGGCAATTTGAAAATGCTACAATAAAATGAAATTTATACATAATTTTTATAAGTAAATATATTTTAAAATTTCAATAATATATAATTATTTTTATTTGCAACATTTTTATACGACGACAACAATTCCATATTTTACTTAACATGTTGATTCAAAGACAAAGATATTTGGCTTCATTACATTTTTGGAATTATGTCAAAAGAATATTTCTGCAAGAAAATATACCCAGTTATATTGGCTAAATAAGTGTGAGGTAACTGATGATGCTTTACTTGTCATTGTGGATCATTTGAAAATACTGGCTTGTGATTTAAATCAGGGTTGTGGAGTCGGTCCAAAATTTTCCGACTCCGACTCTGACTCCGACTCCACACATTGTAAAAATTCGACTCCGACTCCGACTCCACACATTGTAAAAAATCTAAAAATCCGACTCCGACTCCTCACATTTTAAATATACGACTCCGACTCCTCTAGTGTTTCACTCTATAATTATCATAATAATAAGACATTTCATCACCACCACATGAATCGTCAGGTTACTTTCTAGGATAAGGGAACATTCAAATATTAAGAAGGATATTGACTTGTAGATATTATCATATTAAGGGATTTTATTTTTTCCAATAATATATATATATATAAATGAAAAAGATTCTCTTAAACATAATTAAGGTCTAACCAGTAGTAGTGCTACTTAAAATTGAATAACCCTTCTTAACCTAGTGGCTATAACCAGGGTTGTGGAGTCGGTCCAAAATTTTCCGACTCCGACTCCACACATTGTAAAAATTCGACTCCGACTCCACCCTGAAACGTGCGACTCCACGACTCCGACTCCACAACCCTGATTTAAATTACAGATTTTCTGATTTAAAAGAAATGAGTTTTCCATCTTGGCTAACTCAGCCATTGCTAGTGGACCTATCTGAAGTGGGCATGAAGTACCAAGAAGAACTGACTGAAATACAAAATGATGAGTCTGTTAAAACTATATTCAAAGTAAAAGGAACCATGATGTGGCTCTGTGATGAGACCAAGACTAAATACCCAAATTCAACTCGTATTCAACTCGTATTCCCATCTTCATATTTGGTGGAATGTGGTTTTAGTGCTGTAAGTGACTTACTACAGCAAAAAAGAAACCGACTGGATATCACAAAATGAGGAGACTTAAGACTGAAGCTAACTAAGTTAGTGCCTGAAATCAAAACCATTTGTAGTAAACATCAAGCTCAAGGATCTCGCTAACTTGAGATTATCAAACTTTGAATTTGTTGTATTTTTACCTAATATTGTGAATTTAAAGTGGTATTATTGATTAAATTACTTTTTTGTGAATTTAAAATTGCAACTTTTCATCTAAAGTTTTATTTCAAGGAAATAATATAGTTAGCTTCAATATCAAGTTTCTTGACTCATATTTAATGTAACTCATACTGAATGTACTCATATTATTGAAATTTAAAATTATAACTTTTCAACTGAGAAATTTTATTTCAAGGTAATAATTTAGTTAGCTTCAACCTCAAGTTTATTTACTCATATTGAATGTAAGGTAACTCATATTAAATGTACTCATATTATTGTAAATTTTGAATAATACCTTTTCAACACCAAATTTGTTTTTATATTAATGGGGGGCATCAAATTTTTTGAGGTGTCGAGGTGGGGCATGGTGCAAAAAAGGTTGGCAACCACTGCTCTAAGTCTTCTTGTATTGTCATTGCTCCTGCTACTGACTTAACATTATGGCCTAATTTTGCATCAGCAAATTTTGAGGTTTTACATGATAGGCCTTTCTCTAGATCATTTATATAGACAACAAAAAGCAGAGGTCCTAGCACAGACCCCTGTGGGACTCCGCTCAATATGGGTCTCCAAGTAGACTTATTTTCATTTAGATGAACTCTGTTTTCTGTTTCTCAGCCATTCTTCTATCCAGTCAGCTATATGACCTCTTATACCATGGACTCTAACTTTTACCAACAATCTTGCATGAGGAACAGTATCAAATGCCTTTGCAAAATCTAAGTATACTATATCTACTGGCTCTTTATTGTCCAAATGCAATAGGACTCCATCATAAAATTCAATCAAGTTGGTTAGACAGGACCTTCCATTTCGAAAGCCATGCTGGCTGTCATTTATAAGGTTGCACCCTTCAAGGAACTCAGTAACTTTACCTCTAATGATACTTTCAAATAATTTGCAAATAATGGAGGTGAGGCTGATAGGTCTGTAGTTTTTTGCCAAGTTTCTATTTCCTTTTTTAAAGATTGGAGCCACATTTGCTTTCTTCCAATCCTCTGGAATTTCAGTACATATCAATGATTTATTAAAAATAACTTCTAGTGCCTGTGCTATATTCTTTTTGGCAGCTTTCATGACTATTGGATGCATTTCATCTGGCCCTGGAGATTTTTCCATTTTTAATTTATCTATTGCTTTTAGGATATCTAGTTTTGTTACCCTTAATTCATTTATTTCTCTATCTTGTCCTGGTAGTATAAGATCAGGAATACCGGGTGTCCGAGAATTATCTGTACAAGTTTTGGCTGTTATTAAAAGTCAACCATGAAGTGTAGAAATTCCAGTGTTGTCCCATTTTACAGAGAATCTCATTAAGTTTTTTCTGATACCAAGTTTTGACAAGTTTTTTAGAAATTCCAGTGTGTCCGAAAATTATCTGTACAATTTCATCTTTTAATAAAATTCTTGATAACACACGTAAAATTCTTAAACAAGATTATTTAGAATCTGTATTTTCAAAAGTTTCTTTTATTAAAGTAACGTTGTTACAAACATTCGATATGTGCACCATCAGTGATTCGCAAAGCATCCAATCGATAATCCAAATGTTGCCATGTACGCTGCAGCATATCCACATCAATTCGCTCAATAGCAGCTGTGATTCTTGCTTTTAAATCATCAATGTCTGTCACTCGCGTACAAAAAAGAAAAAACTTGTCAAAACTTGTTATCAGAAAAAACTTAATGAGTTTCTCTGTAAAATGGGACAACACTGGAATTTCTACACTTCATGGTTGACTTTTAATAACAGCCAAACATTGTACAGATAATTCTCGGACACCTGGTATTATTTAAATTTTCACTTATGAATACTGATGAGAAGTATTTGTTTAGTTCTTCAGTTATTTCAAGATCATCTATAGTTTTATCATCTATATGGAGGGGGCCAATTTTCTTTTTCACTCTACTTTTCAAATTGAAGTGACTGAAGAACTTCTTAGGATTGTTTTGTGAATTCTTGGCTAGGCTTTTTTCCAGGTCTCGTTTGCTATCTCTGATTGCTTTCTTGCAAATGCTTCTTTTACTTTTATATATTTCGGAGTCTGTGCCATTTTCTGGTGTTTGTAATATTTCCCAGTCTATATGCCTATAATTGAAATCTCCAACAATAATAATATTGCTTGTCATTGCTTTATTTATTTCATCAATAAGTTTATTTTCTACATACATACTTATTTTCTTCTCTACTTTTGGGGATTCCTCCAACTGAACATCCCTCAGGTGGTCTATAGATACCCCCTATCCTGATTTTCCTGGCATTTTTATGCCCAATATCTACCCATGCAGATTCAACTATTTCTTCTTTAATAGAGGTAACTTCAACTGGATTTGGATTTGTCTTGGCATAAATAAATACTCTGCCACCCTCTGAATATTTATGTTCATAATAAAAAAGTTCATAGCCATCAATTTCATAAGTAATGGTATTATCTCTCTCACTACAGATCTACAGAAGCTAAGGCTAACAAAGACCCTAAGATCCACTCTAAGGTTAGCCCAAGAGAAAGGAAAGAGTAGGGGGTTAAGAGAAGAGAATAAGGGGTTAATTAAGTAGCAACACCTATCAATCATGGGTTAACATTCATTCAGAAAAAGAGAAAGAAAGGCTCATCATCAGTCGGCCACTGCCGACAAGTCAGAAAAATAGTCAGAGAGAATAGGAAAGGGGTGAAAGATGAAAAGAAGTAAAATAAGAACGCTTACAAACCATGCAAACACAGTCTTAACTCACTATCATACCATGCAAACTACAGACATGCAAATAAGGAGAGGATAAGAAGGAAAAAAAAAAGTAGGTAAAGTAAACAAAAAGTGGGTTAGTTTACGCTACGAGCTACATCTACGATTGTGTTAGTCTAATTTTTTTTTTTTTGCTGGCATCTCACAAGCTGGCATTATTGTCAACAAACTCATCCTCGATCACCACCCCTAGAGCTCCTGTTGCTAATTGTTTTATTATATTAAACAACATTAATAATTTTAACGAGGGAGAGGGAAAATGGACTATTTGGTATCATACTGAATTTTGTCTAAGTTTCAGTGACAATCATAACATTAGGATTTTCAATACCTATATATGCCTTGAATTCATTTATTTTATCTTGGATACTTCTTGCATTTACATAGAAAAATGACAAAGAACCCTTGGAATATTTTGCTTGTAATTTAGTCTGGTTCTTGTTCTTTGATGGTATATTATTTGCATCTCTTTTACTTTCTTTGTTGACCTTTTTCTTTTGAGTTTTAATTATATTTTTTATTAGTTTATTGTTATCAAGAGTATTGGTATTTGTACTAATTTGGCCTATTCCTTTGGTTTTTAGTCAATTATATGATACAATCTTTGATAGTAAATCAGTCCCTTTACTATTAAGGTGATCATCTCTGTTATAGAACTCTTTTTTTGTCAAATTTATTCCACAGTTTGATATATGTAATTTCCATACTCTGACATAGTGTCTTAAGCCTACTATTTATATATAGTGCTTGTGAGTACCACTTATTATTCTCATGTATCCTGGGAATTATACCTGTGATCAGTGGCGGTCCTAGCTTACATGACGCCCTGGGCGAACCTCACCTTCAGCGCCCCCCCCCCCCCCCCCCCCCCTGTTCGCCAACACACACACATTCGAATCCCCCCAAAATAAAGGACAGACGTAACTCTTTCACAAAATAACTTTTATTGGACTAATTGTTGGAACTTCAGAACCAAAACAAAGACTCAAATTTCTGAATTTTACAAAATCCTTCATCACGTAAATAGAATAACCACTTAAGAGAATGTAATTATGATACTATGAACAGGAAAAATACAAATTAAATTGCACAACTGCCATAAATAAACTAGAGAATCAAATTCTAAATTGTACAAATGCTCTATCACATAAATAGAATAAGACACTTAAGAGAGGGTAATTATTATGCTACACTTTGAACAAGAAAACAAAATAAATTGCACCACAGCACAACTGCCATCTAAAGCTGACTTTCTTACCTTCCTTGATGCAAAGTCATGAATTAAATCATCATATGAAATCTGCTCAGCAATTGTAGGATTTATACTGATGATGGCCAGACGGTAAGGCGTTCCTGTGATTGATGAGCTTCAGCTTTGAAAAGCTCCTCTCTGCTTCAGCAACAGTGATGGAAGAGTAAGACCAATTCTGAGAGCAGTCCACAAATTGGATATATTTCAGAGAGCTCCCTTTCATGGATAAAGTCAGCAGTTCAAGCAAGGATATGGTCTTTGATGGCAAGTCAGGCAAGTTCTTCAGCTCCTGTGCAAGCTCTCTGCACCAAGTCAGATTGTCCCTTAAAGTGTAGTGTAGTACTAAGGTTCACACATTGTTCTGTCAGCTCCTCAATGTGAGATTTTGGAAATGTGTCAGCACTCCAAACTTCTCCCCACAATTTCCAAGTGGAAAATCTTTCCTGAATGGCTGATGTTGCAGCATCAACCACTGCATTGAAAAATGTCACCTCCAGCTTCTTCAAAGCATCAATCAAGGGCTCATCAGATGCTTCATAGGAGAAGTGCCGCTTTGGGGACCTCAGCCGTTTTTGTTTTAACACAGCCTCCCACATTCATTGTTCACAGATATCTGTGGCTGCCATTTGTGCAGCCACAAAACCGTTGCCCTGTAATTGCGGAGACCTCTTGTTTTTTAGGAGATTTACTGCAACATCAACGTGCATGCTAGGAGACTGCATCGCTTGCTCACATGCTGAATTGGCACAACAGGTCTTTTATTATTTATTTCTTATTTATTTATTCTTATTTTATTCTTATTTTTTTGCAGGCGCTCATGCCGCCCTCCACAAATGCCGCCCTGTGCGGCTGCCCATATTGCCCATATGAGGAAACCGCCACTGCCTGTGATAGATGTTTAAGGTTAGGTCTCCGTTCCTTTAACTTTGTTAATAGCTGTTTATATGACTCCATGATTTCTTCGGAGTGCTTACCATTTATATCATTTCCACCTACATGTATAACCATATCTTTGGTACAGTTAGGTCAATACAGATCCTTTTTCTATAATTTTATTACTAATTCTATTTATCCCTGCACCTGGATAACAGTGACCTATGTTACCTCTAGGTAATTAGATCCTAGGCCCCGCATTTGAGAGTCACCTATAACGGATGCTGGTTCAAACACACTATAGCTTTAGAGTGCCTAGGTTTATACGAGTCTGGATTATTGCTAAAATTTTGTTTTATAGAAAATGAATGAAATCTATTTGTAATTCTATTAAAACATTTTCATTTGGTTTTAAAATCTTGGTTTCCAGGTTTTCTTTGGCATTTCCCACTCATTTGGCCTATTTTGCGTTGACCTAGGCCCAACGAAAACATTGGGTTTAGGCTGTTCTGAGTTTCAGCCTCATTTACCATTTACCTCATCACAGTGGCTTTAAGTTTAACTATCTTGTTTAGTTATAATTTTAATATTACTGTCATTATTATTTGCTGAAACTATTTAACCTTAGCAGCTGCAGTTTGAGACGAAATTTCCTTTACTATATAGCAATATATAGTAGAATAAGTTACTTGTCAGTTATAAACTATTGTTCATAGACTAGAACATTTATTTCAGCTAGGCTAAGCATGCTTAGCTTGGCCAGTCAACATGCCAGTTGAAACCCTAACCTTAAGATGAGCTCAAAGAATAAACGGTTCAAGCCATCTTCAGAAAAGCCTGAAGGTGGTACAAACTTTCAAGACCTGACTTGGCAATCAAACAGTCAGACTCAGCAGTGTCATCCTTCCATGGATCTAGTCTGGATGGGCGTATGACAGCAAACTCTGGACCTCGTCTTGCTCTCAAAATTCTTCCACAACATCCAAAAACCATCTGTTTTGGAGTCTTCAACTCCAGCTATGTCTGATAATGTACAAATGCAGCAACTGGTACTCTGTCTCTTCCGTTACTATAGACATTGTTAGGTTCAATCCTTTTGGGATTAAAAAGGCAATAGAGTCCATTGCAATGGCCCCGTTGCTTCAGTCTCATACGTTGTGTTAGCAGTACCGTACTATCCTAATTAAAACAGCTAATCATAGTCAGGTTAAGAAACTGCTGGCTACACAAACTATCTTTAATGGCCACTATAGGGTTCAAGTTCAGATTGAAGAAAATTTAAATAAGATCCAAGGACTGATTAGAGCTCCTGAATTGCTCAATTTATCCACGGAGGAAATTCTTAATTAGAACTGTTACCCAAATCTCATACATGTCCATAGATTTTAGAGGCTAGGAAAAATCTTGTCATTTGCACTGGTTTTGACCTCAGGAGGTGATAACCTTCCTGAATTGATACATGCTGGTTATATAGTCTATGGGGTAAATAAATTTTATCCCAACCTCTACAGTGCTTCACTGTTTGAACTTTGGACATGGCACTAAGACTTGTACTAATAGAGTCTGATGTGCAATATGTGGTGGAAATCATGAAGTTAAATCTTGTCAAAACCCTACTACAATGGCACTTTGCTGTAATTGTCAGGGTGAACATTCAGTACTTCCAGAAACTGCCCCACCTGGCTGATGAGAGAGGGAAATTATACAGATTAAAGTTGACAATAAGGTATCCTTTTCTGAGGCCAAAAGGATTTATTACTCTGAGACCCAAACATATATCAGCTTCTCCCAATGAAACTTACTCTCAGTCAGTTAGAGCTCCTTCCAGGACATTCTCTAGTTCTAATCATCAAGTACTAGTACAATTCCACCTAGTCTGGTGAATATTCCTCCTCCTACCAAGGTCTCAGTTGGATACAATGTGACATGCAAAATCTTCCCCTTCCTCTTCCACACACTCTTGAATCGGATCTGAACTTTCAACGTAACTTCCAAAGTCAGAACGTTCCATGTAAATAAATGGTTACCACTACAAGCTAGAGCCCACCTGATGTTTTCTGGAAACTTTTAAGTGATTATAAAACTTTAATGGAATCAAACTCTGCCCCTAAAACTATTGTTCAAAGAATGGCACAAAATCTAACAAGGCTTGGTTTTTCCAAATCTCATGCAGACTCAAGGGATGGATTTAGGGTCCTCTTTAGAGATACCTAGCCACTCTTGCTTCCAGATCAATTAACATTCCCAACACCACTAATTTCGGTAAATCTCTAGGAGCGCTCCATTTTTTCAATATTAAACATACACTCATAAAACATATACCATTTGAAAGTTCACATTTTTCTGAGTCTAAAAATGTAGTAATCCAAAAGTATCAATAGCAAATAAAAAGTAACTAGGTTTAAATATAAAACCCTATACTGATCAATTTGTGATGCATGATCGGAAGCTAGGTTAATATGTTTTAAATGACATGGGCTGGACCTGTAAATCAAAATAACTTTTTATGGGGTAGTTTTAGTTGCTTTATTCAAATTTGTTACTCATTTTTTGTGCAAACTATTATAGAAAATAATAATTACATATATATATTATATTTTTAGTGTATTTGTAGTTGGGGGTAGTATGATGTCATGTTACTCTACGACTTAATTAGTTTGTTGGTTTCTGTTCTGGGTATTTTTTTTTGTTTAATTGGACTCAGTTTGGTGGTGTTTGTGATAGAATTATGATGTGCCATTTGTGTGGTTTCGACTTTGAGAACTTGATTTGTCATGTGCCCTAGATGAAGACAAAGCATTGGATGTTTTTATCAATTACAGCATTATTCTCTCATCCTTAACTTGCCTGAAATGTGACAGTGAGTGCCTAATACGAAAAGACCAGAAGATATTTAGGTGAAATAACCAATATTAACCTGTTAGGTTAATTGAATGCACAGTTAGGTCAACTGAATGCCTGGTTAGGTTAATTGAATGCCCAGTTACATCAACTGTACACCCTTGATGATTGGTTAGGTTGTCATGATATTTTCGTTAGTTTAAACAAAAATGACAAGAGCAAACTTTTCTGGTTAATTTTGAGGTGAACATGTTAGGTTATCCTTTATTGTATAAAATGTCAAAAATACATTTTTCAAGTGTATTTTGGTGTGCTTTGTTCGAATATGACCTTCATTTCTTGTGCAAATGAACAGAAATACAGTTTGCCATTGCATGGCCCAAACATGTATTTCTGTTTATTTGCACAAGAAATGAAGGTCATATTTGAACAGAGCACACCAAAATGTATTTTTTATTTCAACTTCAGGCCATGTCATTTGCGACATAATTACTGGAAGCTATATGTTGGGGTCTCTTTGCTATCACCTGTTGCCCACATTAGGCTTCCATCATGAAAAAGAAAAACTAGTACAAACACTCCCTGGGTTACATAAGCCTCGACTTGCTCAAATTTGACTTCATGTAGATGCTCCCATAAATCCCATTAAAATTTTTTTTTGAGTTGCGTGAAGTTTAATTACCAAAGCATCCCCTCTGTGTCATCTCCAAACTTTTCTTGTAAAATTGCCCTTAATTGTGTTGCAATAATGATTGGAAAGTGCCCAAGTGATCATAACACTGGAACACCAGAATGGAGCTGAAACCAGGTATGACATTTTTCCTAATAGTTATCAGGATTTATTACATTCACTCACTATTTAAGTTTAATTTATGTCATGTACATATCAATTGTCTTTATCCTTTAAATGAAATTATTTTACTCTTACTTTCAAGGAGAAATGGAAATGGGGTGATTATTCATTTTTACATGCAGTCTGTTTTTATGATAAACTTTTCTGGTCAATTTTGAGGTGTTTTGCACAAATCTGCCAGCCATTTCCTGTGCAAATGCATAGTTTTTGAGATATTGTCATTTTGAAAACTATGCATTTGCACAGGAAATGGATGGCAGTTTCGTACAAAACACCTCAAAATTAACCAGAAAAGTTTGCTCTCATCATTTCCATTTAAACTAATGAAAATATCATGACAACCTAACTGGGCATTCAGTTGACCTAACTGGGCATTCAGTTGACCTAACTGGTTAATATTGGTTGTTTCTCCTAAATATCTTCTGATCTTTTCGCAGTAGGCACTCAGTCACATTTTGGGCAAGTTAAGGATGAGAGAATAATGCCATAATTGATAAAAACATCCAATCCTTTGTCTTCATCTAGGGCACATGATGAATGAAGTTCTCAAAGTCAAAATCACACGAATGGCACCTCATAATTCTAACATAAACACCACTAAACTGAATCGAATTAGAAGAAAAAAATAGCCAGAACAAAACCCAAGAAACTAATTAAGTCGGAGTAGTGAAAAAATAGTCCAATCAGGAAAATATGTTATGAAAAAAGTACATTATAGCCAAAACAGGAAATATATTTTATTAAAAAAAGTACATTTGAACAAATTTGCATATCAGATATATATTTTCTTAGTTTTGAATGGCAATTCAATTAGTGATGGGACGATTAATCGGAATCGGAATCGAGAATTGGAAGAATCGAGCATTTTTCAGGAATCAGAATTGGAATCGAGAGAATTGTACCATGATTTCCGATTCTTAAAACGATTCTTTAACTTTTAATTGAACCAGTTTTGCAATGTAAACTTTAAAATTTAAATGAAAGTGGATAAAATTTTTTATTTTTATTGTATTGTAGCTATACATTAAAACATGTATATCCATGATGTGTAATCAAGAAGATTAAAATGAATTGTTACAACTTAGTTGATTTTTATTTTTAAACCAATCTATTATAATTTATAATTTATATTACCATACTCATAATGTAAATAGTTAATCTTACCAGAGTAAAATATGACAATTTCCAGAAAAATAAGTATAGAATTATATTTAAAAATATTGAGAATCGGAATTGGAATCGAGAATTGTATCGGAATCAGGGATGGGGAGTCGGAGTCGGGAGTCGGAGCTTTTTTGAAGAGTCGGGAGTCGGTAAAAATGACAGACTCCCGACTCTTTGATTCAATTTCTATATGCCAACAATTTACCAGAATACTACTCTGCCCTAAATAAATATCTTCCTGAACTAATTCTAGATTCACATTTCCACATTTGATTTATTGTTCTGGTAAATCTTAGCAAATGAATTTCATATTCTATTTTCTATTTCAGGATACTAGGTACCATATAAAAATTAGCAATGTATTAATTACTAATTTAATTAGCCCCTATTAGTAATGAGTCATGGGCCTAGTAGAAAATCAGCAGTCTTTCAATATTTTAAGCTAAATGAGGATGAAAGTATTTTTATTTGTCAAGTAGAAAAGGATGGTAAAGAGTGTAATGCAAAAATTAGTGCTTACACTGGGAAACATGCTAATGCTCCAACTCGAGCCTCATACTTGAAACGCCATCTACGAAACAAACATCCCAATATTTATAAGGTTGTAGATCAGCATGATAAGGAAATCCAGAAACCTACTTCTAGTCAGGCCAGTACCTCTATTTCAAAAAGCAAATAAGTGTCTGTTACAAAATTTTTCCACAGTGAGAGAATTACAATATCAATGACAAAGAAAAATTTTAAAAAATACCTTATAGATTTAGTTGTAAAGAATGGGGTTGCACTTACATTATTTTCCTCCCCAGCTTTCCGTGGATTAAATGGAGAAATGGCGGCAAAACTAGGAGTGTCATTAGAGAGACATGATATTCGAAACATGATTTTAAAGGAAGCAGAAAGCCAGAAAACTTTATTGAAAACAATGCTGCAAGGAAAATTCTTCTTTCTTAAGATGGATGCCTGCACGAGACAAAGAATTAATTATATGGCAATAAATGTTCAGTTCATTGATGATGAAGGAAAACTAGTTATACGTACTCTGGCAGTGAAGGACACTGAAGCTCAACATTCAAGCGAATACCTGACCAAGCTAATTGAAACCATCTTGACAGAATATGAAATCACTGAAGAGCAAATATTATCAATTGTTACTGATAATGCTTCAAATATGACAAGTACAGTACAGAAACTTAATGATGGTGAAGTAAAAGGAGATTTTTGAAGACAGTAGTGAAGAAGATACGGATGAAACTGCTGACAAACTTGACACTGTAGACAATGATTTTGCTGGATTCTCAAATATCCCCCATATGCGATGTGCAGTCCACACATTGCAACTGGCAATTTGTGATGGGTTAAAAGAAAGGAATGCTGCTAATGTAGTAGGTAGGTTACGCAACATAGTAGTGGCTGCAAGAACGCCTAAACTTGATGCAATATTAAAACGTCGATCCGGAAAAGGTGCAGTTATAGATCAAGCTACACGTTGGGGGAGTACCTATGAAATGATTAAGCGCCTTCTTGAATTGAAGCCATACCTTATCGATATGGCAAACCCAGATGTAACAATGACTGATATCCAGTGGCAGCAGGCAAGTCAACTTGAGGCATTACTTAAGTACCCATATGTGGTTACAAAGAAGTTTCAAGCAGCTGAATTGACACCTGGCACATTTTACAAGGAATGGAAAAATATTAATTATAAACTATCTCAAATTGGCGGCATTGTTGCAGATGGTATAAGAATGTCTATGCAGCGTAGAGAAGAAAATTTACTGAATAATGACGTACTATTGGCTGCAGTTTATGTAGATCCTATGCACAGGGTACTTTTAACTGAAGAACAGATTGTTAGAGGAAAGTCAGCTCTGTGTGATGTAGCTGTGCGAATGAAAATGTTAAATGAAACAGATGCCGCAAGTAATTCAGAATTTGAAAGCTGCTCTAGTCCTGCCATTATGCAAAGCTCCTGCTCAAACTCTGAAGAAGAAATGGATTTTGAAAAATATCTCGATAATGAAGAAAAATCAAAAAAGTTAAGTGATGCCGTTTGAGTCAAGATGATAAACCTATAAAAATAACCCCATTGACCAAATTCAGAGAAGACTTTAATGCAGCTTTAATAAAAATAGAGAAATTTGATCGTTCATTAAAACTTGATGTGATGAATGCCATACCAAAGTATCCAGAATTAGTGCAAGATGTAGCCAGAACTGTTACTGCATTGCCACCAACACAAGTCAGCATTGAAAGATTATTTTCAGCTCTTCGGTTAATTAAATCCCACCTACGGGCTAAGTTGAAGGAAGACATAATTGATGCTATACTTTTCTTAAGAACAAATTCTCCTTAGAGAGTTAAATTATTAAGTATGTTTTTTTAGCCTTTTTTTAATATTTAGCTTCAATATTAGCATATCATAATATATAATGGAAACAAAATATTCTTTACCAACTTTTTTTTATTTAGCTACGGTACCGTATGCAACATTAAAATTTTAAAATTGTTAACCAAATGAGGTTATAAATATTTTATACAGATCAATTTCTTTTTCTGTTAATTTTTATTTTTGTGTAATACAACATTAAAATTGTATTAAATTACTAAACTGTATTATTATCATACCTACTTTATTACATTTATTTATACTTATATATTTGAAAGAGTCGGGAGTCGGAGTCAGTTTTTAAAAATACCGACTCAGGAGTTGGGAGTCGGTTGTTTTTGGCCGACTCCCCATCCCTGATCGGAATCGAGACTTTTTAGTGGTATCGGAATCGGAATCGTTAAAAATTTTGGTATCGTCCCATCACTAAATTCAATATATTGTACTGTTTTAACCGCGTGTGAGCAGGTGAAAAGATGAATATTAACCGGAAATAGGATGATGACTGAAAGTTTAATGAATAAAAAAAAGTTCCTGTGCTTTTATTGCTACTATACTGTATTTAGTTTTTTATAAATTAAAAAAAAGTATTGTATCTTGTGTTCAATGATTACTTATGGAAGGGTCAATTCCGACTTGCAGAAAAACTGGCTTATGTAAAGCCTTCTGGAACAGAACCCTTACATAAGTCGAGGACTGTCTGTATTTGTCACTTACCATTACAGGCAGTTCCTGATATACAAATGTCCAACTTATGAACATCCACACTTACAAACTCCCATAAAATAGTATTGATTTTTCCCATCTGACATGTGAATTAAAAGTGCTTTTTTTCATTCCATGTTACTTTATTTTGTTTTATTAACTATATTTATTTCAGAATACAATATTTATATTATTATTACAGGCAGGTACAGGTATTTACTATAATTTCATGCAAATGTACAATATTTCTTTAAAACCAAGTTACAAACAGTTCAACTTACAAATGAGGTTCAAGAATGTAACCCATTCATAAGTTGAACACTGCCTGTACTTATTTGGACTATAGTGGATTTAATTTTCCCCAGGAGTTCCTTGTTTCATGCATGGTCTGTGTGTAACTTAAAAGTTTCTCAGGGGACCATTCTGAGTTGTAACATACTGTATATATTTTGAAACATCTTGAAATATGGCAGGTTTTTTTCAGGACTTGTGGAAAATTGTTAACCAAACTTGTACTATGGTAACTACTTAACCTGGGCATAAGATTCACCCTGCTGTACTAATCTCTCTCATGATGGCTATGGATATTGCACCTCCTCCATGAATTCTTCAGATAAATTCTCCAGTACCTAGCCTACCCAAATATCTTGCTTATCATTGACAAACAAGCGCTTGTGTATAGCCTACCTTCCAGCAAGTATTATGTGATACTGATCAACAGCTGTTGTTAATGATGCCTCAGACTGAAGAGCACATTCAGGAATGGAGATGATATGAATGACTGCATAAATAATTAGAACTTTACTATAACTTAAGTGGCACGTATAAAATTGTGTTTCACTTGGGCAAGTTTAAATAAACACTTCTTAGTGACACATAGCCATAAATCTTTCACATTCTTATCCAAGTTGCAATTAATTTCACATTTGTTCAAATTGCTATATTTTATCAATTGCATGAGCAGTAAATATGATGGTAATTCATTTGCATTTTGTATTAGTCAGCTACTCCCTTAAAATAAAATATTTTTTGAACCGAGATATGTAGGAGCCTAATAAGGAGTCCAATAATGTTTTCTGTAGAATATTTTAAATAGTTATCATAGTTGAATAGCTATCACTTCTGTTGCCACATCCTTTAATAACTATAATAATTCCTTTGTTTTGATAATATTTAAAAAAATAATCTTTAAATAATAAATTAGGCACTTAGAATTATAAGATATACAAAATTTTCCTTTCCCTTGATAGTACAGTTGACTCTCAACTTTCCGTTTGTTAACTATCTACACAAAATTAGCCATATGATATATGTCATGTACAGTCATCCCTTGTTTTGCATTGGCCCAGTTTGTCTCTCTTCATTTTTAAGTCATCACTGATTTAGGGAACATTTTTGGTTTGCATCATTTAATGTCTTGAATTTGCATCATTTTATCTTGCTCCAACTGCCTGAATTTCCCTCATGTGGCCAAAGCTTCCAGAATGTTCCTACGTGTCTGGGTCATGCATCAGCATTTCTCACTCATTGAGTATAAAAGACCCCTTTCACTCAGTATTTGCCCATCTCATGTTCACTAAAGGTCTTGCTCATCACTCTCAGTTCAGTGCAGAAGTTTATCATTGTCTCCTGAAAATGGTTCATATGTACTATTGAGTTTCTATATCCAAGAATGCATCCTTAATTATTGCATTGTTTTCTATGGAAAATTATTTTAATTTTGCAACTTCATTTTACATCGTGGTTTTCAGGAATGCATCCTCGATGTAAAATGAGGGATGACTTTACTGATAATTTTTATATAATTATATAATTTCCTATTTCTTATAATTATTTTGCTGTTTTTAGTTATGTACTGCTGTTATTGTACTTTAGACTGTATATTTTTTAGATTTATATTTTTCTCATGAGTGAACATGAATACAGTATTATCCTTTTATACCAGAATAATTGGCAAGTTGCCAGTCTGGTATAGAGAATTTCCTGGTATATAACAAATCCAGAAATTTTATATATCTATATATATATCTATATATTTTTCAAATCTCAGGATCCCAATACCACTTTTAGACATAAAGATGGGCCTATCACAAATTTTTTTGATAATCCAGTGCCAAGTAAATGTTGTTGTTATTATTATTATTATTATAATAATAATATAATTATACAATATAGCTTAAAGGCATTTAAAGGACCCATCCTATTTAAATGATAACCATGAATTTTGTTGCAATTTTAATAAATATTGTGTTGAATGCCTGGGCCTGTCAGAGAAATCATGCCACAGGATATTCCATTTCTAGCTATGTCACTGGAAACAACCTACTTTCTAAACTTGATCTGGGAATAATATTACGCAAATTGATGACAATAATAATGCTGATTGTGCTCATTTACTCATCAAATAATACTGCACTGGGTTAATATTGGATTTTACTCCTTCACAAGCAGTTGAACAAGTACTGGTACTAAATATTAAATTGTCATTAAAAATTGACTAAAAAATATACGTATATATTGTGCAAATTTGTTCAAATGTACTTTTTTTAATATAATGTATTTCCTCTTTTGGCTATACAGTCATTCCTCCGTATTCGCGTGACTGACGTATGCGAGACTGCCTATTCGTGAGAGAATAATAGTAACCATTAAATCAGCACCTGCGAAGGAAAGACTGCCTCTTCATGATTCAAATTGGCCACCATCTGGCCGATGCACAAAAGTGTACTAAATGCGGGTCCATCCTCGCGCAGCTGCTTCTCCCCATGTGCGAGTGAGAGCCAAGAGTAAGTCAGTCACTGAGTTGCCTTCATTAGCGACGCATTGTCTGCGCTGAACTTTGTATTTACTTTTGTGATTTTGATGGTATTTTGCCTTATTTTTTATTAACTATGGGTTCCAAGCGCAGTGTTAGTGGTATTGAAAGTACCCCTAAGAGAAAGAAGGTGGTACTGAGCCTTAGTGAAAAAATAAAAGTGTTAGTTAGGCTTAAAAGTGGAATGTCCACCGTGGCTATAGGGCGGGAATTTGGTTTGAATGAGTCGATGGTTAGGTCATCTCACCTTCATCGGTAAGTTTTCATTACATTAACAATATGCTAATATTTTTGTTTGTGTTCACTTAAAGGGTATTAAAACAACAATGAAAAAGAAAAGTTTTCTGTAATTTTCTTTATTACAGGTGTTAGAAATATTGATAGGCTATGTTCATGTTAGGCTAGGATTTACCCCTGTCAGTGGTGGTAGAAAATGATTTCATACAATGTTTTTTTTGTTGTTTCTTTTAATTCTATTTAGTATTAATCTCTATAATTATTAACATAATTGGTGTTTTTTTTTGGCATTTATGGCTAAATTAGGGGTGCAAAAAGGTATTTTCAGGGGAGCTGGGAACTTAACCCTGTTTTTCCATAAGTTTATATGTTCAACATCTGTGAGATCAACACTCGCGATTATTTTTAAGAACCTAACCCTCGCGAATACTGAGGAATGACTGTAATGTACTTTTTTTCATAAAATATTTTACCTGATTTGGCTCTTTTTTTTTGCTACTCTGGCGACTTAATTAGTTTGTTTTTTGTTCTGGCTTTTTTTTTTCCCCTAATTGGATTCAGCTTGGTGGTGTTTGCAATAGAATTATGATGTGCCATTCGTGTGATTTTGACTTTGAGCACTTCATTCATCATGTGCCCTAGATGAAGACAAAGCATTAGATGTTTTTATCAATTACAGCATTATTCTCTCATCCTTAACTTGCCTGAAATGTGACAGTGAGTGCCTAATACAAAAAGATCAGAAGATATTTAGGTGAAAAAACCAATATTAACCTGTTAGGTTAATTGAATGCCTGGTTAGGTCAACTGTATGACCTTCATGATTGGTTAGGTTATGATATTTTCATTAGTTTAAACAAAAATGACGAGAGCAAACTTTTCTGGTTAATTTTGAGGTGTTTTGCACATTTCCTGTGGTAATGTGTCATTTACGAGATCTCATAACATGAACATATCCTATATGTTTATGTTATGATATCTCAAACACTACCGTATGCATTTGCACAGGAAACCAATGGCAGATTTGTCCAAAGCACCTCAAAATTGACCAGAAAAGTTTGCTCTCATCATAAAACCAGACTGGGAGTAAAATCCAATATTTACCCTGCACTGTTATGTTCGTTTATAGCATCAAATTGCATTCTAACACAATGGAAGGCATTTATTTACAATGGGGGTAGGGTTGATGTGGGGCTGCCAAATGATGTCAAGCAAGTAAGGTTTTATGTTACTGGACATTTTTTTAATACCAGACTAATTCCAGTATTAAAAAAAATACTGGTTTGCTAAGATAGTCTGAAAAAGAGAAGTCTGATATAGAGGGCTAATACTGTATCCACATTTTTCAACTATCCACGTGCCTCTAGGAATGGACATGTGCAGGTAGTAGAGAGTACACCTTTCAACCTTTCAAAGGTTCCATGCGATGATTCCTCATTTCACGAAGGTCAAGCTTGTTGCCCCTCCTCTTGAGTTGGCCTGGTGAAGTAGTGAGTTGGTTTCTTGTACTCTCCACCTCACATAGACAGGTACACCTGGCTCATCAGGGATTGTTCTGAGCCAGGTGTCTAATCTTCTTTTGAAGATGTCTACTGCAACACCATTCATGTTCCTTAGGTCTTTGGGCAGCTGATTAAACAGTTTTGGTCCTTTCACAACAAACCTATTTTCTTTCAGGGTTAAGGATATTCCCTGTCTCGCCTTTAATTTGGGAACATGACACAGTCTTCCTTTTCTACTTTCCACTGTTGTTTGGGGAGTTACAGGGTTCAGAGTAAGATTAGGGACTAGTTTCTCCATTATTTTCCAAGTGTAAATAATGGTGTATCTCTCTCCTCCTTTCCAGTGAATATAGGTTTAATTCACGTAACCTTTCCAAGTAATTTAGTTCTTTGCACCCCTTGATCTTGGCTGTGAAGCTTCTCTGAATCCCTTCTAGTTGTCTAATGTCTTCTTTTTTATATGAGCATGTTAGGACTAAGCAGTATTCCAATTTGGGTATGATCATTATTTTCATTAGAGGAATCATTATATTCCTATCCCTTCGTTTAAAAGGTTCTCAGTGTCTACCCAGTTACTTTTTTGTTTTAAATTTCGCATCATCAGTCATTACAACTTTAGAATTTCTCTGAATTTCCTGTCCATTTAGGGTATAATATTCCATGGATTTTAGGTCTTCTCTTTTTCCATACTGTAACAGCTGAGATTTCTCAAGTGTTAAACTTCATATTGTTGTCTTCCATCCACTTGTAGATTCTGTTCATGTCAGTTTGTAGAGATCCTATATCTTCTGGGTTTCTTATTTTTCTACTGATCTTTGTGTCATCAGCAAAGGATGTTACTGTGCTGTCTCTGGTAATGTCCTCATCTATGTCAGCATGATTATGAAGAGTAGTGGAGCTAATACTGTTCCTTGTGGTACTGAGCTGAGGACCTCTGATTCTGATGGATACTCCTTGTACTGTAATGACTTGCTGCCACTCACTAAGGAAATTATATATCCATTTCCCTACTTTTCCTGTTATTCCCATATACTTCAGTTTATGTATTATGATTCCATGGTCATACTTGTTGAACGCTTTGGTAAAGTATGTGTATATTACATCATACTATAATTTAAGTAGCTAACTAATATGAAAAATATCTTGGAAGTCTTAAAAATGAAAAGTAATCTTCAGCTAAAAATGGTTTTAATCATACAATGATTAGAAGCATTGAAACATTCCAGAGATATTGCAGTTTCAAGTAAATGAGTATGGTATTTTTATCAGAGAAATGTTAATAATTAGATGATGATGATGATGTAGGTCTTGAAATCTTTAAAAATCTTTAAACCTCTCAAATGTTTCTTTGCTCATATTTAGTAAGCCAAGAGTACTTTTTTTAACCCAACGTTTTTAGAAGCAGATATTCCAGAGCATAGTACTAATGAAAGCTTTGGTATTGCAACCAATTGAAGCAATATGAAGATACTCACAGATAATGTTAAAACCAGAGGTGTGTTTATTAAATATGTAGTGGTGTGCTGTCTCTCCACAACAACTTACTCCCTTAGTTGTGACCCAAATGCCAGAGTTTTTTTTACTTACCAAACTACTCATATTCTGCAAATAAATGTGTGATGCAAAATACACGCACACATTTTAAATAACTTTTACACTTTTATTTAAAGTTTTTAAAACACTGTAGGAAATATTAATACATACACTTAAAATGAAGTTATTCCAAAATTTGTTTGAAGAAAGCATATATTTTTTAATTATTTTCTTACCATTGTTTTTTGGTTCCATTAAAAAACCAATGGTTGATGTGAATCCTGGTAAACTAAATTGGGTCTCCTAGGCTTTGCTTTAACCCTTTGATAACCAGTATATGTTTCTTTGAACTTAAAAGTTTAAGTTTTATTGTTATTTACAATTAGATATTAGTAACTATAGTCACTTAAATGACTAATTTTTGGGTTAATTTTCCGACAACTAAACGATACCTGTATAAACATATAGATGTATTTGTAGAAACGTTGCATCATTGTACAATTTATATTATTATTTCCGTTGGGACAAATATGTCCTGTGGTCCTCAAAGGGTTAAAATGTTTGGCTGCCAAGAAAAATTGGCCGCTTTCTTAATCTTCTTAAATTTCTTTAAAATTCTCTTCTAAAAAAGAACAGTTTAAAAATAAAGTAGATTTTAATTTCTTATTGATAGTATTAGGTCCCAAAGAAATTAGTTAAATATAGTGTCAAGAGCATCAGCTTAAGAGCAATTTTTAATTGGAGAGATGAAGCTCAGCTCTTAAGACAACAACAGTTTTTAATTAATTCTTTTAGAAACTGATGATGATATAGGTTATAGGGGTCTAATGATGATAGTAATAAATCAATAAATATTATCTGACTTTAATTTTCCAACTTCTCTTTTACAGTGTAGCCTTTTCAATAAAGTTAGTATTTTTGAGTTATCATGAGTTAGGGCCTAGCTAGGTACCATCATGTACATAAGGTCAACCCATCTAATTATTATTAGCCATTATTCTAATTTTCTCGTACCATATTTATTTTGCAGGTAATCCACTACATTATGAAACTGATGATGATAGGCATAGCATTTAAATCCAGTTTAAAATTAATATCCACTTGGCCAACATCCGCTCTTAAAAACATTGTAAACAAGCGCATAAGGTGCAAAAAATTTAATCCGCTTTGTAGTGTACTGGAAATAACAAGAAAAAACTATTCAACAGGCTCATCAAATATGTCCTATAATATTGAATTTGATTATGAGTACTTATGTGATAAGTCTAATACATCGCTTATAAAAGAAAATATTTGTAAGAGGAAAAGTGATGGTAACATTGATAAGGTAATTTCATTATGGGAAACTTTAAAAAATAGTAATAATAGTAAGGAAGATCAGAAGAGTTTAGAGAGAGAATTACAAAATGAAACATTCAAAATTCCAAATAAAGCAAGCCCACATTTATGTAATTATGGAGATATGCCTCATTTACTCAAAACATATAATGAAAAACCAAAATTTAATTTTCAACCAAAGGAATTCCACGCATTAGTTCAACATCTTAATTTATTAATTAATGACAGACATTTGCATTTGATGACAGGACAGAGGAGCTATATTTTCAGGGAGGCTTTGGCAGATCTCGAAAGAGCTCTTATAAGGTAAGTAAAAATTTATAGCATTTCATGATGTAGCTGTGTTATAAATAACATAAAAGTAAATAGTAAACTTAATTAGGTTTAATTTTTAACAGTAACTTAGTAATTTGTTTAAATTAGTACAAGTACAATATCTTGGGTAGCATGAGGTAGTTGTAGATCATGGCTACTACATCACTTAGCAGGGGTTTATTTTGATGGTCATCCAGTCATCTGAGATTACTAAGTATTCTAAATTAACCATTTCTAAATTAACTCCTTTATTTTAAGTAATCTTAGATGATCAGACAACTACTAACGCCCCCCCCTTATTGAGGGTAATGTGTTTAAGAAAAGTAATTTACAGCATTTTCTGAAAACCTGGTGCAATATCTACTTTTTATTTTTTGTTAATCATATTATTATGTGATAATTTCTTTGATTTGTGCTAGGAAGCTACTGGAGCTGAACAGGAGCAATATGCTTTCTCCATTTCAGCTTTCACTTACTAAGCTTCTTAATTAGTGATGGATTGTACATGAAGCAAAACTGCTTAAATTTAATTAGGCTTTAGCAGGTGCTGCTGCAAGTCTTATTCATTTTCCTTAAAAACTTTCAAGTAGGCCTCCATACAAGTTATCCTACCATATCTAACTCTTCATTTCATATTTCTATTCATTCACAGTGTATTATATATGCAAACAAATTAAAACTAAGGTTAGCTGAAGAATAGGAATTCAGTCGTATGTTTATTGCCAGTATCATACTATTTCTTTTGATTAACCCTCTCCTATGGCTCAGTGGGTTGGGTAACACTGTTTTCTTACAAGTGAAGTGAATACACTGATGTCATGGGTTCAACTTCCACTGGTACTGGCAAATAATAATCCAGGAGTTAGCCCAATGAGCCACATTCATCTAGTTTGAGTGTTGTGCCACTTTGTGGCCTCCAATCTGACTAGTATTGTTCTATTGATGTCTAAACTAGCTTAATTCTTGATTTAAGTTTTATGATAAAGACCAAATAATTATTTTAAAAATTTTGCTTTATATTCAAACACTGTCAGTTTATTCAGAATTACAACTTACGATCAATGTAATATTCTCTCTATAAGTATATTGTGGGTGAGATTAAGTTAGGTTTGGTTAAAGTGGGTTGTTAGTTTTTTATATTGTTGAGGTTATGGTCATTATTAAGATTTACTGGAAATCCATTTGGTAATTTTCATCCTAACTAAACATTTTAAATTTAATTTGAAGGTGTAAAACACTGTGTATTATGTTGTAATACAATAAACTGAAGCCTCGAGCTCATCCTTTAATATTAGGCTGTTATCATGAATTGATAGCCATTGAAAGTTTAAGAATGTATTTTATCTCTGTTTTTCAGATACACTGTTTCAGTGTTACTTAAAAAAGGATTTACTCTGATTTCAGTTCCTGACCTTCTTTATAGTCACATCTTTGAGAGGTGTGGCATGCAAACCAGAGGAGAGGTATCGCAGGTAAGAAACTGTAAATTGCTTAATTTCTAAAAGGATATCTATGCAAGCACATACAGTATTTGTACCTGCAGCAGTTAGTCGAGGCATAAATTTTACTTTCACAGAATTTTTCTTTTCACTGAGTCATTGGCCCATACTTTTGGTCTGCATGTGGCAGGCTACACATTTCTTTATTATTATTCATTGTAACTTAACATAGTACATAATATTTCAAATTTTTAGTTAGAGACCACCCAGCACTTCATCATACACATAACAATATGGATTCAGTGGCATAATTTTACTGATTATAATTCATTCATCATTGAAATAAAGACCCAAATAGTGTATGTCCTTGAAGGGACATTTCTACAAATAGAATGTAATTGTGCCCTAATGTATTTCACTCATATTTTAGAAAAGTGTACCTACTTGAATTTTCTGTCTGGTTTTATGTTCTTGAAAATATGTTGAAATTCACAGTTGGGTGTTTTTTAAGTACATTCATCAATATTCTCTGAGAAGAGTATGGAAATAAGAAACAAACCTTTAAACATTGATAAAGTACAATATTTTACTCAGTGAAATAATTGGTCCATTTTTCTTGTGTTGAACTTCAAATAATATGATGTTTTTGTACTTCCAAGTATGAAATATGGCTCTAAAGAGCTCTTTTTTGCATCCAATGATACAGTAATAGTTAGAAAATGAGGTTTTTCAAACAGGTGTTCAAGACCTAATCCAGACAGAATGGAATTGGCACAACTGATGATGAGTTTAAGGAAGAATCACTCAACAGATTTCATCAACAGACACGCACACCATAAAATACACCATATAAAGTAAACAAACTCTTAGACATACACATTCCTCGCAAACAGATTGGATTCCTTCAAAACCCCAAACCACCTAGACCTACCTGTAGGATGTGTAACATTTACTCAATCAAAACTACAGGTATTGACTTCACTGGAGTGGTGAATCCAAGTTTTGAAGACCAATTCAAAGGAATGTAAAATATATACATATATACACACTGTACTTTTTACATGTGCCCAAATACGTACAACCTGTCTGAACATAATGATTGGAGAGTAAAGGCTTTTTGCTACTTTCTGGTTATTGGAGAGTAAAGGCTATTTTGATGCTTTCTGGTTCTGTGCACATAATTTTGTGCCAAAAATTATATGGTCAGAACTTGGCACATACTTCAAATCTGAAGAGAGATTATTATTCAGATTTGTAACAAACCCAACAACAAAGGTCTTATGGCCCACCTTGGCCATAAACCAAACAACAACAAAGGTCTTATGGCTCACCTTGGCCATAGACCACACAAGAAGGTCTTATGGCCTACTTTGGCCATAGGACAAACAACAAGTATTTGGCCTGCTTTAGCCAAAGGCCAAAACAAAGGGCTTATAGCCTACCTCAGCTATATGCCAAACATGGGTACTATGGCCTACCTTGGCCATAGACCAAACAATAACAAGGGTCTTATGGCCTACCATGGCCATAGGCCAAACAATATAAAAACAGTACAGGCTTCAAAACCCCAAACACTCCAGATCTACCTGTGGGAGGAGTAACATTTACTCTATCAAAACTACAGTATTAATTAGTCTGAAGTGGTAGGAGGTTTGAACACAGTACAGACTCGTTTAACCAAATGACACAACATGGAAGTACACTTCAATTAACTCACCAAGGTATAATTCTATTTAAAACATGAACAGTTAACAGAGCATGACAAAACTCCAAAACAACAATAGTAAACAAGAATTTAAAAACTGGTGACATAAAGCTTACAAAAGTAGTCAAATTGAAGTCAAACTGATTGACGTAACTTCAACCAAATTAGAGAAGATGGCCTTTAAAACTTGTTTCAGATAGGTCTTGAGTAACCTTTCTATTTCTATGTTCCTACTTTATTCTTTTTAACTCATTTCACATGGTTTGAGAAACACTCTTTATCGAAAATGTATAACACAAATTTTTCTTTGGGTCCCCCCAGTATATGGAAAAACTATACATGCCTGTTGTACACTTCACATTACAAAGCCTAATTCAAACCCAGGCTTATACATGCCTACAATATGGTATCATATATAGTACCTTTATTTCATAATTAAATACAAATTATTAATTTGTGTTAAATAACTACAAAATTGCTTCAGGATTGGTGACAAAGCCTATTGGAAATGGAAAAAATTGTCTTATGTAGAACCAAATGTAGGGTTTGGGCCTACATAACAAGAAAATATATTTTCTTGTATAAAAATTTTCCATTACTGACTCGTGAAAAATTACTTTGGGAGGAGAAACAATAAAGATGCCAAAATTAGACATTGGAGATTTTCTGTTTGCAGATTAAGTGAATTTAAGACAAATGATTTAGTTCAGTTCAGAGCACTCTAGTTACGAACATTGCTGTAGGCAAGGAAGGTGTGTGTAATCTTCTTACAAGTTCTGAGTGAAACACTAATAAAAAACTAATAACACTAAAGGATAGGCCTATTCCTTCAGGTATTTAGGTATAGTGAATTGCCTATATTAATTAGACTGAGTAAACTCATTGCATAACCTGATTGTCTACATCGAGAGAGAGGTGTGATAGGCAACCACACACCCTACAGCCAGAAGTAAGATCCATTGAAATAAGAAGGTATGGTAGTTTCCTTTTTTACCATTAGGTAGTGCTAAATACCAAAGGCAAATAAATTTAATAACAACCAAAAAAACTACTTTATCAATTTCTTCTGAAGACCTTCACAAACACACAATTTTATAATGAAAAAGCATAGGGTCTTTGCTGTCAACTCTGGTCATTAAATCTGGTGGAAATTTTCACTGGGTCACCAGGTTGATAGCAATCAACCCATAACCCTATATAGTTTTTTCACGATACACTTGAACCCTGTTAATTCACACACTTATTTCATATTTTGGGTTAATTCGTACATTTTTTTACCCTTTGAAATATCTGAGGAATTTTGAAGTTTTTGGTACCAATGTACTGCTGTGGTGGCTGCCTAGTCCCTTTCACATTTCTGGGTTCATGATAGTCAAAAGACTAGACAAGGGTATAGTTTCCTCGGGTATCCAGTAATGCCTCTCTCATCAGTTGTTTATTTCTGGGGATTATTCAGGTCCAACTCTCACATTAATGGTAAAGGACTTCCCAAATTTCTATTCACAAAAATCCTCACCTTTCCAGGAGATTATTCAGGTCCAACTCGCATGTTAACTGTAAAAGACTTCCCAAAGTTCTGTTTACTAAATCCTCATCTCCACTGAGCAACAGACCCAACCACTCAAAGTCCAAGAAAGTGGCTGGAATTCCAAGGTAAACCTGATAGAAATATACCACTCTATTTTTTTTTCCTTTATTATATCTGGAATAAACACAATTATTCAGTATAAAAGTATAAACACACAAAACAAAAATTGGCAATGAATCACAATTAACATAAACCTCTGGAAAACAAATAACAATTATTGAGATTCGGCAGAAATGATAGAAAGCAAGTGGGAGACAAGTACCAGAAATTACTTGTACCAAATGTGAACCCTTGTCCCAGCCCAGCTACCCTCCAAACTTGACCCTGTAACCTGATTTTTGTTATACAAAGCAGCTATCTAGTTAGTAGTTGTGTTAGGGTCACAAGCCTGATTCCAGGGCAGATCCTAGTGGCCAACAGTGGTTGACACAACCTCAATGGACTTTGTAGTTCCAACTGGATTGGATCCACAATCCTATCCTGATGAGTTTGTACTAGTTGAGTGGAGTCCCAACTGGTTGCCTAGACAACACAAGATTATTAGTTACATGCACCAGGCACCATTAATCACAATAATAAAATAACAGACAATTAATCAACAAACATTAACTGGAATCATGACTTCATAATTGATCACAGGAAAACAACTTACTCATGAAATCAAGACACACAAATAATAAATAACCAACATAAAAATAATAAATACAAATATTGACAATTATGGCAAACTTATCTCATGCAAGTTAACCAACCTATAATCAGTGCCAAACAAGCATGGGCAAAACCCAAACTCTGGAATAACGTGACTGGTGTCCTATAATAATAGGTTCTGTAGCTAGTTACAGAATGGATCACAGAAGAACTGGATTTGGCTAAAGGAAACGCCAGGGTTCAAGCATGCACTGCAAACTGGGCAATACTTAAAGGTCTGGTGTCTGATTCTAACCTGGCTGACTTATTACACCTATCTATACTCAGTCACAATTTCAACAAATATATATATATATATATAATATATATATATATATATATATATATATAGAGCTCTACTTTATAATAATAATTAATCATAATAATGATGATGGTAAAATACAAATGACACCACCACTTTAACTAGGAACAAGAATTATGAACAAGGTCTTTCTTACTATTGTACACTGGCTGAGAATTACAGCTAGAGCACTTAACATCATACCTTTTAAAGGCTTTCCATACCCCCTTGGCTTCCAACAGGACAGTCTATCTTAAATTTCTGCCTGCCTGTCTGGCAGTCTCCTCTGGTTTCATAACCTTTCACTAGGATTCCAAGTTCCAGGATCAAACAAGGTCCAGAGCTGTGACAGGATATTTACAACTAATAGGCCTACTAACTAGACTCCTGTGGGAGAGAAAAATTTGAGAAGACCCAGATAGGACTTGAAAATCAGGGGGGTGGGGGAACTTCATAATCCTCACAATATGTATAATCTGATAGTTGTACGAACTTCATAATCCTCACAATATGTATAATCTGATAGTTGTACGAATTGTACCCATGCAGCCCATGGTGGCCTTCATGTTGTCACATGCAGTCTTTGTGCATGTGTAGGCCTACTGAGGTTGCCAATTAGTATTTTTTCTCCTATGTAAGGATTTCTAAATGGAATATATTTTAGCAATCAGGAGTGTCCTAGGAAGTATCACATCACCAGAACTGCTTTGTGCCCCCCCCCCCCCCCCCATATTAGTAACTTCAGTAGAGGTGACCCCAGATTTCCCAGAGATCTACTTTGAAAGTGACCCTATGGAAGTTGGAGGCGAAGAGTCTGTATTTATCTCTAACAGTTCCTAATACATACAAAATAATGTGCAGTAAAATATAAAAAGAATACTTACACATGATTAGTGTTCATGCCCGGAATCTGAAATTAATTTGTGGCTTCAGAATAAGATAGTTACCACCACTATGACGCATCATAAAACCAATAACTAAACTAAACATTAATAATGTACATACTGTACAGTATTACAGTAATAAAACAACATAATATTAATAACATAATAATAATGTTACTTCATAATATTACTATTAATATTATGAAGAAATAGTTTAAAAACTTTGCAATTAATTTATACAGTACAGTTTAGTTACTGGACAGTAGATTTAAGAAATATACCACACATTCATATAAAATGTTAAAATACCCAACAAATTTTGGATACAAATGCTTCGATACTTCATACAAAAGTTTGAAATATCCAACTAATTTTGTACTGTCCAGTTAATTTGTACCTTCTAGATTATTCAACAAGGGTAGAGTCCTGAAAGTGTTGAATTAACAGGGCTTGAGTGTATATTATTATTATAGTCTGTGAGGGTGGATCCAGGCATTTCAGTAAGGGGAGTCCAAAGAAAAAAAGGCACCTAAAATAAAAAGGGTATAGTAGTATAAATTTTTTTTTAAACAGACCACCAATGAGTGAGTGTAAAATCAATTGCATTGTTTTATTAGATCAGTCTCATTCAATATGATACAAAATAAAAATTGCCTTTATTTTATTTTTTTCATGCTTGAAAAAAGGACACTTGCAAGAAATTGAGGGGGTCCAGACGTCGCTGACCCCCCTCTATATCCACCTTGGTCTGTTTTACCCTGTATGAAATAATTTCCTTTGGACTCAGAGGTGGAAAAACATATTACTAAGTTAGCAGCAAGAAATTGGACCTAAAAACTTGGAGTAAAATATTGGTTTTTGTCAATGTATTGGAACAAAGCTTTTAAACTTTTCCGAGAGAATATTGATGAAACAATAATAAACACCTGATTGTGAACTTCTTGTAGGAGAAGATTGTAGACACCAATTGACCATGGAAGTACTCCAGGGAAGATGTTAGGTGGGAGGCAGGGAGTACTGGAACTCCTGCTTCTCTTGTCACTGTCCTCTTTAGTTGATCTTTTTCCATATCTCATCTACCCTGTGAGCAGTCCAGCATGCTCTCAAACACACTTCTCCCACTATTCTTCACTATACATGCATGCATTTTACACCCTACGCAATCTTTTGAAAATTAAAAAAAAAAAAAATGGCATTATGACCCTGAGAGACCTTGATTTTGGCTCTCTCTTGTGTAGGGGTGGGTGGGCATTTTTGTGGGTGCTCACCTTTGGCTCCTTTGTACATTAAAAAAAAATTGTTAAACCATATAGAATGTTTGAGTATACTTTAAAATGTAACTAAAATATATTGGGGCACAATTACACTCTATTTGTCAAGACATTCCTTCAAGGACATACTGTACATAATTTGGGTCTTACTTCATCAAAGAATGAATTATAATCAGTAAAATTATTTACCGAATCCATATTGCTATTTGTATGACATAATTTATGCTTAAATCCCCAAGTACAGTCGACCCTCGACTTACGTAATTAATCCATTCCGAGATGAGTTACTTAACTCGAAAATGACGTAAGTCGAACCCCAAAATACATGTAAATTGGGTAATCCATTCCAGGACCCCAAAGAAGTATTGAAAATAAAATAATAAAATTTTTTGATAAAAACAGTGTATGTAAACAGAATTATAATGGTAATTAATAATTATTATTAAGAAACACCATCTGTAAAAGAAAATACATATTAAAAATTAATAAAAAATTAATTTAGACTTGCATTGGAGAGAGAGTTATATAATGCACAGTAAAAATAACAATGAAATAACGTGAAATACCCGGCATCCTGCCAGTGAGTGGTCATGCACTGCGTTTGCGATTACGCAGCTATTACGCAACTTGAAATAATTACGTAAGACGAATCAATTATAGTCAATGGGGGGCTTCTCGTAACTCAAAATTACGTAAGACGGTGACGACGTAAGTCGAGGGTCGACTGTAGTGTCAATGGCAAGACAACTTCTTTACCAATTTAGATCAAACTTTGTAAACAAGTCACACACTTGTACAAACTACTTTTTTTAGGTTAAGTTCAGGTTAATCTAACCTGAAACAAATCAGGGTGTGTAAAGTCTGAGGAAGCATAAAGGATAACTTATTTAATTAAAATAATTATGTGGATGAAATTAAAAAAATAATCATTGTGTATAGTAAAAGCCTTCTCTGAACTTTCTTATACCCCCCCCCCCCTCCCCCCCCTCCTCACACTAACACAAGTTAAAATGATTAAAAATTTGAAAATATAAAATACAGTCAGTCCTCACTTTAACGAATTAATTGGTTCCTGAAAATGGTTTGTATATCAAAATCAAGAATTCCATAGAAATAATGTTCTAATTTATTAATTCATTCTAGTCACCCCCCATTATGGAAATATTTGTAAAAGTACCCACAGAAAACACAATCAAAGACATCATATGCATGTAAATACATTAAAAGACATCAAATAATACTGTACTTGGTTATTGGAGAGCAAAGAGCTAATTGGAATGGTCTTTGAGGGTGGAGGAGGGGGAGATTACTGGAGGAAGTCAGAGGGAGACATTGGCGTGTCTTCTCCAACTGAAGATTTTGAAGGACTTCCTTGTGAAGTCTGAGCTGGGGTCTTTGGAGGGCTGCAGCCAGTAGTCTGAGGAGATCTCCTTGGACTTGAAGGCATAGGCTATTCTAAGGAAATTTTAAAAATACACACCTGTAACGAAGTACAAAAAAAAGTCAGACTTTCAAAATTAGTAGTATACAGGTGACCCTCTGTATATACGGTTTCAGCTACACACTGTTTTGGTATTGCTCCCCACCCCCTGTATACACGAGAGGGGATCTCGTCGATACACGGTTTCCCAAGCCAACACAGCTGTGTGTGGTGGCCTGTCACTCTACCCCTCCCCTCCCTACCCTAATTGTGGCGAGGATTCTATTACCAATTTTGCAAATTTACAAATTATACATCACATAAAGGATGTTATCCAATATTTTAATTCATCGTTATGTTAAATATATGCATCTCTAATGATTTTAACTTCTTTACAATGTATTTTTATACTTTATTAGTACTACAATTAAAAAATAAATCACAACAAACGATCACAATAAATAACAACACACTCACCAGTAAACATCATCCGCAGCAACTCTGCCCAATCTGCCTACCTTTATTTGTAAGTTAAACCATTTTTTTCTTGTTACTGCAGTAATAATATTATGTGCAGTTAATATATAAATATACATGTATCAGGTCATCCCATAAGTAATGTCATTTTTTAGATTGGAATTTGAAGGACAAAAAAAACTCAACTGAAACTTTTTAATCTAGTATATATTTTCCATCGGAATTCATGACACTCTGCCAATGTCCTACAAGCTTTTCAATGCCATGTTTATGAAATTCAGGTGGTTTTGAGGCAAAAAATGTACAAAGACTGGTGTGCAGGTCATCTAAAGAAGTACAGTCGTCCCTCGGTATCCGCGGGGGATTGGTTCCAGGACCCCCCGCGGATACCAAAATCCGCGGATGCTCAAGTCCCTTATATAAAATGGCGTAGTATTTGCATATAACCTACGCACATCCTCCTGCATACTTTAAATCATCTCTAGATTACTTATAATACCTAATACAATGTAAATGCTATGTAAATAGTTATACTGTATTGTTTAGGGAATAATGACAAGAAAAAAAAGTCTGTACATGTTCAGTACAGACGCAACCATCGTAGGCCTAACTACATAGTACACATCAGCAACAACGTAACATTTTCTTTCTTTCAACACATACAGATTGCTTTCGTTTAATGACCTGAAAGAGAAATACATAGAATAAAACACAGAATATTTAAAATACAAGTACATATAGAAAATATAATTATAAATAGAGAAAATATAAATTTATTCTCTCTCTCAATGCTCAAACAACGAGTGCTGGAGAGAGACTGAGGATCTGTGAAATGGTGGGAGGCTACAGCAGGGTATGCCTACACATCACTTCATTCGTGTGGATTCAGCGTAGTGCTCAGCGTGCGGAAAATTCAAGTTTTGCTTTTTGGAACTTTCTGGAATTTTTTTTTTTTAATATTTTCGATCAGTGGTTGGTTGAATCCGCGGATATGGAGGGCCGACTGTATACTGTTTCTCGTCAAGATACTTTTGCAGACTCCAGAAGAGATGATAATCTGAAGGCACAAAGTCTGGAGGATGTGGAAGTTTTTCCCACCCAAGCTCCTCAATTTTTGCAGAAGTGATCCGAGCGGTATGAGGATGTGTTGTCATGGTGGAACACAATTCCTATCAGATTAACCAAAGAAGGTCTCTTTTCTTTTAGTGCAGTGTTCAATCGATCCAGTTGTTGACAGTAGACTTGAGCGGTGATTGTTTGGTTGTGTGGTAAGGTTTCAAAGTGTATTACACCACTTTTATCCCACCAAACACTAAACAACAACTTCCGAGGATGAAGATTTGGTTTTGGCTGTGGTGTCACTGGTTCTCCAGCACAAACCCGTCGACAGATGGCGCTTAACATTCTGGTACAGTATCCACTTTTCATCACCAGTCACTAAATGGTGCAAAAACGGATCTTGGAGTTCACGGGAATGAAGAGCTGTGCTAATGTTTACCCGCACCCTCAGATTGTCGACTGACAATTCATGTGGCACTCATTTTCCTAACTTAGGCACTTTCCCGAGTTGTTCCAAATGTCGATGGATGGTGGATGGGGATGAATTGAGTTTCTGGGCCAATTCTTCGACTGTTGTTGAACAGTCTTCTTCAAGTGTGGCTAACAGCAGGTCATCATCAAACTCAGCAGGGCATCCAGAGCGTGCCGCATCTGTCAAACAGCAGTCACCATTCTTAAACTTTTGAAACCATCTGACATTTCCTCACATGCAGAATATCGTTGCCATAAACGTCCTGAATGTTATAATGTTTCAGACCAACAAAGACCCTAGGATCCACTCATGGCTGGTCTACCTAACTCTGTTAGTGTATTGTGTATGTCCTCCGTGGTGGCGGAGGGGACCTACAATTTTACTTGGGTTCCGAACCACAAGAACATAAGAAATTTATGTAAAAACTGCCGGTAAATTGGCAACGACCAATTTTTACGAAACTAAATAATTATCAATTTAAAACTAATTAATTATCGATTTAAAACTAAAGATAGAATCTCTGATCCAGAGGATCAAGTCATAATAGACTACTATCCACAAATATGTTACACTCTATATCTATTTATAAAGGACATGCAAATATATCGGATCCAAAGAATCCAGTCAATTTCATTACGGTATCCATCAAGTCACGGTCCATATCGATAGCGGACCAAGTCAAAATTTACAATCATATACATTACAATATATACACTTACGAGAAAAAGAGTAGGTGTGGCTGTAAAGACTGTACGGTAATGTAGAAATGTGTGTGCACCCATTTTGGGTCTCCCATTTAAGGTGTTTGTGGGGCAAGTGAAGATCATGAGTTTTTCAATACCTCACAGTACTATGGGGGGCACCACTCGGCAGAGGAATCTCTTTAAATGGGGTGTGTAAGGACAGAGAGTATCCCCTAACCCAAGACGCTGCCTCCCTATATCCCACAACACTTGTGTTGAGCTGTGGGATCTATCCCCAGAAAGCCTTAATTTTACTACCTTAAACTATACCCTTTCTATCAACATATGCGTCTAATCGATTTTTAAACATGTTTATAGACGTGCTACTAATTACTTCTACCGGCAAACTATTCCAGCTATTTACTATTCTATGCGTAAAAAAGTTTTTCGCAACTGCTGTCTCGAACCTTCTACTTGTCAACTTACACCCGTTATTTCTAGTCCTATTATATTGAGATATTTCGAAAAAGCTATCTCTATCTACGTTATCGAACCCATTCATAATTTTGAAAACCTGGATTAGATCACCCCTTAACCTCCTGGTCTCGAGTGTTGTCAATTTTAACTCCTTAAGCCTATCCTCGTACGACTTTGACCTAAGCGACGGAATCATCTTAGTTGCTCGTCTTTGAACTCTTTCGATTTTGTCTATATCTTTGCACATATACGGATTCCAAAATTGGACCGTACTCCAAATGGGGTCTAACTAATGATTTATAAAGTGGAACTATAATATCGCGCGATTTGTACTCAAAATTTTGAGCTATAAAACCTAACACTTTGTTCGCCTTATTGACCGCTGCTGTACTTTGTTTCGCTACTTTTAAATCACCAGTGACTATAACTCCTAAATCTATTTCCTGCTCTACGCTTGTTAAATCTTTCCCTGACATACTATACGCAAATTTACCGTTACGCGAACCTATATGCAAAATTTTGCACTTATCAACGTTAAATCTCATTTGCCATGTGACTGACCAATCAACGATTTTATTCAGATCTTCCTGAATTTTACCTCTATCTTCGTCATTAATCGCCCTACCACCCAGCTTCGTGTCATCCGCAAACTTTGAAACTGTACTGACTAGGCCGACATCTAAATCGATAATATATATAAGAAAAAGCAAAGGGCCCAATACAGAACCCTGAGGAACGCCACTCGCTACATTAGCCCAGCACGACTCCGCTCCATCAACGACCACCCTCTGTTTCCTGCCTCGCAACCACTCTTCTAGCCAATTTATTACTACACCCCTGATTCCATGAGCCTTAGTTTTTTCAATGAGTCTTTTGTGCGGCACGGTGTCAAACGCTTTTTGAAAATCTAAATACACTACATCAACCGCCCGATGTCTATCGTAAACGTCAACCACGCTTTGGAAAAATTCTAAAAGATTAGTTAAGCAAGATTTGTTTCGCCTAAATCCGTGCTGCGTATTTCTAACAAGTTTATGGTATTCTAAGTGTTCGACTATACGATCCTTAATTATTGATTCCAAAAGCTTACCTACAACAGACATTAAACTGATTGGCCTATAATTTCCCGCCACACCTTTATCGCCTTTCTTAAAGATAGGTGTTACGTTTGCTAACTTGAAATTATCTGGTACGCACCCCTCAGAAATAGACGCATTAAAATCTTTGTTAGTGGCACAAGCAATGCTATCTTTTAATTCTTTTAGTTGTATGGGATATATGGAATCCGGACCTGGTGATTTACGCATTTTCATTTTATCAATATAGCGCATTACTACCCCTTCACTAACGACAATATTATCCAAAATATTACCATTATCAAAAGGTATTATGTCTATGACCGTAGGGATATTCGTTACATCTTCTATAGTAAAAACTGACGTAAAAAATTTGTTTAGCAAGGTAGCCATTTCCTTGTTTTCAGAGACTTGATCTCCATTTACATTTTTTAGTGGACCTAAGACACTTTTTACTGGATTTCTATTATTGACGTATTGAAAGAATCGCTTGGGGTTTTCTTTACCATCACGAGCTATGGAGATTTCAAATTCGTGTTTTGACTTTTTTACACTTTTAGCTTCACGCCTTAGAGATATGTAGTTGTTTCGTAACAACAGATTATCTTTATCGCACTTATATAGCCTATAAGCCCTATCTCTACTCTTTATAATGTCTCCTACTCTACAAGTAAACCACAAGGGCTTGTTGTTTACTTTCGCACGCTTAATTTTGTACTGTACACATTCCTCATTTATAGTCCTAAATACCGTTATGAACGATTCCCACATTAGTTTTGTGTTGGAGTTCCCCATTACGTTTTCCCAATTGACGTGTGAAAATTTATTTCGAAATTTACTAAAGTCTGCGTGCTGGAAGTTAGGAATTTTAGTCGAGTTAGTTGGCTTCGAGTGACTTACTGAGAGGACAAACTCTACCATATTGTGATCGCTATTGCTCAACGGTTCTATTACTTGAAGATCAGTAATTAGCCTATCATCCGTAGTTATTACTAAATCTAAAATACTGTCCAACCTCGTAGGTTCCCCAACCTTTTGAATAAGAAAACTATCCTCGAGAAAATTAACTAAACGATTACCTTCCGCGTCTCCCTGCATTGTATCGTAATTCACGTTGGCGCAATTAAAGTCACCCATAACTAAAGCCTGCTCACTACCGATTATTCTCTTTAGTTCACGATATAACGCTTCGTCCGTAGCAGCTGTTTGATTTGGGGGCCTATATATAACCGCAACAAGAAGTTTGAAATCATTCAATTTAAGTTCTGCTATAGTCGAATCTATCGGTTCTGGAATTGAGTGCTTTACTTCTATAACGTTCGCAATATTATCTTTGATATACAACATAACACCGCCTCCTCGCCTACCTATTCTGTTTTTAACAAAAAGTCTATAACCTTTAATTTGATACTCCCCTACAAAGTCACGTGTTTCAGTGCTAAGCCACGATTCATTTATCGCAATTAAATCATAGTCTTTACAAGCAATTAAAGAAAAAAATTCGTTTATTTTATTTCGTAGGCTACGAGCATTTAAGGATAGAACCTTCAAATTGTTTGTAATTGCGACACCTTCGCGAGCGCCGGGGAAATTTGTAGAATTTACGCTGGGACCGTTCGGGTTACGGCAGCCTGAAAAGAAGAGACAGTATTATGAAATAGTCTTCCCAAACGCGCAGCTCCAACTTCATTAAGATGAAGTCCATCTTCGAGGAACAAGTCCCTCCTGCCGTAGAAACTGTTCCAAAAATTAGCAAAATGCACTCCTTCCTGTTGGCAAAGAGACTTTAGGTTATTGTTAATATAGGTCGCCTTGCTGTAGAAATCGCTTCGTTGGATAATTCGAGGAAGTATACCTGTTAAAACAATCTTATTAGTTTTCTCCTTTAATCGCTCTAATAAGTCCCTGTACCTAGCCAGCAGTTCTTCCGATCTAGAATTTAAAACGTTATTAGTACCGACATGAATAACATACGTTGTGTCCTCGGCGGTACTTCTGTAAAATGGTCAACATTATTAGTTATATCCTCCACCCTTGCACCAGGGTAGCAGTAACGGCGCCTACGACGAGGGTTTCTCCCACAGAATTCCTCGAGCTGCCCTCGAACAATGGAATCACCAACGAGTCGTATTTCCGGTTCATCAGTATCTTCGAACCCTAAAACAGAAAACTTATTGCTTGTTATTACTGGTAGACAAGGCTTTGCTTTTCTCAATGGGGCTCCATTTCGCACTCGAACGAAGGGTTGGGAACTAGGGGAAGAGAGGGGGCTATTAGTACTATTTATATTACTAATAGAAACTGAGGCAGGAGGGGTCGTAACTGGAGTCTCAAGGGATTCTAATTTTGCCATCAGGAGCATCACGCTTTCTTCAAGTCTCACCCTTGCCTGCCTCTCACGGTCTAATTCGTTCCTCAGCACTTCCATGCTTGAGCACCACCTGCAAACTAACTGATCATTATTATTAGCCATTGTAAACGCGTAAGCAGCAAATTTCCCTTCACAGCGACTGCAAGTACTTGACGGGGTGCCATGCTTTTAATTAGTTGAATAACAAAAAAGAAAAAGAAAAAACAAAAAACGAGCGTTTGGAAATTAATAAATTACAACGTAGGTCCACCACGTTCTTGAAACGCAGAAACAGGATCTTGTAACACAAATTTATTACTAAATTAATATAGAATTAAGCTACTGACGAAAGAAATGTTAAAGAAAAAGTATTAAATGGAACTTATCTGGTCGCTGACAATCCTTTTTTTCCCACGGTAGGTGACCCTTTTCGAGGTCAGGTAGTGTGTGAAGGAACTCTGAACCTTAAAAAACCACATTTCTGATAGATTTGAAAAACAACAAAAACAAACCAAGGGAATTTGAACCTTATGACTGCACGTTTTCTGATTGATTTGAAAACGAAAGAAGGCAAGCCACGTTCAGTAGCCTTGGTTTGATCAAATAATATAGTACTGAATAACGTCAATAAATGAAATATATTCGTTAATGAATGATTAGTAGCATGAAGTAATTTAGTTAAGAATGCACGGAACACTTTTTTTTTTAAAACACTTCAACGAAAACCACTTATTCAATTGATAGCACTCGACAAAACACGTCTGTTCAGTAACACTATTTCCTTTTTTGAACTCGTAAAGCATTATATGCCTGATATGCTCTTCTGATACCGCCATGTTTATGAGGGGTTCAGATAAAGCAAAACACACATCTTCACTAGTCATGGTCTGTAAAGTATGTAGAGAAACACGATATCTCTTAGATATAACCTTCGGAAAATTTATGCTTAAACCAAGTAGGACTAGTTTAAACTTAATCTCTCGTAAAAAACAACATTACTTATGGGATGACCTGATATGTATAGTATGTGTTTTGGTGTTTCTGTATGTGTTTTAGTGATGTATGAGGAAATATAGTTGGTCATAGGGAGGGGGTCAGTTGGTATAGGGATTGATTGTATTTTTTCCCATAAGGTATTAGTCCCTGTATGCATGGTTTCTGTTTACACAGGCGTTTTCAGGAACCTAACCCCTGTGTATACTGAGGGTCACCTGTATTCAAAATTAGAACACAATTTTTTTAGTACTGGTGACAGTTTTTTCAATATCTGATGCTTCTAAAAACATTGACCCATACCATTGTTGAGTCTTGTGCTTTGTTGGTTCTACATCTCTTCTTACTTTGTCATTCAACCATAGCAACACCGCACTTCTTGGATCAAAGTGTGATGCAACTGGCATGTTATGCCAAACATAAAGATAGTTCATGAGCACATCTGAAGACAGCTGTGAACAATCGGCTGTTTTTGAGAACATTATAAGACTTAATAAGTCTTTCCACATCTGCTGAATGCAGTTTTGCTGCAACAATCCGACCAAGTGCAAAGATCAACACATCAAATTCCTGATTTTCTAACTGCAGAAGTCTTTTTATCAGGTTTGAAGTTCCAATACTTGAAACACTGGGTAATGCACAGGCATCTCTGTACTGTAGTGCAAATGTTGCTAAGTCAAGATCCGGAATAATGAAAGCATGGCATTCATTCAATTGTAAGTCAGTCACTGAGGAATCTAAACTTCTCAAGGGGCTCAACAACTTTAAACAATCAGAATCAAAAGCATATCTTTTAGGAAGTTTACCAAAGATTCAATAATTTCATATTGTACAGCTTTGAAATCACGTGTTGCTGTTGTAACTAATTGATGGTTCTCTGCTCTTTTTGTCAGTCAGCTGGATGCCAAAGAATGTCAAGTTGTCCTCATCTAAATTTTCTTCAATGCATCTAGATTGGGATAACAAAGTACAGAATCTCCTGGACAATCAAAATAAGTGCATTTATTGTCTTGCAGGGACTTCTGAAATCTTGAATATAGAAACAAAATGTCTGCAACTATGCACATTGTGCACAACTTTTTCAGATCAGTTAGATTCTTCAGATGACCCTGAGCAGAAGGCAGAAGCATCTTCTGACTGCTCTAAATATGCTACGATTGCTCTGTATGATGATAGAATACTGCTAAAAAGATTGTAAGAGAATTCTGTCCAATGAACTTCAAAATATTTTGGAATATGATGTACTGTTAAATTCTTTTCTTTTCCACCCTTTTCCACATCATTGGTGCGAACTGCTGATGAATGAAAAAATGTTGATAGACCACTGCCATCTTGTATATACATATTCACTTCCTTTACAGTTTTAGAGACTTTGTCAAAGGCCAGATCTGAGTGATGAACTCCACACCAAATTTTGGTCAGTGATATAAGGTTAAATTTAACATGTTTGTGGCCCAGAGCTAAAACGTCAGTTCATTTGTAGGCCTGCATCAGAAAAATCCGTCTATTTCTAATGTCTACATTTGAGCCCAGGATGACTAAACGCATCACAATTTACCGTATATATTTTTCAATACGATAATTCATAATGGGGCCTGTTGGTAGATACATACTGAAAATCGTACGTTTTGCAGCAGATTTAATATTGCCAATGGCCATTTATTTGGTCATGTGCAGTTACCATCTGCTTGTGTTAAATGAGGGTTGCTCTCCATGAATGCAACAATTTTGAATGAGTGCCCAAACAAGTGAAGATGTATTTTGATTGAAAAAGACATTGAAAGATATATGAATGAAGTGAATACATCTTCAAGCGATGAATTTAGTGATTTTAATGACTCAGAATCATCTTTTGAAGCGCCCATTGATGATGGTGAAACTTCCAGCTCTGATGACGGCCATGAACGTAAATAAATTACAATTAGCAAACATCATTTATTATGTATGTTAAAAATGTATTATTGCTATATGATATATATATATATCCCCGCAAGGGGGTTCTAAGCTCGTGCTCTTGAGTGCTCTTTGTGCTCGTTTGTACGTGCTTGTTCCTGGAGGTTTCACGTGCGCCCTCCCGGCCCTAGCACCCAAGGATGATGGGGCTCGAACCTGCAGTCCTTGTCATCCTTGGTCTTTTTCCACTTCGACTGTCCCCTCCACCCTTTCTTTTTCCTCTGTCTTTCCTCTCACTTTTTCTTTGTTTTTCCACTGAGATATGCCCTTTAAATAGAGGCGAATCGGTTCTTCCCGAACTAAAAAAAAAAAAAAAAAAATATATATATATATATACACACATGTGTGTGTGTTCAATTTATTGTATTTATTATAGATTAAAGATCATTTGTTATATTTATATAATATACAGTATATATACATTTTTACTGTCTTGAAAAATTTTGTACTTGATAGAATAACTCTGTAGTATTTCTAGATTGGTTGATTGCATCGAGTGCTGTATATTTGGCAGATAGTTGATTTAGCTACTTATTGATTGCACAATATGCCAGTATTACATTAATCCTGTAAACAGATTATCTTACGGTTTAAAAACTTTTTTTTTTTCAGATTCAGTGACTAATAATGAAGTAGAGAATAATGAAGTAATTCAAGATGACTGTAGCCAAGGAAATGATGATCTAACAAATCCAGAGGAATGGGTAGATATATGAAAAGATCCTCCAGAAATTCCCTTTGTAGGTAACAATGGCATTAAAGTTGATATGCCCGATAATCCCATAGATTTTTTTAATTGTTTTGGAGTGATGAGGTAATGCAATTAATCGTAAATGAGACAAAGAGATATGCCTCTACACTTTTGAAAAATTCCAATGTTACAAGGAATTCAAGGATTTCCCATTGGAAACCTTTAAATGTTGAAGAACTGAAACATTTCTTAGCAAATGTTATATTAATGGGATTAGTGAAAATGCCATCTCTTAGACATTATTATAGACATGATAATTATTACATGCCATTTTTAAAAAATAATATGGAACTGAAGAGATTTGAAATAATTCTACAGTGCCTTCATTTTTCAAACAATGAGGTCCAAAGGAATCACGATGACTACTATTCTGATAACCTTCGTAAAGTTTTCCCTCTCATACAGTTGATTTTAGATAATATTGAAAATACTTACGAGCCTCCTAAAAATATTTCTTTAGATGAATCAGTGTTATTGTGGCAAGGAAGGGGCTAGTTTTTAGGCAGTACATCAAATCCAAAACACACAAGTATGGTATAAAGTTTTATGAAGTTTGTACAGCTGATGGATTTCTGTTAAATTTCCTAATCCATACTACTAAAGATGGCTTTAAAAATCTACAGGGTTCCTCATTCTCAGAAAAAGTTGTCATGCATCTTATGAAACCTTAATTGCTTGCTGACAAGAAAAATAAAAATAACAGGAACACTTCGCAGCAATAGAAAAGGGAATCCTAAGGAAGTTTTCTGCAAAACTAAAAAGAGGTGAATCCATTTCCCAAAGACAGGGCTCTGTGGTAGTGTCAAAATGGAAAGACAAAAGAGGTGTCTTAATGATAACTACTGCCCATAGACATGAAATGACATCAGTCACAAACAAAAGAGGTCAAGAAAAGATGAAGCCAGTTGAGATAAAGGACTACAATTTAAATATTGCAGGTGTTGACAGGACTGACCAATTGATGTCATACTACTCATCCCAAGGAAAACTATAAAATGGTATCGAAAGATTGCATTTTATTTACTGGATGTTAGTATTCTAAATGGTTGTATTCTGTACAATCACTGCAAAAAAGAGAATATGAATCTGTTGTCTTTTAGAGAACATATAGTCCATGATTTACAAAGTTGTGACAAAGTGGAGACAACTGCTACTACTAGCAGACCTACCAACAATTTTCATTACTTGCAGCTTATAAATTGTCCTCTACAGAAAAGAAAGCAAGCTTCTCTAAGGTGCAAACAATGCGCAAAAACAAAATTAAGGAAGGAATCTGTTTATGAATGTGTGATCTGCCCTTCGAATCCAGCCTTGTGTGTTCAAAATTGCTTCAAAAAGTGGCATGATGAGATGATATAAATAAAAGTTTAACAAACTAAATGCAGTTTTGTTACAGTTATGGCTTAATTTTTAAAAATACTTTCTATAGTTAATTATTAATAGTCTTTTTCTTTAATTTTCTTTTATAATGTTGAGAGGTATTTCATATTGTGATGATTTTCATTGAATAAAAGTTATATAAATATATGAATTTCCATTTCCCAACTTAATAATGAATATGTGAATATATCCATTGGAGGCCTAGTCATCATCTCGGTATTATACTGGGACCATGACGAAAATTTCCACATGCATATTGCATCATGCACAGTATTTTATTTTTGATTATAATAAGGATTTGTCAAAGCAAAATAAAGGAAAAAAATTATATTTTAAAAATTACGGACTTGGGCCCATGGCACAACAGCTATATGATGGAAATTTCCGCTCTGGGCCGCAAACGTGTTAATAATGCACAAATTTAATAATACACAAAATAATCTTGAAAGATGTACAAAAAAATTTAATAATGCACATTTTGTGTATTAATACATGCTAAAATAGCCTCTGCTTGAAGGAGGAGTTGACTCAGAAGTCATGGCTTCAGGAAAAGCTTCCAGCCTTCTCTGAGTCACCTATGTTTGTTTGATCATATTCAGGTATTTTGGCATGCATTCATAGCATTTGCACCAGCGAAAGCCATTCATATCTGTGGGGAATGATGTTAATTAGATTAATTCATATGAATGAAAATTTGTATAGTGAGTGTTCGTAAAGTGAGGACTCACTGTATATAACATGTGTGGAAAAAATGGTCACATGAAAATTACTTTGGTATTTGACTATATATATATATATATATATATATATATATATATATATATATATATATATATACTGCAAACACGCAGTATAATTAACGTAAAGAACGACACTTGTACAGGAGATATTCCGCGCAAGATGAGAGAGAGAGAATGAAACAAATGAAAAAATGAGGTAACCACCCGGGAATCGAACCCGGGATCTTCCGATTGCCGGTCAGATATGATAACCACTACACCATGGGCCTCACTCATTCAAATGCCGTAATTCTTCTACATACGCGCAGAAACCAATGCCCCAAGGGGCACCTCCCGCATGCCGTAACATTATATACATTTAACTGCAAACACGCAGTATAATTAATGTAAAGAACGACGCTTGTATAGGAGATATCCCGCGCAAGATGAGAGAGAGAGAATGAAACAAATGAAAAAATGAGGTAACCACCCGGGAATCGAACCTGGGATCTTCCGATTGCCGGTCAGATATGATAACCACTACACCATGGGCCTCACTCATTCAAATGCCATAATTCTTCTACATACGCGCAGAAACCAATGCCATTTGTTTCGTTCAATCTCTCTCATCTTGCGCGGAATATCTCCTATACAAGCGTCGTTCTTTACGTTAATTATACTGCGTGTTTGCAGTTAAACGTATATAATGTTATGGCATGCGGGAGGTGCCCCCTTGGGGCATTGGTTTCTGCGCGTATGTAGAAGAATTACGGCATTTGAATGAGTGAGGCCCATGGTGTAGTGGTTATCATATCTGACCGGCAATCGGAAGATCCCGGGTTCGATTCCCGGGTGGTTACCTCATTTTTTTAATTATACTGCGTGTTTGCAGTTAAATGTATATAATGTTATGGCATGCGGGAGGTGCCCCCTTGGGGCATTGGTTTCTGCGCGTATGTAGAAGAATTACGGCATTTGAATGAGTGAGGCCCATGGTGTAGTGGTTATCATATCTGACCGGCAATCGGAAGATCCCGGGTTCGATTCCCGGTGGTTACCTCATTTTTTTCATTTGTTTCATTCTCTCTCTCTCATATCTTGCACGGAATATCTCCTATACAAGCGTCGTTCTTTACGTTAATTATACTGCGTGTTTGCAGTTAAATGTATATAATGTTATGGCATTATCATATCTGAATGGCATGGCATTATCATTTGAATGAGTGAGGCCCATGGTGTAGTGGTTATCATATCTGACCGGCAATCGGAAGATCCCGGGTTCGATTCCCGGGTGGTTACCTCATTTTTTCATTTGTTTCGTTCTCTCTCTCTCATCTTGCGCGGAATATCTCCTATACAAGCGTCGTTCTTTACGTTATATATATGCCCTATTAGAGTAAATGGTGAAAATCCCAACAAGTTTGATTTGACAGGTTGATTAAAAATAAATAAAGGGAGACTAGGCTTTCTTTGATACTATCCAATCTAGACTACTTTACTATAATTATGGACTGTAGTTTTCATGTTGGGTTAGGTCTCAAGGTTGTAATTGAATTCTGGCCCAGTTTGAGTTGGTCTTGTCTGATGTGAAAAGTTTTTTCTTTTCAAGGTTTTTCATTTAAGCAGTTTTGAAGGTGAAGATGTTTGTTTGTCAGGAACAGCAGAAATGGCTTTGGGAGGCTATTTGCAACACAGGCAATTGGATCTCAGTGAATTGCCTTTAAAGTTGGCAGCAGTGTCCAGATGTTACAGAAAAGAAATTGGTGGATCATCATCAGAGAAAGGAATTTATCGGTGAGTCATTTCTTAAGGGTTGCTTTCTTTTTTTTTTTTTGGCTTTTAATTTTAGAGTTGAAGCACTTTTGGCTTAAAAACAATAGTAAAAATAAACTAAGCTCAGTATGTGTTTATAGGCCATGAGCCTAAATTTTTTTTTTAACAAAATCCATACTGAATATTGATGGTGTTTATCAGGCATGGGGCAATTACTTGGTCAGTGTAATTAATTACAATTACTTGACATATTCTCAATTACTGTAGATGGTGAAATACTTAATTACAATTAAATTTACAAAGAATTGTATTTTTTTCATAAATTCATGTCATGCTTTTCTACCAGGTATTTTGATTCCATTTTCAGTTTTGGCCATCTTGAATGAAAACTAGATAATATTAGGTCAATAAAATGTATTCTTTCTTTTTGACATTGCATGGAACTATATTTTTCATCAAGCAGTTCTTGCTATGAACAATTGGACCTACGTATGTGATATGGTATGATATAATAAAACCAAAGATAAGGCACTCAAAAAATACTAATATAAGACAAAAGAACTGACATTTATTTTATAAAAATAATAATAAGGGCAAAAAATTGGCACTTTAGTTAGAAACATTTGAAATAAAGGGAACATTTTATTTCAAATAAAAAGAATAACATTTTATTTCAAAAGAAAGCTCCCTGAGACATGATGAACAAATCGTTTAAACTATAAATATGACCCATTAACTTTAATATTCATGTAATTGAAAGTAATTGACTGTAACTGTATCAGTTACCTTGGTTTCCTAATGTAATTAATTACAATTACATTTTAGGTACTGTACTCTTGCAATTACATGAGAAAATTTAATTAATTACAATTACCCCATGCTTGGTCTTTATTGATTTAAACTCTTTTTAAACTCTCTAGTTAAGTTTTCAATGTGATGTCATTAAAGTTCACAGAACAATAAAATTATTCTTTCAACTGCAGTTGATAAGTTTAATGTAATTTTGCAACAACCAGAAAAACTGCCAAGTTTTATGGCATCCAGTTTCCAGTTGAGCATTGCATACACAATTGATATTTAACCATTTTTTTTAGCTGTAGTACTGTACTGGTCTCTCAGTAGATCAGTTTAAAAAAATAGGAAACTATGTTTTGTTAACGTTTTAATTTAGTTAATTTTTTGGTAAATGTGTGTTTTGGGGGTTGTTTAACCTCCTCCATAATGGCAAAAGTCATATGATGGATGGGACCTACAACTTTACACCAGATTCATTATCTGGATGCAGAAGATGGTCATCCATCCAACAACTGTCGGAACCATTGTCGCTAATCGTCGGGAAGCGGTGTTACGACATTAGCTACGATTGCAGTAAGAAGGCAAAGTAATGTTGAAATTTTTCACTACCAGTATTAGTGTTTTGCTGGAATTTAGGGCTCCTGGTGCCTAGGTTGGTTGGAAATTGAACTCGGACTGCAAAGGTCCTGGGTTCGACTTCCACCGCTGCTGCGGATGGAGTTAGGCCGGCCATCTGTTCTGCGATTGCTCGGGCTTAGGTGGCTCTCGGGAGCTCGCATTTACCTCACTTCGTGGAAGAAGTGGGGGTTCTGGATGGTACCTGTTAAAGTTTTAAATAGGTTTTACTTTTTAAAAAGTGGTAAAATAGATTTTGTGAAAAAGTGTATATACGCTGAGTGGCAGAAAAATTGGCCCACTTGGAATATCGTGAAAAGCAAAAAGATGGGCAAGCTTCTGTTTATAAAAGTTTTAAAATTCGAAAATATAGTCTGAGGCAACCAAATAACGAGACAAAACAATGTCAGCTGCGAACACAGTAGTTGCAAGGAATTTTCGACTTTTTAAGAATTCGACAGTCTGACATTCAGTTGCTCTTAGACTGCTAGTGCCACTTTCTTCTTTCACTAGTGGGACTAGGCATTTGTTTGCGTTTAGTAACAGATAGACTTGTAATTCTTTTGGGTTTCAGAATTGGACATTTACAATGGATTTGAGTGCCGTGAACGTCGCCAGAGTGGTCGCCCTAATTGAAGATGGTCGGAGCCAGCGTTACGTCGCCGATGCGCTAGGAATTCCAAGAAGAACGGCTCGACGTGTCTACCAACGTTTGTAGAGACAGGAGAGTACACCCAAAGACCAGGATCTGGAAGATCGCGCTGCACATCTGCCCGTGACAATCATTTCATCGTCTTGAGTGTTTTGCGAGATCGTCGCTTGACTGCCACAAACGTCCCACAATGAGCTGGAAAGGTCTCGAGACGTCAGTGTATCGGAGCGAACCGTTAGAAGGAGACTTATGGAAAGTGACCTACATGCTAGACGTCCAGCAATGGGCCCAGAATTGCTCCCACCCACCGCAATGCTCGTCTTGCTTTCGCTCGTGAACATGTCAATTGGACTATGGTCCAATGGGGACGAGTATTGTTCACGGTCGAATCAAGATTTAATCTTCGAATATCCGTTGGACGGAAAGAGGTGTGAGAAGAAAAGGAAAAAATTTGCCCTGTGCACTTTTACGGAGAGGGTTGCATTTGGAGGAGTCCAATTGACATGCTCTTGAGTGAAAGCAAGGTGAGCATTGCGGTGGTGTGGGAGCAATTCCGGCCCATTGCTGGACGTCTAGCATGTAAACCACTTTCCATAAGTCTCCTCCTAACAGTTCGCTCCGATACACTGACGTCTCGAGACCTTTCCAGCTCATTGCGGACGTTTGTGGCAGTCAAGCGACGGTCTCGCAAAACCACAAAACGATTAAACTATCGTCACGGGCAGATGTGCAGCGCGATCTTCCAGACCCTGGTCTTCGTGTACTATCCTCTCTCCACATAAAGTTGGTAGACACGTCGAACCGTTGTTCTTGGAATTCCTAGCGCATCGGCGATGTAACGCTGGCTCCGACCATCTTCAATTAGGGGGGCTACGTCGTGGCCAATGTCGTAACACCGCTTCCCCGAGATCAGCGAAGTTAAGCGACATTGGGTCTGGGTAGTAGTTGGATGGGAGACCGTCCTCCGCGCCCAGATTATGTAGCGACCCGTGGTTCGGATCCCACGTAAAGCTGTAGGTTCCCTCCGTCATATGACCTTAGATGTTGCGAAGGAGGTTAAACAACCCCAATAAAGAAAAAAAAAAATCTTCAATTAGGGCGACCACTCTGGCGACGTTCACGGCACTCATATCCATTGTGAATGTCCAATTCTGAAACCCAAAAGAATTAGAAGTCTATCTGTTACTGAACGCAAATGCCTACTCCCACTAGTGGAAGAAAAAAGTGGCACTAGCAGTCTAAGAGCAACTGAATGTCAGACTGTCGAATTCTTAAAAAGTTGAAAATTCGTTACACCTAGTATGTTCGCAGCTGACGTTTTATCTCGTTATTTGGTTGCCTCATAGATTATATTTTCGAATTTTAAAACTTTTATAACAGAAGCTTGCCCACTTTTTGCTTTTCACGATATTCCAAGTGGGCCGATTTTTCTGCCGCTCAGTGTACTTGTATTTTAAAAAGACTTCATACTTATTTGGAATAATTTTATAAAGGAGAATGTTCATCAATGGAAGTTAAATTCTCTTCTAAAAGTTTTGTAGTTCCATTGTAAGAGTACTTTAAATGGGCATGAATTGCTGTAGACCAGAGGCCATTTGTAGGCGGATGGCCGGAAATAAATCCATACCGTTTATAGGATTTAGTTTAAAATGTAGGTGAACTTTGACATTTTGAAAGAATCAAACTTTTTGTTCCTTTTTGTAAAACTTAAATATAGTTTTCATTCAGAAGACTGAAAATGTTGCTTTTAAGTTGATTTCAATAAAATAAGGTTGGCCACATTACGAAAAAGCTGGCCGTAATGGAGAGGAAAGTGGGTAGCAGACCTTGGTAGAGTTAGAGAAACGCTAAGTGGACAGCAGAGAAAAATAATTGGTGACCCCCCCCCCCCCCCCCCCCCCCCCCCCCCCCGCACCAACCCATGACTACTCAAGAGAAAATAAAGCTTAGTTCATATAGATGAATTTTGTTTGCAGAGTACATCAGTTCAATAAAGTGGAAATGTTTGGCGTCACAGCGAATGAGACAGGAAACGAGAGTAAAGAACTTTATCAAGAATTGGTTGACATTCAAATAGAATTATATTCACAGCTAGGATTTCACTTTCAGGTAAGTAACAAGCGCCAAGCGCCAACTTTTTAATACATTACATATTAATCCGGTAATCCCCAACACCAGATGTAGTGATCTAACGCGTCTTCACTCGTGGTGTAAAGAGATTAAATGCAAGATTTAATCGCACTTGTGTTAATTTATTTCATTTAACTTTTAGTCCTGTTTATGATAAAAATTTAATTTTGATTTACCTTCTCAATCAATGCGGCTTACCCCCTCTTGCGGGAGTAAACATTATTTTGATATTTTAAAGCTTATAAAAAATTAAATCTAATTCTCATCATTGACACTCTCATCAGAGAAATGGATAACATTTTGTTTAAGGAGTATTACAGTTAATATCGTATGTAGAACAATGGACTAAGTATAAGCTCATATATATATATATATATATATATATACACACATATACACACAACATCCTCAACAACAGGAATCAACCCACACGCAAACCCTTGCAACACAACCAACAACACACCTCCCCAGACATTACCTTCTGCTCACCATCCCTACACACACGCACAACATGGCAGACATTACACCCACCTCCCCTCCGATCACCTCCCAATACTAATCACCTATCAACACACACACCCCATCCACACATCCTTCAAACAAACATACACGAACTACAAACATGCAAACTGGCCTTCTTTTACAGGATACATTGAAAACGAGCTTCAGGAATTCTCCACTACTAATTTCCCCTCTATAGACAAGGCTACCGCCCACATAACAACACTATCACTCGCGCTAGCAAACAATTCATCCCACAAGGACACAGGAAACACTTCAACCCAAACTTCTCCCCACAATACACAATCTAATCAAACAAAGAAACTCATTACGCCAGAAACACAGTCCCACTGCAGAAGACATCGACCTCATACACCACCTTAACACTGACATCACAAATCTAATTAACACTAAACAGTCAGAAAACTGGGAATCCTATTTAACTACACTCAATCACAAGACCAACAGCACCCAACTTTGGAAAACCTTGAAAAAAATCCACACTTCACATACTAACCCACCCCCACACACGAAGCTCTCCTTTCCAACTGTAACCAAATTCCATCCCCACAAAAACACTGCAACCTACTCATGCACCACTACTCAAAAATTAGCCATAAAATCACTGTTCCCAATAATAGAAAAATCCTCAAAAACATACGGAAACTCTCGGCCGACCCACAACAACCACATCCATTTACAGCCCAAGGCACAGCTGCAGCCATAAAATCCCTTAAAAACTCTCATGCCGAAGGCCCAGACCACATTTCAAACATACATCTCAAACACCTCGGTCCAATTGCTCTTGCAGCCCTCACAAACATATTCAATTACTCCTGGCTTCACAATATCATACCCTCTACCTGGAAGCTGGCACATCATCCCGATACTGAAACCCAATAAACCCCCCAACCTACCTGCTTCATACCGGCCAATCTCCCTTCTCTCAACCATTTCCAAAGTCCTCGGAAAACTGATATTAAGACGCATACAACCACACATTACATTTTCACAAACCCAACACGGCTTCAGGTCCGCCCACTCCACCACAACGCTTCTTACAAACCTAACCCAACACATCTTAGATGGCTTCAACCAACTATCCCCCCCTGCCCGCACAGTCCTTGTTGCCATCGACATCAACAAAGCTTTCGACACTGTCCCACGCCACATTCTTGCACAAAAGATTATTGATCTTGACATCCCACCAATGACAAGAAATGGCTTACTAATCTCATCGCAGGCCGACTTGGCAAAGTCATACACAAACAACACTCATCCAAAACCTACAGACTATACAATGGCGTCCCACAGGGCTCCATACTCTCTCCAATCCTCTTCAACCCTTTTCATGCACGACCTCCCACAACCTCTCCCCCCATGTCCACGTCTCCTCCTATGCAGATGACCTGACCATAACAGCGCAACACCATAACCGTAACACCGCCACACGCCTGATCCAGCAGTACATTGCCAATCTGGAACTCTGGCTGACTAACAATAGGATGTCAGCATCCCTCAAAAATCCTCCGTCACCCTCCTAACCTCAGACCGCCACGAATCCCAAGCACACCCGAGAGTCACCCTCATGGGACATCCCCTACCTCTAAACAAAACCCAAACAATCCTTGGCCTCACCCTAGACACACACATGTCCTTTTCCCCTCACATATCAAACATTTGCTCCAAAGCAACAAAAAACTCAACGCTCTCAGAACACTCACCTCCACAACATTCGGTCAGCAGAAGGAATCCCTTAGTATCCTATACAAACAGTTTGTACGTACTACCCTAACTTACGCTGCCCCCGCCTGGTCCCCGTCCATCTCCCACACAAACCAGAAAAAGATACAGACCACACAAAACAGAGGTCTCAGAAGCATTACTGGCTGCCTCCGAACCACACCCATCCCATCTACATGCAGATACGAAAATACTCCCACGAACACCACATGAACATGACAGGGACTCAATTCTTCTCCAGAGCACTGGCCCCAGACCACCCCTGTCACCATCTCACATTACATAATCCCCCACCCGCAACAAAAAACGTACTCCTGCTGCTCACTATTCGCAGCTACTGAACAATATCCCCCCTCCTCCCCTAAACATCAACCCCATTAAACATCTCCACACAGAATTTACCCGGAAATACCTACTCGACCAACCACACAACACTGTCCTTCACGATACTTCCCCTGTAGTCCATCAGAGCGAACAAACCCTCCAAGGAAAACAAGGGTTACTCTGGCCAGGCTCCGTTCAGGCCACCACCCTCCCTCCAACAATACAGACACAGACTCCACCTAGCTGACACCCCTACCTGTCAAAAATGCTACTTCCACCCTGAGGACACAGAACACCTACTCTTACACTGCCACACTCTCTCTCAACAAAGACACAACTCCAACATTACCTCTCTACGAGACCTATGGACCGTCCCACGGTGGTCGCGGGATACCTGAGTGCCGCCGGGTTCGCATAAGAGAACCCGGGGGCTACGAAGTAAGTAAGTAAGTATATATATATATACCCCCGCAAGGGGGTTCTAAGCTCGTGCTTTTGAGTGCTCTTTGTGCTCGTTTGTACGTGCTTGTTCCTGGAGGTTTCACGTGCGCCCTCCCGGCCCTAGCACCCAAGGATGATGGGGCTCGACCCTGCAGTCTTTCTCATCCTTGGTCTTTTTCCACTTCGACTGTCCCCTCCACCCTTTCTTTTTCCTCTGTCTTTCCTCTCACTTTTTCTTTGTTTTTCCGCTGAGATATGCCCTTTTAAATAGAGGCGAATCGGTTCTTCCCGAACTTAAAAAAAAAAAATATATATATATACACACACAGGGGTTGGACAAAATAATATGAACACCTTGATAAATGGCGGTTTTTATTCTTAATATGGAGTTGGTCCTCCTTTAGCGGCAATAACAGCTGCAATGCGTCGGGGAATTGATTCATACAGCTTTTGGACAGTTTTTGACGACCCCAGCGGTGTGGATTGGTGCATTATCATCCTGGAAGACGGCGCCGCCATTGGGAAACAGCGTTTGGACCATGGGATGGACCTGGTCAGCCAATATTGACAGATAGACCTGGGCGTTAACCCTACCATGCAGTACTACAGCTGGGCCAAGAGTATTCCACGATATTGCTGCCCAAACCATCACAGATCCGCCTCCATGCTTAACGGTTGGGGTCAGGCAGTCGGGGTCATAAGCATCTTTAGGCTGTCTCCAGACGTAAACTCGACCGGAACATGGAAATAGCGTAAAGGAGGATTCGTCGGAGTAGACTACATTCTTCCACCGGTCCATTGACCAATTCTTATGGTCATTACACCATTTTCTGCGCCGCTCAATGTTAATGTGCGAAAGGAAGGGTTTGGCAATTGCAGCCCTCCCAGTCCCATGGTATCCAGCTCCATGGAGCTCGCGACGTACAGTTCTGGTCGATACCGGGCTTGCAAGATGCTGGTTAAGCTCTGCAGTCACTTTTGGAGCTGTGGTCTTATGGTTCTTTCACAATGCGCTTTAGCACCCGGCGATCTCGATCACACAGCTTCTTCTTGCGTCCACTATTGCATTTGTCGGTGCTTGTCTTTCCATGGTTTTGGTATGCAGACATGACCATAGAGACAGTTCCTCTGGATACATTGAACATCTGAGCGGTTTTCGTCACCGATGCACCAGCCATCCGCGCTCCGACAATTTGCCCTCTTTGGAAGTCTGACAGGTCTTTCATAACTGCTAATTCATAATTCACTCAGATCTGTAAAAACAACGTGAGGGTTATAACATGACGTATACACTCTCTGTTACGCATTTAAATAGGTTTGCCAGTCATTTGACCGTTTACTTTGTGTCTGAGCAGTCCGTAAAGATAACCGGTGAAATCGGCGGGTGTTCATATTATTTTGTCTAACCCCTGTATATATATCAGGTCATCCCATAAATAATGTCGTTTTTTACGATAGATTAAGTTTAAACTAGTCCTACTCGGTTTAAGCATAAATTTTCTGAATGTTATATCTAAGACATCTATCGTGTTTCGCTACATACTTTACAGACCTTGACCAGTGAAAACGTGTGTTTTGCTTTATGTGAACCCCTCATAAACATGGCGGTATCAGAAGAGCATATCAGGCATATAATGCTTTACGAGTTCAAAAAAGGGAATAGTGCTACTGAAGCAACGCGAAACATTCAGGACGTTTAGGTTAGCCTAACCTTACCAAGCATAAAATAAAAAAAACTGGGTGTAAAATCCCGAGGTAGCATGAAGAACTGTAGTAGTAATTTGATTTTTTTAATTATAATCCCAATGCGAGTGAAATTCGGAAACATTATTATTATTAATATTATTATTATATATACAGTAAAAAAGCACACACTCACCTTTTTAATGGAACCCCTCTCCTACCTTAGCGTAAGTGATTAAAAATTGAAAAAGAACCAATGTAACGCGTAGTCACTAATGTAACTCCACCGACGAAAATGTAAGAATTTGGCGATTTTAGAATATATATACTGTGTGTGTGTGTATATATATATATATATATATATATATATATATAATATATATATATATATATACATATATATAATATATATATATACACGGTGAACCAAAAGTAGGTGGACAGTAGGTTGAATACGGTTTGTGTTATATTATATTATAACTATGGTGTTCATTATAACTATGGTGTTTGTGTTATATTATATTAAATATTATAACTAAATTTATTTAAATTTTATTTTGTATTATAGTATACAAAAAAATTAAATATGTATTCTCAAATAAACGTTATCATTTACTGTCCACCTACATTTGGTTCACCCTATATATATATAAAAATAAATATAAATATGGGCTTTATTTAACCAAAGAAAACGGCCACATAGTGTTGAATACGCCGATACAGTAATGTACCAACTAGCCTATATGTGCCACTGTCCGTATCTCAGTGGGTAAAAGTACCACCGTTTTTCTCTAAGCAAAGCGAAGAAATGGAGGTCGTGGATTCAAACCCCAATGATGATGATGGTAATAATCATACGAGAGTTAGAGCAACGGGTCGCATTAGTTGGCCTGAACGTTGTTCTGGTCCTCTGAATGATTTATTAACTAGCCTATATTCTTTAGTTAATCTTGAATCCATGCGCGCACTTTCCAAAAATATTTTAGTTACACACTATTCAAACATTTTTATATATATAGTATGTATTTTCCATGTAAGTATGCTTTCAATACAGTAATGGAGCATGCATATCGGATACATGTATTAATAAAAAAGGGTAACATCAGTGTCCCATATCTCGCGAGGAAGTGGGGCATTGGGGCTTTCAATACAGTAATGGAGCGATGCATATCGGATACATGTATTAATAAAAAAGGGTAACATCAGTGTCCCATATCTCGCGAGGAAGTGGGGCATTGGGGCACTTAAATGGGGGGTGACTGGCCTGCCGCTTCGTTGCAACGTGAGATACAGAAAAGACAACACCCAGTGCTCTAGGCACTATTGGTGGGGTTCGAACCCACGATCCAGCAGCAGCGCCCTAACCGATAGAGCCATGAGACACCCTAACATGTATGAATATATACTTAAAAAAGGGAAAAAAATCATTTTCTACGTAGCTTTGATTAATGTTTGAATTGCACGGTCGTCGCCTGACAGTGAGAGAATTAATTAAAAAATTTCCCGATTGCTAAATGGTCTTCAGTCCTGTTCTCCTTCGCTATATCATTGCTACTCTTTTAATTAAAGGTTTTGGATATGCCTTTGAACGAACTTGGGAACTCGGCTTATGCCAAAACTGACATCGAAGCTTGGATGCCTGTGAAATGTTTATTTGGAGAAATCTCTTCGGCCTCCAACTGCCTCGATTATCAGAGCAGAAGATTGAACTTAAGATATAAAAATGCTTCGGGTGAAATTAAGTAAGTTTTTATCTGTTGTCCATCTTTCAACACGAGATAGCAGATACAGTACTTTTTAAAATGTATAAAGGCAATAATGATTAGCTTATGAATTTCTATTAATGAAGAGCTTTAACCGATTTAGGAATTAGTTCAAACTCCGAAAGTGAAATCAATCAGGGCATCATTAGATTTAAGTAGTTTCTTTAAAACAGTAAAATTAGTTATACAGTGACAGCTGCATGCCAATGAAATGTGCAAAATTAATAAATTTTTAATTCACCAATATAAGGGGTGTTGCAAAAAGAATTAGTATAAATTTGAATAAATTTAGTTTATGCAAAAATATTGGTCAAGTCCGAAATAATTTGGCAACTGCTGAAGATGCCGGTGGAAGTCAAATAATCCAATATTAATGTATTTCGAAGTTTGGTATATCCTGGGGGAAAATTCCTAATTCTTTTTGCAACACCCCTTACGGTGCTGCGCAAAAGTTTTGACCCACCTGGCGCTTTATCGTAGAAATAGCGATGTCGATGGAGTAAAGGGATTTCACTGTTTATACCCATTTTTTGTTGAAATAAGTACCGTACCAAAATGATGAAGTTTGTTGAAAAAATGTTTCTACAGAAAGGATGTAATTGTACCTTAATATATATCAGTCAAGTTCAAGGAAGGTGCACTTAAACATTCTATCTAGTTTCACGTTGATCGCATTCCTAATTTCATAGTCAGGCAGTTTTTCATAAGTTTATCAATAGGCCTATTTCTTGGGAAAAAAGCGTGGAAGTAAACCTTTTAAATATTTGTAGAAGTTAATATAGTAAAATATTGAAATACTGGTTCCAATTTCTTTTACTGATAAAATTTAGTAATGTGTTCCTTACTCGCATTTTTAAAATATGGCTTCACTGCCCACTATTTTGCATGAAGTAAAACATACGCTATACAAAGAAGGCTATACAACCAATTAAAATGTAGGTGTTTAAATCTGTTCAAAACATTAAGTGACAGGCGAAAATTCAGCAACTCTCTCGCTGCAGAAATGCAGGAAACTCCAGAGGTCAAAGTTGACTTATTCACAATTAGAAAGAAAGTGCGTCAGGAAGGGTTAAAAAAGGGTGCCTTGCCATATTTAAACATAAAGGAAACGAAGAGACGAGATTAACATTTACTAAAACCCACTGCAACGAACTCTTTTGTCCTTCTTTTGGTAGTTTATACCAGGTTGTGGATGAGTTAATTTCGAGTCTGTTTCCAATATTTCAACAGCAAGACAGCTGCTGAGTTTTCGTCTGTTCCCGATCAGATTGTGATAGCTTTGATCTTTCACGTCTACACACAGTCAGTGGTGCCAATATCATTGAATATCTTAATTAGGCTTTTAGCACCTGTTTTTTCACTAATTTTCTTTTTATTGTAACCGTGCTTGTGTAATGTTATTATAGTATGCTTTATTTCATGCTAAATAGTGTGCTTTGGAGCCATATACAGGGTGGTCCGAACGTCCTTATCTATTTTGCTGAAATAATGTTATTTCTGTTTTATTTTCTACAGGCCATCAGGCCATAGATGATGATGGATGTACAAGAACGTGTGATGGTAGTAACACTATCAGGGCGTCAAGTTCCTATTTATTTCGTATTTTTAAAAAAAATTCCTATTTACTCTTATTTTTACCAAAATGTTCCTACTTTTTCCTATTTTATCAGCTGCAGAACTTAGAAAAGATTAGAAAACTACCAAAAAGTTCCAATTACAGTCTTGCTGACTAATGAACAAAAAAAAGTGACAAAAGTGCAGCTTGAGTTCTTAAAGGGATGTACTCCTGTTTCTGAAGAGCTTCTGACTAATTTCCAGAAGAGCAGCCCAACTATTCACTTGCTCTATGACAGTGTGTGTGAAACACTCCTGAAACTCCTGTGCAGGTTCATGAAGTTAGAAGTCCTGAAGTTAGAAGCAGTGAAAGGAATATATGGTGTTAACCTGTCATCGGTTACTATTCAACATCGAAATCTTCAGCTTGCTGATAAGGACCTGGTCATCAGTGATGCTACAAGAAAGGCTCTATCAGCATTGAAGCCTGAGTAACAGAAGGTGCTTACCCTCGGAGTAAAGTCATTTTTTAAAAAATATTCCTATTTTGCTCCTATTTTTTTAAAATTTGATTCTCATTTTTTTTTTTAAATTTCAGATGCAAATTTCTTGCTTTCCTACTTTTGAAAGGTACCGGGTGCTTGATGCCCTGCACTACGTATCCAAGGGAAGAAGTACAAAGAAATTCGAGAAAAATTCGAAAGAAGATTTTGCAAACCAGGACCTACAAAACATTTCGCGAGATGGTCAATAAATTTAAAAGAACAGGACCTGTTCATGATGAGGCAAGATCTGGACGTCCAGGTACCCCTCAGCAATGAGGCCACATTCCACACATGCAGAAAGGTTAATCGACATAATTGCCGTATCTGGGTTAGTGAAAAACCAACCAAGTTCTACGAATGGGAGAGAGATTCTCCTAAAGTTAATGTCTTGTTGGGTGTGACAAAATCGAAGATTTACGGACCTTTTTTCTTTGCAGAAGCTACGGTAACGGCCAATTTATCTTCACATACTTCAGCAGTTTCTTGAACCCCAGATTTGTTCAGATGGCATTTCGACACTGTTGTCTTTCAACAAGATGGAGCTCCATGTCACTATGCAACATCGTTCGGGCGTACCTTGATGAGCTCTAACGAAATCGCTGGATTGGACGTGGTGGAAATAGGCCCTGGGCAGCACAATCTCCGGATTTAACACCATTAGACTTGTTTGCGTGGTGCTTTATAAAGTCTGAGGTTTACCAAACAAGAGTTATAGACCTGCAGGATCTGCAAACCCGCATTGTCACAGCACTCGGCAGTGGCTAAAATAACCCCAGAGATGGTTAAGAATGTGTTCCGCAATACAGTGGACAGATTTGAGACCTAAGCTTGAAAATAAATATACATCTAATTATTTTACTACATTTTTATCCTAAAGTAGTATTATTTCAGCAAAATAGATAGGGACTTTTGGACCACCCTGCATATAATGTAATAATTTTTTTTTTAATACCCAAACGGCTCTCCCACCGCAGTGAGGTCGCGTCAGGAACAGACAGGAAACGCCTCAATCGCTCACATTAACTTCATCAGCTGACATGACAATAATGCACCTGCCTCAGGGCAACATTATCTACAGCCCAGCCCCACAGACTACTACACGGTTTACCCAGACAGCTTCATAAACCCGAGTCGACACTTTGCCAGTCGTCGCCCCAATATACCACATCGCTCCACTTTTTTCTATCTAGTGCGCATCTTTCACCCTCCCAGACGTCGACGACCTTCTGACCCAAAGCCTCCCTCACCCTATTCTTCCATCTCCTCCTCGGTCTATCCCTCCCTCTTTTCCCCTCCGTCTTCGACATGTAAATCCTCTTTAGCATCCCTCTCCTCACTCATCATCTCCTCACTCATCCTCTCCATATGCCAAAACCATTTTAATACCCCCTCATCTGCTCACTCCATAAGACTCCTTCGACTCCCACTCGTAGACACTGATTTCTCCTTCCAAACACTTCTTAGGGCACCCAGTACCTTTGCCCCTTCCACCCTGTGACCCACCTCTGCCTCCATAGTCCCATTCCTTGCCACATCCACCTCTAAGTACCTGAAGCATGCCACTTCTTCCATTTTCTCACCATACAAACTTACTCAGTCACTCACGAACCTTCCTTTTACAGCACCACATAACCTTACTCTTATTCACATTTACTCTTAGCTTCCTTCTTTCACACACCCCCTCCGAACTCAGTTACCAGTCTCTCTAACTTTTCTCTCGAGTCCACTACCGGAGCCATATCATTCGCATACACACAACTGATTCGCTTTCCAAAAACCTCCCCCTCAACATGCTTCATCCCCACTCCCTTCCCCATGACCCTTGCATTCACCTCTTTCACCACCCCATCTATAAACACATTAAACAACCATGAAGACATCACACAACCCCTGCTGTAGACCCACTTTCACCGGAAACCACTCACCCTCCTCTCTTCACACACACACACAACACACACACACACACACACACACACACACACACACCACACACCACCCACACAACACACACACACACTACAGATGCAGCAGCACTTACCACAACGCCTTTCTGGCAACCTTATCATACGCTTTTACAAGATCCATGAACGCCCCATACAAATCCTTTCTTTCGCCAAGTATTTCTCACACAGCATCTTCAAACCAGGGTTGGCAAAAAAGCTCAACCCACCTGGGTTTTTTTCGTTTTTTTCAGAATTGTATCGTATAATAGTATAAAAGCAAATAATAATAAAATTATATGCTCTATAAATGTTAATGATGATTGATTTTCACTTACTATAATCAACAGAGAGTGATGCTACACTTTGCTCTTAGGTTCACTTCTGTATGTCTAAAGAAAACTAGTTTTACTATAATATCAGAGCCGTACCTTATAATTTTCACAATAGCTTTGGTTTGGTCTTTATTTTTCAAAGTTGATTGTCAGTATTTTTACAATACTTGTGTCTATGAGGAAAGAGTTTTCTTATTTTGAATTTTTGCAGATGAATCTCAGAAGGATTTGAATTAATTTTAGAGTATTATTTGTATTATGTTTAAGGTACATTTTAAAGCAGCCTACAATTACACCATAAATTAGAAACTCGATATATATACAAAATTATAGAGAATCTGGGGAGAAAGAACGTTGTGTGCATACTCAAGGGTGTAGTTCTTGGATGTACAAATTATTATAAAGTAAAAGTAAAGTAGCTACCTTAAAGTACTTTAAATATAAGATTAAAAAGTGTTTAATGAAAGAACAATTATTTTGTAAAAAATAAGTGATTGAATGGGCTTAAAATGAACTAAAACTTCTTATTTTTGTTGTGCTAATGAAGCTAGATATATGGCTTATTAAAATAAAATTATCTTTGGTAATGTATAATAGTTTTTTAAAACCAAGCAGAGTGCAGGAGATGAGGATCTATAATAATTCACTAAAGCGAGTTCATTTCAGCAAACTGATACGTTCAATTCTTGTGTTTATCCATTATAGTAGTATATTAAAATATTCCAATGCACAATGTATGAATACATGAATTATTTTAATTTATGGTAATTATTTATAAATACCTAAATGTTTTATGTATGGTTAAGCTCAAATTAACCTGAATATTGTGATTAAAAGCAATATTTGAAAACCCCCAGTTAAGTGAGCAAAATAGTGGGTTTTTTTGAAGTGGTTTAAAAAAAAAAAAAACAGGCGAGGAAAACCGGGTCACCCACTTTGGTGCCAACCCTGACCCAAACACCTGGTCCACACACCCTCTACCTCTTCTAAAACACCCCTTGCTTCTTCCCCCCAATCTGTTGCTCCGTGTAAGCGATCACCTCTCAATCACCACACTCCCATACACCTTACCTAGCACACTCAACAGACTAATGCCTCTATAATTCGAGCTAATAATATTATATATATATATATATATATATATATATATATATTATATATGGTGGCTTCATTGAAATTAGCATACATTTAATTTGCAATCTTGCAATAAATCATGTGCTGAGATATTCCGATTCTTGATTCAAAGATTCCGGAACATTTTTGTACGCATGATGGAATAGTGCTTAAGTTGAAATAGAGTTCCTGAAGTGGTAGAGGTTGATATTGTTATTGATAAACCCTTTTAGGGTAGTAGCAAAATATTTGCCGTTCTGCCATGTCTAATTCTCGAAAGATAGTGGAAGCTAGGGCTAGGTTTTAGTCAATGTCGTAACACCGCTTCTCTTCGGTCAGAGAAGTAAAACAACAACAACAACAACAGGTCTGGGCAGTAGTTGGATGACAGACCGTCCTCCGCGTCCAGGTTATGTATCGACCCGTGTTCCAGATCCCACCACGTAAGGCTGTAAGTCCCCTCTTGTATATGACTTTAGATGCTGCGAAGGAGGTTAAACAACCCTAACATCACATTTTCTTTAAGTGAAACTATTTTGCCACATTTTTTTTAGTGGAAACTATTTTTGCCACCATATTTTACGATTCAATTGGAGACCGATGAAATCGCTCCGTACAGTGTTCATGTTTTACCTTATTACTCATAACCCCCTCCCCATGAGGTGGCTACCTTATCGTAGTGTGCGTGCGTGTGTGCTGACTACGTCAGCGGGGATCAGCCCTCGGGGGTGTCACCAATGTCGGTCAGGCTGCTGGGGTAACCGGATTTATGAGCCATCGAGACTGGTTCCTAGTACGGAACTCCAGGGCTGTCCTCTGGAGGCGCTGTCATTAGGGCATCGCGTTGTACTCGTTCTAAGAATTATTCTCGGTTGTCTTGTTCCTACAGGCCTCTCGACTTTCACCGGGGCCGACGGCTCCGATTTCGATTGCACTCTGATTTTAGGTTTAGACGGCATAGGTCGTGTCTCACCAACCTGCTCGAGGTTTTCCACGTCATGTGGAGTGAGTACGATAAGAGTAGGACGATTGGTATACTTTATCTCGACTTTGAGAAAGCCTTTGATAAGGTACCTCACCGCCGGCTAATGGCAAAAGTGCGCGCGCTGGGTATCGGTGGGGAAGTAAGTAGGTGGATTGAAAACTGGCTGAAGAATAGACGGCAGAGGGTTGTAATTAAAGGGGTTAGTTCGGGTTGGGCCTCGGTCACTAGTGGGGTTCCTCAGGGTTCCGTTTTGGGGCCACTGTTGTTTATCATTTACATGAATGATATCGACGCTGGCATCGTCAGTCGGATCGCCAAATTCGCTGATGACATCAATCTTGGGGCCAATGTTGGGACGCCTGAAGCGATCGAGCAACTGCGCGCGGACCTAGGTAGGATAGGAGAGTGGTCCGAAAAATGGCAAATGCCGTTTAAGTTGGGTAAATGCAAGGTGATGCACATTGGTTACGCCAATCCCAAGTCGGACTACTCGATGTTGGGGAGTAATATCGAGACGACTGATTTGGAAAAGGACTTGGGTGTGCTAATTAGCAGCGACCTTAAGTTTACGAAACAGTGCGTAGAGGTGGAAAAGAAAGCCCAGAAGCTGTTGGGTTATATCAGGAGGCAATTTCAATTTCGGAACAAGGAGATTGTGATCTCTCTGTACAATTCCCTGGTTCGGCCGCACCTGGAGTATGCTGTGCAGTTCTGGTCGCCCACCCTCAGGAAAGATATTGAGAGGCTGGAGCGAGTGCAGGCGAGGGCCACAAAGTTAATCCCTTCCGTTAGGCATATGGGCTACAATCGACGCTTACGCGTCCTGGACTTGTTTTCGCTTGAAACTCGGAGGCTGCGCGGTCAACTGATCGAGGTTTTCAAGCTCTTACGCGGGTTCAACGATGTCGATTTTAGAAGCATATTTAATTTAAATGATAACCCAACTCGCAAGTTTCATCTGTTCTTTCTTCCGTTCACCTTTTAAGTCTCTCTCTTAGATCCCTCCCCTCTTTGTCACACTTGATGGCAGCTATTCTCCAGTGAAACTATCGTGGCCTCCTCCATAACTGGGAGGACTTCTTTCTCCGACTTTTTTTCGGTTTGACTACGCCTTCAGGAGACTCATCCAGGGGTTCGCCCCCCCCCACCTCCCTTGCGCCCTTTCCGCAGGTTCTTGTCATACCTCTTCCCCGATGTAGCCCCCCGTGGTGGCACGGCAGTTTTCGTCTGCTCTCCTCCTTTTCTTTGGATTTTCCTTGAACGCTTATATACGATTTGTTCATTTCATATCCCCCCCGTCACAGGAAATTTCTCTTAATGATCTTTCTGCTCTCCTTTTGCAGCTCCCTTCCCCTTTCCTCCTCCTCCTTGAGATTTCAACGTGCGCCATCCTCTGTCGGGTGATACTGTCACCAATCAGCTGGCTGGTGTTGTGGTGTTCCTTATTTCGACTCTCTCTGTCTGTCTGTACCCCTCTCCTCCGTACGACCCGGGCTCTCGGCTTCTCCGCTTTTCCTACCTGTTGGTCTCTCGCCAAGGCTGACTGTCCTCTTTTCTAAGCTGGATCTCAAACCTCCTCTAACAGGGTGCCCGTTTATCCCTCAGCTGTGCGGGAACCGGAAGTATATCTAGGGGTTGAGCAGTGAGGCTCTGCAGGTTTCTCCCGGAATTTTTTGCATTTTAAGAAGCGAATTCATTCAGTCCGGTAGACTTTTTGACACTATTTGAGTAATTTTTGATACATCCAGTAAAGAGATTTTTACCAATGTCAAGTGCAATGTGAAATAGAATGCGTTGTCATTCATTATTAATTTGATAGTGTTATACGTGATTGATGGGCCACTAATGAATGCGTTAAACCCAAATAGGAAAATAGCACAAAATGTATAGCAAAATAAATAGCACAAAGTGTATAAATAGGCTAACACTTCAGCTAAAGTTGGCAGTCGGCAAAGTGACTAAACATAGTAGGGAAGTTCTTGCTAATATGAACAGTGTTTTTAAGTATGGTACAAAGAACATATCCAAGACAGAATAATGTTACCTTACCATGGAGTACAATTATAAGTACAAGTTAGAATTATAAGTACTGTAGTTATAATTCTAACTTGTACTTGTAATTGTACTCCATGGTATGGTAACTATATTCAATTGTCTTGGAATGCAATAGGGTAGACTGGGGCAAAACTCGCCTTTTAAGGTTTAGATGATAATGCAGTGTCTGACCGCAATCATGTATTTGACAATTAAAGCTATCTTGGACAATTGTTTTCCATTGATTATACATTGTTTTAAAAATGCATTTGTCTTTATATGCAAACATTAAGATTTCGAAAAGTTGAGATCGTGTCTGGCCTGAAATTGTACGTGATCGTGGTGGTTTGTATTGGCCAGGTTCCCGCGTTCCCAGGTAAACGGGCACCCTACTCCTCAGTTCCGGGTAACTTTACATCGATCGATGCTCCCTCCACCTACCTCACCAATCACATCACTCGCGCCGTTGCCTTCTATTCCAAAGTCAGCATTTACTCTTTCCTCTACCTCTTCGATTCCATGGTGGAACACGGCATGCATTCTGGCCGTTCATGCTAAGAAGTCGGCCTTTCGCTGATTTCAGTGCATCCCATCGCTTGTTAACTCAATGGCCTTCAGACGTGCGCGGGCTTGGGTCCATTGCATGGTCCGCGAAGCCCGTCGCTTTTCCTGCGAACCTACGTTTTTTCCTTTACTCCCGCACACCCTCTTTCCGGATCTGGAACAAGATTCGGAAGATCTCCGGCAAACCCTCCTCTCTCACCTTCCACCAGTCCTTATGATAGATGGATGCCTAGTGTCGTCCCCTGCTGCGATCGCCGGGGCCTTGGCCTTGTCCATTGTTTCTATCTCCCGATACGACCATCGTGATTCAGCTTTCTTCCGGCGTAAGGCTTTGCTTACTCGTTCCCCTTCATCCTTTCCAAACCCCCAATCATTTCCCTTGCAACCGTCTCTTTTCAATGTCGGAACTGCACTTTGTGCTGGTTTTTTGCGGCCGGTTTGCTCCCGGCCCCCACGGCATTCATTTTGAAATGATTCGACATCTACACCCATCAGCTCTCTTCTTTCTACTCAACCTTTATAATTGGATTTGGGTGGAGGGTACTTTCCTCTCCTGTTGGAGGGAGGCGGTGGTCCTCCTATTTCTTAAGCCCGGTAAGGACCGGACGTCTCCCCTTAACTACCGCCCAATAGCCGACTAAACTCCTGCCTCTGTAAACTCTTCGAGAAGATGGTTTCTCGCCGTCTGGTGTAGCACCACAATGTACTCTCTCTCACGCAGACCCGTTTTCGCAGGGACCGTAGCACCACTGACATTTTGGTTCAGCTGAAGACTGCGGTCCGTGTAACTTTTACAGAGCGGCCTGTTTGATTTCTCCGTCTGACATACACTGCGATATGACTCGGAGTCGAAGCGGCGGTGAAATCTCTACTGCTACAGCAACATTGACACTACCTGTCGGTGGTGGATCTGCTGTGAACTTTATTCACGGGGTTACTGGGGTTCTCTCCCTTCCTTCATCTTCAACTTTTTATCTTTTGCTCCTTTCATGTTCAGGTGGATACTGCCTTCTCTTCTGTGCACCCGCAGGAGGAAAGGGCTCCCAGGGTGTCATCTGCTTCGCTTTGGCGATCGAAGATGTGGTGACGGCTCTGCCTTCGGGTTCACGGTCACCCTCTATATCAACGACCTTGCCATCTATTGCTCTGGTTCCCGGCCCGCCTTCCTTGAGCGTCTCCTTCAACGGCCCCTGGACTCGGTCTCCAGCTGTGCCACGCATTTTTGCCGTCGCTACCGCTGCACTCTTGTCTCTTCCCTTTCTCTTTTGGGTCGCCGCCCCCGTTGTCCCCGAAACTCTATTTTTGGGTCTCATACTCGATTCCCACCTCTCATGGATTCCCCATCTGAAGTCTCTGAAGGCTTCGTGCCTTCAGACTTGGACTCTTCTGAAGTTCCTTTCCCGTACCGATTGGGATCTTGACTGCCACACCCTTTGGCGATTCTACCACTCCGTGTCCAAAGTAAGTTGGATTATGGCTGTCAGGCCTATTCCTGCGCCCTAGCTGGACCCCATCCACATACTGGGTGTATGTATCAGCACGGGTGCTTTCCTGCCGGCCCTCTCCTGTTGTCAGTCTTTTGCGAAAAGTGGCCATTCTCCGTTAGATTCCACCGTACCTTATAGGGCTTAAAATATTATTTCTCGTTCGACAGTTTTCTTGCACCTCGTCTCCCAATCCCTCTTCGGTCATTCTACTTCAGGCTAATTTGTTCGCCGTCCCCACTTGGCTCGGCTGTTTGGTCTTCGTATGGACCCCGGCCTGTCTACTCTGGGGGATGGGGTGCGGGTGCTCCCCTCTCCACACCCTCTGCCTTTCTCCCGTGGACCCTTCCTCTCCTTCGTTATCTGATCTTTCCTCTACCAAATTGAAGTCACAGTTCCACCCTCTCGCTCTCCGACAGCTGTTTGTCCCATTCCTCGTCCCATTCTGACTCTACCTCTGTGTTCACTGACGGCACTCGCTCGCCACTCGGAGTGGGTTGCGCGGCAGCCTTCCCATCGTCGATGATTAAATCTCTATCCCTCCGTCCAGCGGCTTCCATCTTCACTGCGGAGCTCTCGGCTATTCTCTTGGCCCTTCGATTTATCTTTCAATTCCCTCCTGCGTAACTTAGTTATTTATTCAAATTCCTGTACGCACTTGAAGCCCAATCCTTTCTTGTCTCCCCTCACCACTGGTGCGACAGATCCAGGACTGGCTTGTCCTTCTCTCATCACGCCGTAAGTTGGTCGCTTTTTGTTGAGTGCCTTGCACGTCAGTGTCCCGGCAATGAACACGAGGACGCTGTGGCGAGGGAGGTATCCTCCCTGCCTTTTGACCCCAACATACACCTTCCGACGTCGGACTTCACGTGGGTTCTCTGAGATACACTTCTCCGCCAGTGGCAACACCAGTGGGAGGACGTATCTGGGAATTTCCTGAGGGTCTCGAAGCCTTCGATTCGTCCGTGGCCTTTTTCCTGTCAGTGTGATCATCGTTTTGAGACCGCTCTAATGTGCCTGCATATTGGTTACACTCGCCTCACACATGGCCATCTTATGACGGGAGATTTTGTCCCCTTTTGTCCTTGCGGCACTCCCCTCTCCGTATCACATTTCCTTTTGGTTTGTCCTGCCTTTGCCGTTGCTCACTCCCGGCTCTTCTTCTCCTTTTGCCCTTCAGGCTCCATTTTTCACTCTTTCCCTTTTGTTGAGTAACTCCACGCCTGTACCGAAGGACACACACTTCTCCTTTCTCCGTCAGACTGGCCTCTTGCTTTTCATTTAGTATCTCGGGGATGATTTCTTCCTCCCTTTGCTATTCCTAGTGCTTCTCTCTTGCCTCTCGTTTTCTCTTTAGCTGTTCCCTCTCTCGTCTTCCTTTCTCACCGTTTCGTCGCGTTCTCTCCCTAGTTTAGTTGTGGCGCGATATAACCCCGACAGTCGAAGCGCCGGTGAAGCACTGCTATTCCTTCCTTATTACTCTTAGTTGAATGCTGAAAGTGTATACAGTGTTATATTGATGTCAGTAGCCTTTGTATTGCCACCAGCAACCATAACATGGGAAACACGGTTTTCCCATAAAAAATGGATACTGAGGTCGGGGGTTCGCCTCCCAATGGTGCTGGCTAATAATAATCGAGGAGTTAGCGTAATGGGTCGTATTAGTCCGGCCTGAGCGCTGTGCCAGTTTCTGGTCCTGACCAATTATTAACTGCGTGTGTCTTAACATTTTCTTTCACTTAGCGATTCAGTGGTCCTTTTTCGTACAACAAAAAAAAAAAAAAGTTTTGCTCTACTTTTGGCCTCTTATGTACTTAATAAAGGTTGAATGAACGGTCCCTTATTAGGGAGAGTGGCACAGGAATTAAAATTAATAGAGATTCTCTGGATTTTTTATTTCGTTTTTTCACGTCATTATGTATGTATGTATGTAGTATGTAATCTTAGAAATGCTTTTACGATCATGTTTAACAGTCGTTAGTTTTCAAGTCTGAAAACATTCAGGAAACACACTTCCAACTACGTTTTCAAGTATGGAAAGAAATTATTTGAAAGTTTTTAATTATGATACTTGGTTTCTGGGCTCAGATTGAAGCTATTTTCTGGAGATGTTTCGTTTTGTTGCGTGCTTTTCGTTGTAATAAGTAGAAATAATCGGTTGATACATTTATTTAGTAATCAGGTATATTTTGTCCAAAATAATCTTATACTTAATATGTTTTGTCGGGTGGTCGGTAAGGCTAAAGAATCGAACTCAAGGACGTAAAGGTCGGTCCCTGGTTGGGTTAAGCTCATGCCGCCGCCTCTGTTAGCAAGTTTATCATTTCAGATTCGCCCATACTCTCAACGGAACAGCATGTGCCACTCCTCGTGTGCTGATGACGATGGTGGCATCCAACCAGAGAAAGGATAGGTCAGTGATGGTGCCAGAAGTCCTCCAACCTTTCATGAATGGGTTGAAACATGTTGAACGACAAAAAATCCTCTCCTTGTCCAGCACTTCAACGCAAGAGTGTATTCAGGGACCATCGTTAAACCGTCGGAGTTGGAGGGAGATTAGTATTACACTTAATAGGGTCCTCTCCCCCGCCCTAATATTTCAGGGGTAAAAAAAATTTGCCAATTTTTTAAAAATTTTTATTTACAAGCATCATGATCATCGAAAATAAGAGAGTAACTTTTCAACCCATTATTTTAATTTTTTTTTTTTTTTGTACACTATTTTGAAAGTTAAGTTCGGGGGTGGGGGGGACACTTGGTGGAGGTGGGTTGTTTAAACTTTAGTAACAAATTCACCTGAAAAAAAAACCCTTAATAGCCTGTGGTAGTTTAACAAAACTTATTAAAAAAAAACTGACTAGATATCTTTAAAGTTATTTAACGTCTTTTTTAAACTTATAACTTTCCAGAATTTTATTTTTTTCGAATTTACTGTATTTACAGTTTTATTTAACGTAGAATTGGTTTCATTTAAGTACTGTAACATGTACTAAATAAAGACTGTAATTACATATGTACATAGTTACGTAGCCTATTTTTTCAACAGTATGGACTGATGAATGTTTACTTATTAACTAACCTTTTTATAAGAAAAGTTGTAAAACTTTTATCGAGTTTGAAATGCATCGAGCAATGACCAATTTTAATTAAGCCTCCATTAACTTTGTTTCACGAACGAAACTAGTGATTGTACAGTACTGAGTTAAGAGAAAATGTTTCTTCATAGATGGTTCATACGCAAATTAACTCTAAGCGCCAGAGGAAAATAAAAAGCTAAATATTTGTAAATTGCCAAAGAATAGAGTTATTTGACTTACAACGCGGATGAAATGCTTAAGTATAAATCTAATTTTTGCCGTGATGCGAAAAAGGTACCTTTCGAAAAGGAGGCCTTGGAATTGGCTGGTTTCTACACCGTTTGGTTGAAGGCTACAAGCATAAAGCACTGGGTTAGGCATAGGTTACACTTAAATTAAGGCAGTTGAAGTTTTGGGTAAGGACTCCATTAATTAAGTTTATATAGGCTTACGCGTCTTAGTTTTAGCTCAGGGAGACCCACAATTAAAACATACCCATCCTAAATCACGTTGCAAAAGGGGTCTTTCATAGCTGGGGGCAAAAATATCAGGCATGAGGTAATTGTAATTACATTTTTTATAGTACTAATTTAACTAAAAATGTAATTGTATTCAATTACATTGTGACATTGAACAATTCACCTATTACGTTGACTGCTAACCGAATGGTGATTTAAGTAAGTGTTCAAATAGAGTAATATTCACACTATAGGTATGGAAGTAAAAAGTTATGGGTGTAAATTATTTAATTACTTTTCAATGTAATTGCAATCAACTACATTTGTTAACTGGAAATTAATTGTAACCAATTTTTTTTTTAACTAATTGCCCCCATACCTGAAAAATTTGTTGTCGCGGAAATATCGTAATACTTTTAATTTCGAGGAACTTTAGGAAACAATTTTCCCAAAATCAAGTTGCCTTCGAACACCATCTGTCGACCTAATTTTGAGGCAGTTGTCACAAGTAACGCTGGGCCTCCGAAACTGGGATGGTGTAGGGTTACAAGACGTCCAGCAAAAGGAGGACATGCCGGGTATTAATTGGGTCGTTTGAGCTTGTGGGAAGCTCATTTTTAAGTCGATCATATCTACGTTAAAAGCCGGACAATATCAACATATTTAAAATGCCTATCGGACAGAGGACACGAGATTGAAAAGGAGGCCATGTCTTCCTTTTGCCGGACGACTGGTAACCCTAGGATGGTGGTGCCTTGTCCAATCTAGTCCATTCGGTGAAAACCAACCCCCAACAGAAAATGCGAAGTTAGTTACTCACAACTGAAACAGTTACCAGGCTAGGAAAAAAAAACATTCATTCCTATGAAAGAAGAGTTGTACAAGGCCAATAAATTGGGCCACAAAAAATGTCTCCACATTCTCTGCAGGGAACTAAAAATATATATACATGTGATTATCTTGGCAAATTTCTACCACAGTTTTTTTTTCACGTTTAATGAAACATCACGGATACCGCACTTAAAAGCTGGTATGGTAATTATCAAAAACAAATAAGTAGGGAAAGGTAACGAACAAAGAATAAAAAATAAATTTTCACTAATCGTCGACAAGACAATTTACGACGTTATCAGCATTACTCCCTTTCTAATTCTTAAAAATGATTTACTGTTAATACTTTACAGGAAGAAGCCTTATTCTATATATACACTATCTATAAACATCGTTACAATCTTGGTATACTAAGAACATATAAAGTATACAATTGGCAAATTAAAAATGAATGTAGTCTAATTAATATATACAATAAACAGAGCTGTATTTACACGAAAGTAATTTAACTTCTTAAAAGATACTTAGAGTGAAAACAAAGGCGGCTTCAGGAAGGTAAAAGCGTTTCGACAAATACTGGTTTAAAGCAATTTCATTATTAGTCTTTATGCTCAATACAATTATTACAAAGATCACTAATTTAAAACCTTTAATATTCACTATACGAACATAATTATCAAACCCAATCACGTTTTTGAACAATTTATAAACCTAGTAACAAAAAACCATATACAAATATTACAATATATATAAAATCAAGAACAAGTACAGAGAAGTACGTCTGTCAATGAAACAGTCCTCGAAACACTATCTGATTTACGAGAATCGGCGGAGAGAACAATAAGAGCCGTTTGTCACTTTTAAAAATGCCGCAATAATAAAAAAGAGCGTTGACGGAAATGTCATTCCAATAAAAAGTAATACAGCGAAAGGCGGTAACATCAGACAGGCTGAGGACCGATAGGACCACTATTTCTAAGCATTGATAAAGGCCGACTAGACTCCCGAAAGATCATAGATTTTGGAGGAGGAAAGAGAGTAGTTTCGTTTCGTAATGCTCATTCGAATCCAACTGACGCACGCAATGCCTCTCGCGGGGGTAAATCTGGAGAGAGAAGTAACGAGATTTATACTCCAAACTTTAGCTTATTCTACAATCGATTGACCACAACTCTCAAAATGAACGCCATTATTTCAAACACTTAAGACTCAAATTATAAATATTAGGAAAAGCCGGATATAAAATATATACGAAGGGCGGTCAGAAAAGTTTACACGGCGTATAATTTCTTAACTAAAGGACCTACATTGATTATGTTTGTATCATGTGAATTCGTTAATCATTGTTAGCAACACTGCACGTCGATTCGGCTGCCATCTACCGTACATTCGTCATACGAGTCAGTTGAACATGGCGGCTCGACTGGAACATTGCCCTGCCCTACGGAGCAGTCCAGGACGTGTACGTTTAATGGCCGCTCGTAAACGTTCCGGTGTTGAACAATATGCAGCTGCATTGATTGTTGTGCCTTCTTGCATGAAATCTACTCTGCGAGCAAAACGCCTTTGTGGTCCCAAAACACGGTAACCATCACTTTGCCAGCGGACCTCACAATCTTGAACTTCTTTGGTCGCGGGGACCCAGGGTGTTTCCATTCCATGTTGGCACGTTTTGTTTGCGGAGTACGGTGATGAACCCATGTCTCGTCTCCTGTGACAATGCGCTCGAGAAATTCTTGACCACTGACATACTCGGAATATCGTTGCAAACATGATAGTTGAACGTGGCGGCTCTACTGGAACAGTGCCCTGACTCGTATAACCAATGTACGGTAGATGGCAGCCGAATCGACGTGGTGTTGCCAACATCGATTAACGAATTCCCAATACAAACATAATCAATGTAGGTCCTTTAGTTACGAAATTATACGCCATAAACTTATTTTCTGACCGCCCCTCGTACTATTTTTTATACGAGACGTTAAAGAAAAGCAGCAAATCTTAGAAGTGAACATTTCTAACGGGTATTAAAGGTATAAACTATCCGATAAAATGATGACCAAAATCTATGTAAACAGGTTGCCCTGTTCCTTTAATAAAACTTGGACCACCACCGCTTTCGGAGAACTTACTTGCAACTGATACGGTTTGCTCGCTTTAATCAGTGCCTCTACGAGTTTATTTGTGTGAGAGAAATGTACGTTCTCATCAATCATTCCCTGCACAATTAAAAGACGATTTTCTCTGCAAGAACGAAAACTGTATTAAGGTTTTGAATCCTTAAACCATAAAATGTCAAAAACTGTTACGTTAGCTTAATTTGTTCGCCTTAAGGGTCTAACACTAACTAAGGAAAAGTGCGAAACTTAAAGTTATTATACTTATAATATTCACTTGACTCAACGGCAGGGGATTCCCAAGTCCCCAACCCCGGGGTAAATTGCTCTTTTGATTGGGTAACGGAAGGCCGTTTTCGGAGGTACATTAGACTAGAAATCAATTGTTTGCCTTAGATTTAGAAGCGATTTCTTTGCGAGCGAGTCAAGATCTGCAGGTCCTATTCTCTTCCAAGGAGCTTTCATCCTTTGAGTGATCTCCTGTTCAAATTCCCAACTTTATCACGAAGAGCACTGCCAGTTCTCACTGACTTTTCTGCCACTTACCTCTGCGAGGCTGGATGTGTTTATCACTTATGTACAGTTTGTTCACTAATTCACTTTGTGTTGGTCATTTATTATGCACCCAGACCCTGTTTATTCACTTTGTAATATAAAATTGTAAACTAATAAAAGCTGGGGTAATCGAAGGCATGTAAAGTTTGGTACTAGGGTAATCGAGGGCATGGGGAATTTGGTTCTGGGTAACGAAAGTGAAAAGGTTGGGAACCACTGCGCTAAGGAATAAAGGACAGGGCTTGTGGCAACATGTTAATGTAACCTTTACTGAGGAGAGAGCCGAAATCAACTTACTCAACTATCGTAGTGGAACTATGCAGTCAGTGAACAAAAATAAAACAAAGCTTTATTTTTTTTGTTACCATAAAACATATTACATAGATGTAATAAATTATGAGCTAGCAGAGACTCATTTCAAGTGGAGACTAGCGAGGTTATTTTTCCGCGTTTGTATACATATATTATGCAATAATCATCTGTTTGTGAATTAACAACTCGTATGAAAAGAAACTTCAATTAAGGTTTGCTATCCATAACCCTAACAAACGTGGATTCAATGGCTAACACCTAAACAGAGATAAACAATTAAGTTCGGGATTGAACTTAGTGTTATTAATATTTTTACTGAATTATTACTAACACAACTTTACATTTAGTGCGTTAAAAGGTACAGACCAGATTATCATTGAACTAAATTTTAAGGTCACTTTGCATAATTATGAAACTTACTGATCAGGTAAATTGTGAACGTAGTTGAGTACTGCACCATTTTTATATCCACTAGCATTGGCCGCGGGTAAGTCCATGTAGCGTTCTGTGTACCCAGTGTCATACAAATTCCATGACACAACTGGCGCACCTGCTATGGCTAATCTATCAAAAACAGATTATTATTATAACTTGAAGTAGTAATAACGCTCTTAAGTAAGAAATAGATAAATTCAGGGTTCTTTGAAAAATAAAATATATCCACACAGTAAAAAGAAGACCTATTTAAAGATGTTTTCATAAACACTGTGTAAGAGTGATTATGAATAAATAAATTTCAACTAATGTCAGTACAATACATACTTGAAAAAATCTGGCCTTTGCGCTAACGCCATTAGCGACAAATAGCCTCCGTACGACCAGCCAAATACAGCCAGTCGAGAGAGATCCAAATAGTCGCATTTCTGAGCCAACTGCTGAAGCACTTCCAACTGATCTTCAATCTCAACCGTTCCCAATCGGTTCAAAATATGCGCCTGGAAGTCAACCCCACGGTTGTCAGAACCTCTCGAATCGATGCTCACCACGCAGAACCCATGCGCAGCGAGCATATGCGTTCTCATGTGCCTAAAACCCTAGCGAAATAAATATACCTATTACTTGTAAATTTCCAATGGCTTTCACCAACAAAGTAAAATTACAAAGGAATTGGTATTCATCACTTAGCGCACATAAAACCTAAGTGGGAATACAGTATTAAATACATAGCTTTGTAAAACCCATTTTATGCCTCTATGAACTCACAGATTTTGCAAAGCAATTTAATTTTCAATTTTACGTACGTTATACGAAAAGGAGAGCTATCCCCTATTTACCTAAACATAATCGTACAACATATCATTCAGTTTACTGTTCCCTACCTTAAAAGTATTGGAAACTAGTTGAACCTGGGGTCCACCGTAAATGTGAAGAACCGTTGGATATTTTTTACCAAGGACAAAATTGTGAGGTTTAAAAACCATTGAATAAATTTTGTCTCCACTCGAGATTGAAGAAGTGAAAAGTTCGGGAACAACCAGTGGTTTAATCTCCAAAAGGGGTTCTGATACTGTAATCACAAA